>JAPFFH010000011.1:2960839-3421667 GCA_029030765.1 Salix suchowensis | reverse complement strand
GATCTATTTGACCGAAAATCCAAGGCTAACACCCCCTCCAAAAAACCAAGTTCAACCATGTTTTGGGAGAAAAGTGTATTACCCATAAATTTGAAGTCTAATACCAACTAAAAGATCTTGGATATGAACAAGGTTAGAAATATAAGGCTAATACTCATTTAAATGGGGCTCGTCGAGTTAGGATCAATTTTGTCCGAAAATATAAGGCTAACACCCCCTCCAAAAACCAAGTTCAAGCATGTTTGGGAGAAAAGTGTATTACCCATAAATTTGAAGTCTAATACCAACTAAAGGGTCTTGGATATGAACAAGGTTAGAAATATAAGGCTAATACTCATTTAAATGGGGCTCGCCGAGTCGGGATCAATTTGACCGAAAAATCCAAGGCTAACACCCCCTCCAAAAACCAAGTTCAACCATGTTTGAGAGAAAAGTGTATTACCCATAATTTTGAAGTCTAATACCAACTAAAAGCTCTTGTATATGAACAAGGTTAGAAATATAAGGCTAATAATCATTTAAATGGGGCTCGCCGAGTCGGGATCAATTTTTCCGAAAAATCCAAGTCTAACACCCCCTCCAAAAACCAAGTTCAACCATGTTTGGGGAGAAAAGTGTATTACCCATAAATTTGAAGTCTAATACCAACTAAAAGCTCTTGGATATGAACAAGGTTAGAAATATAAGGCTAATACTCATTTAAATGGGGCTCGTCGAGTCAGGGATCAATTTTGTCCCGAAAATATAAGGCTAACACCCCTCCAAAAACCAAGTTCAAGCATGTTTGGGAGAAAAGTGTATTACCCATAAAATTTGAAGTCTAATACCAACTAAAAGATCTTGGATATGAACAAGGTTAGAAATATAAGGCTAATACTCATTTAAATGGGGCTCGTCGAGTCAGGATCAATTTGTCCGAAAATCCAAGGCTAACACCCCCTCCAAAAACCAAGTTCAACCATGTTTGGGAGAAAAGTGTATTACCCATAAATTTGAAGTCTAATACCAACTAAAAGCTCTTGGATATGAACAAGGTTAGAAATATAAGGCTAATACTCATTTAAACGGGGATCGTCGAGTCAGGATCAATTTGTCCTAAAATCCAAGGCTAACACCCCCTCCAAAAACCAAGTTCAACCATGTTTGAGAGAAAAGTGTATTACCCATAATTTTGAAGTCTAATACCAACTAAAAGCTCTTGTATATGAACAAGGTTAGAAATATAAGGCTAATAATCATTTAAACGGGGCTCGTCGAGTCAGGATCAATTTGTCCTAAAATCCAAGGCTAACACCCCCTCCAAAAACCAAGTTCAACCATGTTTGAGAGAAAAGTGTATTACCCATAATTTTGAAGTCTAATACCAACTAAAAGCTCTTGTATATGAACAAGGTTAGAAATATAAGGCTAATAATCATTTAAATGGGGCTCGTCGAGTCGGGATCAATTTTGTCCGAAAAATCCAAGTCTAACACCCCCTCCAAAAACCAAGTTCAACCATGTTTGGGGGAAAAGTGTATTACCCATAAATTTGAAGTCTAATACCAACTAAAAGCTCTTGGATATGAACAAGG
This sequence comes from Salix suchowensis, assembly GCA_029030765.1. Classification (NCBI taxonomy): domain Eukaryota; kingdom Viridiplantae; phylum Streptophyta; class Magnoliopsida; order Malpighiales; family Salicaceae; genus Salix; species Salix suchowensis. The sequence goes on along the minus strand of JAPFFH010000011.1, from coordinate 3,420,093 downwards.
TTAGAAATATAAGGCTAATACTCATTTAAATGGGGCTCGTCGAGTTAGGATCAATTTTTCTGAAAATATAAGGCTAACACCCCCTCCAAAAACCAAGTTCAAGCATGTTTGGGAGAAAAGTGTATTACCCATAAATTTGAAGTCTAATACCAACTAAAGGGTCTTGGATATGAACAAGGTTATAAATATAAGGCTAATACTCATTTAAATGGGGCTCGTCGAGTCAGGATCAATTTGACCGAAAAATCCAAGGCTAACACCCCCTCCAAAAACCAAGTTCAACCATGTTTGGGAGAAAAGTGTATTACCCATAAATTTGAAGTCTAATACCAACTAAAAGCTCTTGGATATGAACAAGGTTAGAAATATAAGGCTAATACTCATTTAAATGGGGCTCGTCGAGTTAGGATCAATTTTTCTGAAAATATAAGGCTAACACCCCTCCAAAAACCAAGTTCAAGCATGTTTGGGAGAAAAGTGTATTACCCATAAATTTGAAGTCTAATACCAACTAAAAGGGTCTTGGATATGAACAAGGTTATAAATATAAGGCTAATACTCATTTAAATGGGGCTCGTCGAGTCAGGATCAATTTGACCGAAAATCCAAGGCTAACACCCCCTCCAAAAACCAAGTTCAACCATGTTTGAGAGAAAAGTGTATTACCCATAAATTTTGAAGTCTAATACCAACTAAAAGCTCTTGGATATGAACAAGGTTAGAAATATAAGGCTAATACTCATTTAAATGGGGCTCGTCGAGTCAGGGATCAATTTTGTCCGAAAAATCCAAGGCTAACACCCCCTCCAAAAACCAAGTTCAACCATGTTTGGGAGAAAAGTGTATTACCCATAAATTTGAAGTCTAATACCAACTAAAGGGTCTTGGATATGAACAAGGTTAGAAATATAAGGCTAATACTCATTTAAATGGGGGCTCGTCGAGTCAGGGATCAATTTGACCGAAAATCCAAGGCTAACACCCCCTCCAAAAACCAAGTTCAACCATGTTTGGGAGAAAAGTGTATTACCCATAAATTTGAAGTCTAATACCAACTAAAAGCTCTTGGATATGAACAAGGTTAGAAATATAAGGCTAATACTCATTTAAATGGGGCTCGTCGAGTTAGGATCAATTTTGTCCGAAAATCCAAGGCTAACACCCCTCCAAAAACCAAGTTCAACCATGTTTGGGGAGAAAAGTGTATTACCCATAAATTTGAAGTCTAATACCAACTAAAGGGTCTTGGATATGAACAAGGTTAGAAATATAAGGCTAATACTCATTTAAATGGGGCTCGTCGAGTCAGGGATCAATTTGACCGAAAATCCAAGGCTAACACCCCCTCCAAAAACCAAGTTCAACCATGTTTGGGAGAAAAGTGTATTACCCATAAATTTTGAAGTCTAATACCAACTAAAAGCTCTTGGATATGAACAAGGTTAGAAATATAAGTCTAATACTCATTTAAACGGGGCTCGTCGAGTCAGGATCAATTTGTCCGAAAATCCAAGGCTAACACCCCCTCCAAAAACCAAGTTCAACCATGTTTGGGAGAAAAGTGTATTACCCATAAATTTGAAGTCTAATACCAACTAAAGGGTCTTGGATATGAACAAGGTTAGAAATATAAGGCTAATACTCATTTAAATGGGGCTCGTCGAGTCGGGATCAATTTGACCGAAAATCCAAGGCTAACACCCCCTCCAAAAACCAAGTTCAACCATGTTTTGGGAGAAAAGTGTATTACCCATAAATTTGAAGTCTAATACCAACTAAAAGATCTTGGATATGAACAAGGTTAGAAATATAAGGCTAATACTCATTTAAATGGGGGCTCGTCGAGTTAGGATCAATTTTTCCGAAAAATCTAAGGCTAACACCCCCTCCAAAAACCAAGTTCAAGCATGTTTGGGAGAAAAGTGTATTACCCATAAATTTGAAGTCTAATACCAACTAAAGGGTCTTGGATATGAACAAGGTTAGAAATATAAGGCTAATACTCATTTAAATGGGGCTCGTCGAGTCAGGGATCAATTTGACCGAAAATCCAAGGCTAACACCCCCTCCAAAAACCAAGTTCAACCATGTTTGGGAGAAAAGTGTATTACCCATAAATTTTGAAGTCTAATACCAACTAAAAGCTCTTGTATATGAACAAGGTTAGAAATATAAGGCTAATACTCATTTAAATGGGGCTCGTCGAGTCAGGGATCAATTTTGTCCGAAAAATCCAAGTCTAACACCCCCTCCAAAAACCAAGTTCAACCATGTTTGGGGAGAAAAGTGTATTACCCATAAATTTGAAGTCTAATACCAACTAAAAGCTCTTGGATATGAACAAGGTTAGAAATATAAGGCTAATACTCATTTAAATGGGGCTCGTCGAGTCAGGGATCAATTTGTCCGAAAAATCTAAGGCTAACACCCCCTCCAAAAACCAAGTTCAACCATGTTTGGGAGAAAAGTGTATTACCCATAAAATTTGAAGTCTAATACCAACTAAAAGATCTTGGATATGAACAAGGTTAGAAATATAAGGCTAATACTCATTTAAATGGGGCTCGTCGAGTCAGGGATCAATTTGTCCGAAAAATCCAAGGCTAACACCCCCTCCAAAAACCAAGTTCAACCATGTTTGGGAGAAAAGTGTATTACCCATAAATTTGAAGTCTAATACCAACTAAAAGCTCTTGGATATGAACAAGGTTAGAAATATAAGGCTAATACTCATTTAAATGGGGCTCGTCGAGTCGGGATCAATTTGTCCTAAAATCCAAGGCTAACACCCCCTCCAAAAACCAAGTTCAACCATGTTTGGGAGAAAAGTGTATTACCCATAAATTTTGAAGTCTAATACCAACTAAAAGCTCTTGGATATGAACAAGGTTAGAAATATAAGGCTAATAATCATTTAAACGGGGCTCGTCGAGTCGGGATCAATTTGTCCTAAAAATCCAAGGCTAACACCCCCTCCAAAAACCAAGTTCAACCATGTTTGAGAGAAAAGTGTATTACCCATAAATTTTGAAGTCTAATACCAACTAAAAGCTCTTGTATATGAACAAGGTTAGAAATATAAGGCTAATAATCATTTAAATGGGGCTCGTCGAGTCAGGATCAATTTTTCCGAAAATCCAAGTCTAACACCCCCTCCAAAAACCAAGTTCAACCATGTTTGGGGGAAAAGTGTATTACCCATAAATTTGAAGTCTAATACCAACTAAAAGCTCTTGGATATGAACAAGGTTAGAAATATAAGGCTAATACTCATTTAAATGGGGCTCGTCGAGTTAGGATCAATTTTTCTGAAAATATAAGGCTAACACCCCCTCCAAAAACCAAGTTCAAGCATGTTTGGGAGAAAAGTGTATTACCCATAAATTTGAAGTCTAATACCAACTAAAGGGTCTTGGATATGAACAAGGTTATAAATATAAGGCTAATACTCATTTAAATGGGGCTCGTCGAGTCAGGATCAATTTGACCGAAAATCCAAGGCTAACACCCCCTCCAAAAACCAAGTTCAACCATGTTTGGGGGAAAAGTGTATTACCCATAAATTTGAAGTCTAATACCAACTAAAAGCTCTTGGATATGAACAAGGTTAGAAATATAAGGCTAATACTCATTTAAATGGGGCTCGTCGAGTTAGGATCAATTTTGTCCGAAAATCTAAGGCTAACACCCCCTCCAAAAACCAAGTTCAACCATGTTTGGGAGAAAAGTGTATTACCCATAAATTTGAAGTCTAATACCAACTAAAAGGGTCTTGGATATGAACAAGGTTAGAAATATAAGGCTAATACTCATTTAAATGGGGGCTCGTCGAGTCAGGGATCAATTTGACCGAAAATCCAAGGCTAACACCCCCTCCAAAAACCAAGTTCAACCATGTTTGGGAGAAAAGTGTATTACCCATAAATTTTGAAGTCTAATACCAACTAAAAGCTCTTGGATATGAACAAGGTTAGAAATATAAGGCTAATACTCATTTAAATGGGGCTCGTCGAATCAGGATCAGTTTGTCCCAAAATCCAAGGCTAACACCCCCTCCAAAAACCAAGTTCAACCATGTTTGGGGAGAAAAGTGTATTACCCATAAATTTGAAGTCTAATACCAACTAAAGGGTCTTTGATATGAACAAGGTTAGAAATATAAGGCTAATACTCATTTAAATGGGGCTCGTCGAGTCGGGATCAATTTGACAGAAAATCCAAGGCTAACACCCCCTCCAAAAACCAAGTTCAACCATGTTTGGGAGAAAAGTGTATTACCCATAAATTTTGAAGTCTAATACCAACTAAAAGCTCTTGGATATGAACAAGGTTAGAAATATAAGGCTAATACTCATTTAAACGGGGCTCGTCGAGTCAGGATCAATTTGTCCGAAAATCCAAGGCTAACACCCCCTCCAAAAACCAAGTTCAACCATGTTTGGGAGAAAAGTGTATTACCCATAAATTTGAAGTCTAATACCAACTAAAGGGTCTTGGATATGAACAAGGTTAGAAATATAAGGCTAATACTCATTTAAATGGGGCTCGTCGAGTCAGGATCTATTTGACCGAAAATCCAAGGCTAACACCCCCTCCAAAAACCAAGTTCAACCATGTTTTGGGAGAAAAGTGTATTACCCATAGTCTAATACCAACTAAAAGATCTTGGATATGAACAAGGTTAGAAATATAAGGCTAATACTCATTTAAATGGGGCTCGTCGAGTCAGGATCAATTTGACCGAAAATCCAAGGCTAACACCCCCTCCAAAAACCAAGTTCAACCATGTTTGAGAGAAAAGTGTATTACCCATAATTTTGAAGTCTAATACCAACTAAAAGCTCTTGGATATGAACAAGGTTAGAAATATAAGGCTAATACTCATTTAAATGGGGCTCGTCGAGTCGGGATCAATTTGACCGAAAATCCAAGGCTAACACCCCCTCCAAAAACCAAGTTCAACCATGTTTGGGAGAAAAGTGTATTACCCATAAATTTGAAGTCTAATACCAACTAAAGGGTCTTGGATATGAACAAGGTTAGAAATATAAGGCTAATACTCATTTAAATGGGGCTCGTCGAGTCAGGATCTATTTGACCGAAAATCCAAGGCTAACACCCCCTCCAAAAACCAAGTTCAACCATGTTTTGGGAGAAAAGTGTATTACCCATAGTCTAATACCAACTAAAAGATCTTGGATATGAACAAGGTTAGAAATATAAGGCTAATACTCATTTAAATGGGGCTCGTCGAGTTAGGATCAATTTTTCTGAAAATATAAGGCTAACACCCCCTCCAAAAACCAAGTTCAAGCATGTTTGGGAGAAAAGTGTATTACCCATAAATTTGAAGTCTAATACCAACTAAAGGGTCTTGGATATGAACAAGGTTAGAAATATAAGGCTAATACTCATTTAAATGGGGCTCGTCGAGTCAGGATCAATTTGACCGAAAATCCAAGGCTAACACCCCCTCCAAAAACCAAGTTCAACCATGTTTGAGAGAAAAGTGTATTACCCATAATTTTGAAGTCTAATACCAACTAAAAGCTCTTGTATATGAACAAGGTTAGAAATATAAGGCTAATAATCATTTAAATGGGGCTCGTCGAGTCAGGATCAATTTTTCCGAAAATCCAAGTCTAACACCCCCTCCAAAAACCAAGTTCAACCATGTTTGGGGGAAAAGTGTATTACCCATAAATTTGAAGTCTAATACCAACTAAAAGCTCTTGGATATGAACAAGGTTAGAAATATAAGGCTAATACTCATTTAAATGGGGCTCGTCGAGTCAGGATCAATTTTTCTGAAAATATAAGGCTAACACCCCCTCCAAAAACCAAGTTCAAGCATGTTTGGGAGAAAAGTGTATTACCCATAGTCTAATACCAACTAAAAGATCTTGGATATGAACAAGGTTAGAAATATAAGGCTAATACTCATTTAAATGGGGCTCGTCGAGTCAGGATCAATTTGTCCGAAAATCCAAGGCTAACACCCCCTCCAAAAACCAAGTTCAACCATGTTTGGGAGAAAAGTGTATTACCCATAAATTTGAAGTCTAATACCAACTAAAAGCTCTTGGATATGAACAAGGTTAGAAATATAAGGCTAATACTCATTTAAACGGGGATCGTCGAGTCAGGATCAATTTGTCCTAAAATCCAAGGCTAACACCCCCTCCAAAAAACCAAGTTCAACCATGTTTGGGAGAAAAGTGTATTACCCATAAATTTTGAAGTCTAATACCAACTAAAAGCTCTTGTATATGAACAAGGTTAGAAATATAAGGCTAATAATCATTTAAACGGGGCTCGTCGAGTCAGGATCAATTTGTCCTAAAATCCAAGGCTAACACCCCCTCCAAAAACCAAGTTCAACCATGTTTGAGAGAAAAGTGTATTACCCATAATTTTGAAGTCTAATACCAACTAAAAGCTCTTGTATATGAACAAGGTTAGAAATATAAGGCTAATAATCATTTAAATGGGGCTCGTCGAGTCAGGATCAATTTTTCCGAAAATCCAAGTCTAACACCCCCTCCAAAAACCAAGTTCAACCATGTTTGGGGGAAAAGTGTATTACCCATAAATTTGAAGTCTAATACCAACTAAAAGCTCTTGGATATGAACAAGGTTAGAAATATAAGGCTAATACTCATTTAAATGGGGCTCGTCGAGTTAGGATCAATTTGTCTGAAAATATAAGGCTAACACCCCCTCCAAAAACCAAGTTCAAGCATGTTTGGGAGAAAAGTGTATTACCCATAAATTTGAAGTCTAATACCAACTAAAAGGGTCTTGGATATGAACAAGGTTAGAAATATAAGGCTAATACTCATTTAAATGGGGCTCGTCGAGTCGGGATCAATTTGACCGAAAATCCAAGGCTAACACCCCCTCCAAAAAACCAAGTTCAACCATGTTTGGGGAGAAAAGTGTATTACCCATAAATTTGAAGTCTAATACCAACTAAAAGCTCTTGGATATGAACAAGGTTAGAAATATAAGGCTAATACTCATTTAAATGGGGCTCGTCGAGTTAGGATCAATTTTTCCGAAAAATATAAGGCTAACACCCCCTCCAAAAAACCAAGTTCAAGCATGTTTGGGAGAAAAGTGTATTACCCATAAATTTGAAGTCTAATACCAACTAAAGGGTCTTGGATATGAACAAGGTTATAAATATAAGGCTAATACTCATTTAAATGGGGCTCGTCGAGTCAGGATCAATTTGACCGAAAATCCAAGGCTAACACCCCCTCCAAAAACCAAGTTCAACCATGTTTGAGAGAAAAGTGTATTACCCATAATTTTGAAGTCTAATACCAACTAAAAGCTCTTGGATATGAACAAGGTTAGAAATATAAGTCTAATACTCATTTAAATGGGGCTCGTCGAATCAGGATCAGTTTGTCCCAAAATCCAAGGCTAACACCCCCTCCAAAAACCAAGTTCAACCATGTTTGGGGAGAAAAGTGTATTACCCATAAATTTGAAGTCTAATACCAACTAAAAGGGTCTTTGATATGAACAAGGTTAGAAATATAAGGCTAATACTCATTTAAATGGGGCTCGTCGAGTCAGGATCAATTTGACAGAAAATCCAAGGCTAACACCCCCTCCAAAAACCAAGTTCAACCATGTTTGAGAGAAAAGTGTATTACCCATAATTTTGAAGTATAATACCAACTAAAAGCTCTTGGATATGAACAAGGTTAGAAATATAAGGCTAATACTCATTTAAACGGGGCTCGTCGAGTCAGGATCAATTTGTCCGAAAATCCAAGGATAACACCCCCTCCAAAAACCAAGTTCAACCATGTTTGGGAGAAAAGTGTATTACCCATAAATTTGAAGTCTAATACCAACTAAAGGGTCTTGGATATGAACAAGGTTAGAAATATAAGGCTAATACTCATTTAAATGGGGCTCGTCGAGTCAGGATCTATTTGACCGAAAATCCAAGGCTAACACCCCCTCCAAAAACCAAGTTCAACCATGTTTTGGGAGAAAAGTGTATTACCCATAGTCTAATACCAACTAAAAGATCTTGGATATGAACAAGGTTAGAAATATAAGGCTAATACTCATTTAAATGGGGCTCGTCGAGTCGGGATCAATTTGACCGAAAAATCCAAGGCTAACACCCCCTCCAAAAAACCAAGTTCAACCATGTTTGAGAGAAAAGTGTATTACCCATAAATTTTGAAGTCTAATACCAACTAAAAGCTCTTGTATATGAACAAGGTTAGAAATATAAGGCTAATACTCATTTAAATGGGGCTCGTCGAGTCAGGATCAATTTGTCCGAAAATCCAAGTCTATCACCCCTCCAAAAACCAAGTTCAAACATGTTTGGGGGAAAAGTGTATTACCCATAAATTTGAAGTCTAATACCAACTAAAGGGTCTTTGATATGAACAAGGTTAGAAATATAAGGCTAATACTCATTTAAATGGGGCTCGTCGAGTCAGGATCAATTTGTCCGAAAATCTAAGGCTAACACCCCTCTAAAAACCAAGTTCAACCATGTTTGGGAGAAAAGTGTATTACCCATAAATTTGAAGTCTAATACCTACTAAAAGCTCTTGGATATGAACAAGGTTAGAAATATAAGGCTAATACTCATTTAAATGGGGCTCGTCGAATAAGGATCAATTTGTCCGAAAATCTAAGGCTAACACCCCTCCAAAAACCAAGTTCAACCATGTTTGGGAGAAAAGTGTATTACCCATAAATTTGAAGTCTAATACCAACTAAAGGGTCTTGTATATGAACAAGGTTAGAAATATAAGGCTAATACTCATTTAAATGGGGCTCGTCGAGTCAGGTTCTATTTGACCGAAAATCCAAGGCTAACACCCCCTCCAAAAACCAAGTTCAACCATGTTTGGGAGAAAAGTGTATTACCCATAGTCTAATACCAACTAAAAGCTCTTGGATATGAAAAAGGTTAGAAATATAAGGATAATACTCATTTAAATGGGGCTCGTCGAGTCAGGATCAATTTGTCCGAAAATCCAAGGCTAACACCCCCTCCAAAAACCAAGTTCAACCATGTTTGGGAGAAAAGTGTATTACCCATAAATTTGAAGTCTAATACCAACTAAAAACTCTTGGATATGAACAAGGTTAGAAATATAAGGCTAATACTCATTTAAACGGGGATCGTCGAGTCAGGATCAATTTGTCCTAAAATCCAAGGCTAACACCCCCTCCAAAAACCAAGTTCAACCATGTTTGAGAGAAAAGTGTATTACCCATAATTTTGAAGTCTAATACCAACTAAAAGCTCTTGTATATGAACAAGGTTAGAAATATAAGGCTAATAATCATTTAAATGGGGCTCGTCGAGTCAGGATCAATTTTTCCGAAAATCCAAGTCTAACACCCCCTCCAAAAACCAAGTTCAACCATGTTTGGGGGAAAAGTGTATTACCCATAAATTTGAAGTCTAATACCAACTAAAAGCTCTTGGATATGAACAAGGTTATAAATATAAGGCTAATACTCATTTAAATGGGGCTCGTCGAGTTAGGATCAATTTTTCTGAAAATATAAGGCTAACACCCCCTCCAAAAACCAAGTTCAAGCATGTTTGGGAGAAAAGTGTATTACCCATAAATTTGAAGTCTAATACCAACTAAAGGGTCTTGGATATGAACAAGGTTAGAAATATAAGGCTAATACTCATTTAAATGGGGCTCGTCGAGTCAGGATCAATTTGACCGAAAATCCAAGGCTAACACCCCCTCCAAAAACCAAGTTCAACCATGTTTGAGAGAAAAGTGTATTACCCATAATTTTGAAGTCTAATACCAACTAAAAGCTCTTGGATATGAACAAGGTTAGAAATATAAGTCTAATACTCATTTAAATGGGGCTCGTCGAATCAGGATCAGTTTGTCCCAAAATCCAAGGCAACACCCCCTCCAAAAACCAAGTTCAACCATGTTTGGGGGAAAAGTGTATTACCCATAAATTTGAAGTCTAATACCAACTAAAGGGTCTTTGATATGAACAAGGTTAGAAATATAAGGCTAATACTCATTTAAATGGGGCTCGTCGAGTCAGGATCAATTTGACAGAAAATCCAAGGCTAACACCCCCTCCAAAAACCAAGTTCAACCATGTTTGAGAGAAAAGTGTATTACCCATAATTTTGAAGTATAATACCAACTAAAAGCTCTTGGATATGAACAAGGTTAGAAATATAAGGCTAATACTCATTTAAACGGGGCTCGTCGAGTCAGGATCAATTTGTCCGAAAATCCAAGGATAACACCCCCTCCAAAAACCAAGTTCAACCATGTTTGGGAGAAAAGTGTATTACCCATAAATTTGAAGTCTAATACCAACTAAAGGGTCTTGGATATGAACAAGGTTAGAAATATAAGGCTAATACTCATTTAAATGGGGCTCGTCGAGTCAGGATCTATTTGACCGAAAATCCAAGGCTAACACCCCCTCCAAAAACCAAGTTCAACCATGTTTTGGGAGAAAAGTGTATTACCCATAGTCTAATACCAACTAAAAGATCTTGGATATGAACAAGGTTAGAAATATAAGGATAATACTCATTTAAATGGGGCTCGTCGAGTCAGGATCAATTTGTCCGAAAATCCAAGGCTAACACCCCCTCCAAAAACCAAGTTCAACCATGTTTGGGAGAAAAGTGTATTACCCATAAATTTGAAGTCTAATACCAACTAAAAGCTCTTGGATATGAAGAAGGTTAGAAATATAAGTCTAATACTTATTTAAATGGGGCTCGTCGAATCAGGATCAGTTTGTCCCAAAATCCAAGGCAACACCCCCTCCAAACACCAAGTTCAACCATGTTTGGGGGAAAAGTGTATTACCCATAAATTTGAAGTCTAATACCAACTAAAGGGTCTTTGATATGAACAAGGTTAGAAATATAAGGCTAATACTCATTTAAATGGGGCTCGTCGAGTCAGGATCAATTTGACCGAAAATCCAAGGCTAACACCCCCTCCAAAAACCAAGTTCAACCATGTTTGCGAGAAAAGTGTATTACCCATAATTTTGAAGTCTAATACCAACTAAAAGCTCTTGGATATGAACAAGGTTAGAAATATAAGGCTAATACTCATTTAAATGGGGCTCGTCGAGTCAGGATCAATTTGTCCGAAAATCCAAGGATAACACCCCCTCCAAAAACCAAGTTCAACCATGTTTGGGAGAAAAGTGTATTACCCATAAATTTGAAGTCTAATACCAACTAAAGGGTCTTGGATATGAACAAGGTTAGAAATATAAGGCTAATACTCATTTAAATGGGGCTCGTCGAGTCAGGATCTATTTGACCGAAAATCCAAGGCTAACACCCCCTCCAAAAACCAAGTTCAACCATGTTTGGGAGAAAACTGTATTACCCATAAATTTGAAGTCTAATACCAACTAAAGGGTCTTGGATATGAACAAGGTTAGAAATATAAGGCTAATACTCATTGAAATGGGGCTCGTCGAGTCAGGATCTATTTGACCGAAAATCCAAGGCTAACACCCCCTCCAAAAACCAAGTTCAACCATGTTTGGGAGAAAGGTGTATTACCCATAGTCTAATACCAACTAAAAGATCTTGGATATGAACAAGGTTAGAAATATAAGGATAATACTCATTTAAATGGGGCTCGTCGTGTCAGGATCAATTTGTCCGAAAATCCAAGGCTAACACCCCCTCCAAAAACCAAGTTCAACCATGTTTGGGAGAAAAGTGTATTACCCATAAATTTGAAGTCTAATACCAACTAAAAGCTCTTGGATATGAACAAGGTTAGAAATATAAGTCTAATACTCATTTAAATGGGGCTCGTCGAATCAGGATCAGTTTGTCCCAAAATCCAAGGCAACACCCCCTCCAAAAACCAAGTTCAACCACGTTTGGGGGAAAAGTGTATTACCCATAAATTTGAAGTCTAATACCAACTAAAGGGTCTTTGATATGAACAAGGTTAGAAATATAAGGCTAATACTCATTTAAATGGGGCTCGTCGAGTCAGGATCAATTTGTCCGAAAATCCAAGGCTAACACCCCCTCCAAAAACCAAGTTCAACCATGTTTGGGAGAAAAGTGTATTACCCATAAATTTGAAGTCTAGTACCAACTAAAAGCTCTTGGATATGAACAAGGTTAGAAATATAAGGCTAAAACGCATTTAAACGGGGCTCGTCGAGTCAGGATCAATTTGTCCAAAAATCCAAGGCTAACACCCCTCCTAAAAACCAAGTTCAACCATGTTTGGGAGAAAAGTGTATTACCCATAAATTTGAAGTCTAATAACAACTAAAGGGTCTTGGATATGAACAAGGTTAGAAATATAAGGCTAATACTCATTTAAATGGGTCTCGTCGAGTCAGGATCAATTTGTCCGAAAATCCAAGTCTAACACCCCCTCCAAAAACCAAGTTCAACCATGTTTGGGAGAAAAGTGTATTACCCATAAATTTGAAGTCTAATATGAACTAAAAGCTCTTGGATATGAAAAAGGTTATAAATATAAGGCTAATACTCATTTAAATGGGGCTCGTCGAGTCAGGATCAATTTGACCAAAAATCCAAGGCTAACACCACCTCTAAAAACCAAGTTCAACCATGTTTGGGAGAAAAGTGTATTACCCATAAATTTGAAGTCTAATACCAACTAAAAGCTCTTGGATATGAACAAGGTTAGAAATATAAGGCTAATACTCATTTAAATGGGGCTTGTCGAGTCAGGATCAATTGGACCGAAAATCCAAGGCTAACACCCCCTCCAAAAACCAAGTTCAACTATGTTTGGGAGAAAAGTGTATTACCCATAAATTTGAAGTCTAATACCAACTAAAAGCTCTTGGATATGAACAAGGTTAGAAATATAAGGCTAATACGCATTTAAACGGGGCTCGTCGAGTCAGGATCAATTTGTCCGAAAATCCAAGGCTAACACCCCCTCCAAAAACCAAGTTCAACCATGTTTGGGAGAAAAGTGTATTACCCATAAATTTGAAGTCTAATACCAACTAAAGGGTCTTGAATATGAACAAGGTTAGAAAAATAAGGCTAATACTCATTTAAATGGGGCTCGTCGAGTCAGGATCAATTTGTCCGAAAATCCAAGGCTAACACCCCCTCCAAAAACCAAGTTCAACCATGTTTGGGAGAAAAGTGTATTACCCATAAATTTGAAGTCTAATACCAACTAAAAGCTCTTGGATATGAACAAGGTTAGAAATATAAGGCTAATATTCATTTAAATGGGGCTCGTCGAGTCAGGATCAATTTGTCTGGAAATCCAAGGCTAACACCCCCACCAAAAACCAAGTTCAACCATGTTTGGGTGAAAAGTGTATTAACCATAAATTTGAAGTCTAATACCAACTAAAGGCTCTTGGATATGAACAAGGTTAGAAATATAAGGCTAATACTCATTTAAACGGGGCTCGTCGAGTCAGGATCAATTTGTCCGAAAATCCAAGGCTAACACCCCCTCCAAAAACCAAGTTCAACCATGTTTGGGAGAAAAGTGTATTACCCATAAATTTGAAGTCTAATACCAACTAAAAGCTCTTGGATATGAACAAGGTTAGAAATATAAGTCTAATACTCATTTAAATGGGGCTCGTCGAATCAGGATCAGTTTGTCCCAAAATCCAAGGCAACACCCCCTCCAAAAACCAAGTTCAACCACGTTTGGGGGAAAAGTGTATTACCCATAAATTTGAAGTCTAATACCAACTAAAGGGTCTTTGATATGAACAAGGTTAGAAATATAAGGCTAATACTCATTTAAATGGGGCTCGTCGAGTCAGGATCAATTTGTCCGAAAATCCAAGGCTAACACCCCCTCCAAAAACCAAGTTCAACCATGTTTGGGAGAAAAGTGTATTACCCATAAATTTGAAGTCTAGTACCAACTAAAAGCTCTTGGATATGAACAAGGTTAGAAATATAAGGCTAAAACGCATTTAAACGGGGCTCGTCGAGTCAGGATCAATTTGTCCAAAAATCCAAGGCTAACACCCCCTCCTAAAAACCAAGTTCAACCATGTTTGGGAGAAAAGTGTATTACCCATAAATTTGAAGTCTAATAACAACTAAAGGGTCTTGGATATGAACAAGGTTAGAAATATAAGGCTAATACTCATTTAAATGGGTCTCGTCGAGTCAGGATCAATTTGTCCGAAAATCCAAGTCTAACACCCCCTCCAAAAACCAAGTTCAACCATGTTTGGGAGAAAAGTGTATTACCCATAAATTTGAAGTCTAATATGAACTAAAAGCTCTTGGATATGAAAAAGGTTATAAATATAAGGCTAATACTCATTTAAATGGGGCTCGTCGAGTCAGGATCAATTTGACCAAAAATCCAAGGCTAACACCACCTCTAAAAAACCAAGTTCAACCATGTTTGGGAGAAAAGTGTATTACCCATAAATTTGAAGTCTAATACCAACTAAAAGCTCTTGGATATGAACAAGGTTAGAAATATAAGGCTAATACTCATTTAAATGGGGCTTGTCGAGTCAGGGATCAATTGGACCGAAAATCCAAGGCTAACACCCCCTCCAAAAACCAAGTTCAACTATGTTTGGGAGAAAAGTGTATTACCCATAAATTTGAAGTCTAATACCAACTAAAAGCTCTTGGATATGAACAAGGTTAGAAATATAAGGCTAATACGCATTTAAACGGGGCTCGTCGAGTCGGGATCAATTTGTCCGAAAATCCAAGGCTAACACCCCTCCAAAAACCAAGTTCAACCATGTTTGGGAGAAAAGTGTATTACCCATAAATTTGAAGTCTAATACCAACTAAAGGGTCTTGAATATGAACAAGGTTAGAAAAATAAGGCTAATACTCATTTAAATGGGGGCTCGTCGAGTCAGGGATCAATTTGTCCGAAAATCCAAGGCTAACACCCCCTCCAAAAAACCAAGTTCAACCATGTTTGGGAGAAAAGTGTATTACCCATAAATTTGAAGTCTAATACCAACTAAAAGCTCTTGGATATGAACAAGGTTAGAAATATAAGGCTAATACTCATTTAAATGGGGCTCGTCGAGTCAGGATCAATTTGTCTGGAAATCCAAGGCTAACACCCCCACCAAAAACCAAGTTCAACCATGTTTGGGTGAAAAGTGTATTAACCATAAATTTGAAGTCTAATACCAACTAAAGGCTCTTGGATATGAACAAGGTTAGAAATATAAGGCTAATACTCATTTAAACGGGGCTCGTCGAGTCAGGATCAATTTGTCCGAAAATCCAAGGCTAACACCCCCTCCTAAAAACCAAGTTCAACCATGTTTGGGAGAAAAGTGTATTACCCATAAATTTGAAGTCTAATACCAACTAAAGGGTCTTGGATATGAACAAGGTTAGAAATATAAGGTTAATACTCATTTAAATGGGGCTCGTCGAGTCAGGATCAATTTGTCCGAAAATCCAAGGCTAACACCCCCTCCAAAAACCAAGTTCAACCATGTTTGGGAGAAAAGTGTATTACCCATAAATTTGAAGTCTAATACGAACTAAAAGTGCTTGGATGTGAACAAGGTTAGAAATATAAGGCTAATACTCATTTAAATGGGGCTCGTCGAGTCAGGATCAATTTGACCGAAAATCCAAGGCTAACACCCCCTCCAAAAACCAAGTTCAACCATGTTTGGGAGAAAAATGTATTACCCATAAATTTGAAGTCTAATACCAACTAAAAGCTCTTGGATATGAACAAGGTTAGAAATATAAGGCTAATACTCATTTAAATGGGGCTTGTCGAGTCAGGATCAATTGGACCGAAAATCCAAGGCTAACACCCCCTCCAAAAACCAAGTTCAACTATGTTTGGGAGAAAAGTGTATTACCCATAAATTTGAAGTCTAATACCAACTAAAAGCTCTTGGATATGAAAAAGGTTAGAAATATAAGGCTAATACTCATTTAAACGGGGCTCGTCGAGTCAGGATCAATTTGTCCGAAAATCCAAGGCTAACACCCCCTCCAAAAACCAAGTTCAACCATGTTTGGGAGAAAAGTGTATTACCCATAAATTTGAAGTCTAATACCAACTAAAGGGTCTTTGATATGAACAAGGTTAGAAATATAAGGCTAATACTCATTTAAATGGGGCTCGTCGAGTCAGGATCAATTTGTCCAAAAATCCAAGGCTAACACCCCCTCCAAAAACCAAGTTCAACCATGTTTGGGAGGAAAGTGTATTACCCATAAATTTGAAGTCTAGTACGAACTAAAAGCTCTTGGATATGAACAAGGTTAGAAATATAAGGCTAAAACGCATTTAAACGGGGCTCATCGAGTCAGGATCAATTTGTCCGAAAATCCAAGGCTAACACCCCCTCCTAAAAACCAAGTTCAACCATGTTTGGGAGAAAAGTGTATTACCCATAAATTTGAAGTCTAATAACAACTAAAGGGTCTTGGATATGAACAAGGTTAGAAATATAAGGCTAATACTCATTTAAATGGGTCTCGTCGAGTCAGGATTAATTTGTCCGAAAATCCAAGGCTAACACCCCCTCCAAAAACCAAGTTCAACCATGTTTGGGAGAAAAGTGTATTACCCATAAATTTGAAGTCTAATATGAACTAAAAGCTCTTGGATATGAACAAGGTTAGAAATATAACGCTAATACTCATTTAAATGGGGCTCGTCGAGTCAGGATCAATTTGACCGAAAATCCAAGGCTAACACCACCTCCAAAAACCAAGTTCAACCATGTTTGGGAGAAAAGTGTATTACCCATAAATTTGAAGTCTAATACCAACTAAAAGCTCTTGGATATGAACAAGGTTAGAAATATAAGGCTAATACTCATTTAAATGGGGTTGTCGAGTCAGGATCAATTGGACCGAAAATCCAAGGCTAACACCCCCTCCAAAAACCAAGTTCAACTATGTTTGGGAGAAAAGTGTATTACCCATAAATTTGAAGTCTAATACCAACTAAAAGCTCTTGGATATGAACAAGGTTAGAAATATAAGGCTAATACTCATTTAAACGGGGCTCGTCGAGTCAGGATCAATTTGTCCGAAAATCCAAGGCTAACACCCCTCCAAAAACCAAGTTCAACCATGTTTGGGAGAAAAGTGTATTACCCATAAATTTGAAGTCTAATACCAACTAAAGGGTCTTGGATATGAACAAGGTTAGAAAAATAAGGCTAATACTCATTTAAATGGGGCTCGTCGAGTCAGGATCAATTTGTCCGAAAATCCAAGGCTAACACCCCCTCCAAAAACCAAGTTCAACCATGTTTGGGAGAAAAGTGTATTACCCATAAATTTCAAGTCTAATACCAACTAAAAGCTCTTGGATATGAACAAGGTTAGAAATATAAGGCTAATACTCATTTAAATGGGGCTCGTCGAGTCAGGATCAATTTGTCTGGAAATCCAAGGCTAACACCCCCACCAAAAACCAAGTTCAACCATGTTTGGGTGAAAAGTGTATTAACCATAAATTTGAAGTCTAATACCAACTAAAGGCTCTTGGATATGAACAAGGTTAGAAATATAAGGCTAATACTCATTTAAACGGGGCTCGTCGAGTCAGGATCAATTTGTCCGAAAATCCAAGGCTAACACCCCCTCCTAAAAACCAAGTTCAACCATGTTTGGGAGAAAAGTGTATTACCCATAAATTTGAAGTCTAATACCAACTAAAGGGTCTTGGATATGAACAAGGTTAGAAATATAAGGTTAATACTCATTTAAATGGGGGCTCGTCGAGTCGGGGATCAATTTGTCCGAAAAATCCAAGCCTAACACCCCCTCCAAAAACCAAGTTCAACCATGTTTGGGAGAAAAGTGTATTACCCATAAATTTGAAGTCTAATACGAACTAAAAGTGCTTGGATATGAACAAGGTTAGAAATATAAGGCTAATACTCATTTAAATGGGGCTCGTCGAGTCAGGATCAATTTGACCGAAAATCCAAGGCTAACACCCCCTCCAAAAACCAAGTTCAACCATGTTTGGGAGAAAAATGTATTACCCATAAATTTGAAGTCTAATACCAACTAAAAGCTCTTGGATATGAACAAGGTTAGAAATATAAGGCTAATACTCATTTAAATGGGGCTTAACGAGTCAGGATCAATTGGACCGAAAATCCAAGGCTAACACCCCCTCCAAAAACCAAGTTCAACTATGTTTGGGAGAAAAGTGTATTACCCATAAATTTGAAGTCTAATACCAACTAAAAGCTCTTGGATATGAAAAAGGTTAGAAATATAAGGCTAATACTCATTTAAACGGGGCTCGTCGAGTCAGGATCAATTTGTCCGAAAATCCAAGGCTAACACCCCCTCCAAAAACCAAGTTCAACCATGTTTGGGAGAAAAGTGTATTACCCATAAATTTGAAGTCTAATACCAACTAAAGGGTCTTTGATATGAACAAGGTTAGAAATATAAGGCTAATACTCATTTAAATGGGGCTCGTCGAGTCAGGATCAATTTGTCCGAAAAATCCAAGGCTAACACCCCCCTCCAAAAACCAAGTTCAACCATGTTTGGGAGGAAAGTGTATTACCCATAAATTTGAAGTCTAGTATGAACTAAAAGCTCTTGGATATGAACAAGGTTAGAAATATAAGGCTAAAACGCATTTAAACGGGGCTCATCGAGTCAGGATCAATTTGTCCGAAAATCCAAGGCTAACACCCCCTCCTAAAAACCAAGTTCAACCATGTTTGGGAGAAAAGTGTATTACCCATAAATTTGAAGTCTAATAACAACTAAAGGGTCTTGGATAGGAACAAGGTTAGAAATATAAGGCTAATACTCATTTAAATGGGTCTCGTCGAGTCGGGGATTAATTTGTCCAAAAAATCCAAGGCTAACACCCCCTCCAAAAACCAAGTTCAACCATGTTTGGGAGAAAAGTGTATTACCCATAAATTTGAAGTCTAATATGAACTAAAAGCTCTTGGATATGAACAAGGTTAGAAATATAACGCTAATACTCATTTAAATGGGGCTCGTCGAGTCAGGATCAATTTGACCGAAAATCCAAGGCTAACACCACCTCCAAAAACCAAGTTCAACCATGTTTGGGAGAAAAGTGTATTACCCATAAATTTGAAGTCTAATACCAACTAAAAGCTCTTGGATATGAACAAGGTTAGAAATATAAGGCTAATACTCATTTAAATGGGGCTTGTCGAGTCAGGATCAATTGGACCGAAAATCCAAGGCTAACACCCCCTCCAAAAACCAAGTTCAACTATGTTTGGGAGAAAAGAGTATTACCCATAAATTTGAAGTCTAATACCAACTAAAAGCTCTTGGATATGAACAAGGTTAGAAATATAAGGCTAATAATCATTTAAACGGGGCTCGTCGAGTCAGGATCAATTTGTCCGAAAATCCAAGGCTAACACCCCCTCCAAAAACCAAGTTCAACCATGTTTGGGAGAAAAGTGTATTACCCATAAATTTGAAGTCTAATACCAACTAAAGGGTCTTGGATATGAACAAGGTTAGAAAAATAAGGCTAATACTCATTTAAATGGGGGCTCGTCGAGTCGGGATCAATTTGTCTGAAAATCCAAGGCTAACACCCCCTCCAAAAACCAAGTTCAACCATGTTTGGGAGAAAAGTGTATTACCCATAAATTTGAAGTCTAATACCAACTAAAAGCTCTTGGATATGAACAAGGTTAGAAATATAAGGCTAATACTCATTTAAATGGGGCTCGTCGAGTCGGGGATCAATTTGTCACGAAAATCCAAGGCTAACACCCCCTCCAAAAACCAAGTTCAACCATGTTTGGGAGAAAAGTGTATTACCCATAAATTTGAAGTCTAATACCAACTAAAGGGTCTTTGATATGAACAAGGTTAGAAATATAAGGCTAATACTCATTTAAATGGGGCTCGTCGAGTCAGGATCAATTTGTCCGAAAATCCAAGGCTAACACCCCCTCCAAAAACCAAGTTCAACCATGTTTGGGAGAAAAGTGTATTACCCATAAATTTGAAGTCTAATATGAACTAAAAGCTCTTGGATATGAACAAGGTTAGAAATATAAGGCTAATACTCATTTAAATGGGGCTTGTCGAGTCGGGATCAATTGGACCAGAAAATCCAAGGCTAACACCCCCTCCAAAAACCAAGTTCAACTATGTTTGGGAGAAAAGTGTATTACCCATAAATTTGAAGTCTAATACCAACTAAAAGCTCTTGGATATGAAAAAGTTTAGAAATATAAGGCTAATACTCATTTAAACGGGGCTCGTCGAGTCAGGATCAATTTGTCCGAAAATCCAAGGCTAACACCCCCTCCAAAAACCAAGTTCAACCATGTTTGGGAGAAAAGTGTATTACCCATAAATTTGAAGTCTAATACCAACTAAAGGGTCTTTGATATGAACAAGGTTAGAAATATAAGGCTAATACTCATTTAAATGGGGCTCGTCGAGTCAGGATCAATTTGTCCGAAAATCCAAGGCTAACACCCCCTCCAAAAACCAAGTTCAACCATGTTTGGGAGGAAAGTGTATTACCCATAAATTTGAAGTCTAGTATGAACTAAAAGCTCTTGGATATGAACAAGGTTAGAAATATAAGGCTAAAACGCATTTAAACGGGGCTCATCGAGTCAGGATCAATTTGTCCGAAAATCCAAGGCTAACACCCCCTCCTAAAAACCAAGTTCAACCATGTTTGGGAGAAAAGTGTATTACCCATAAATTTGAAGTCTAATAACAACTAAAGGGTCTTGGATAGGAACAAGGTTAGAAATATAAGGCTAATACTCATTTAAATGGGTCTCGTCGAGTCAGGATTAATTTGTCCAAAAATCCAAGGCTAACACCCCCTCCAAAAACCAAGTTCAACCATGTTTGGGAGAAAAGTGTATTACCCATAAATTTGAAGTCTAATATGAACTAAAAGCTCTTGGATATGAACAAGGTTAGAAATATAACGCTAATACTCATTTAAATGGGGCTCGTCGAGTCAGGATCAATTTGACCGAAAATCCAAGGCTAACACCACCTCCAAAAACCAAGTTCAACCATGTTTGGGAGAAAAGTGTATTACCCATAAATTTGAAGTCTAATACCAACTAAAAGCTCTTGGATATGAACAAGGTTAGAAATATAAGGCTAATACTCATTTAAATGGGGCTTGTCGAGTCAGGATCAATTGGACCGAAAATCCAAGGCTAACACCCCCTCCAAAAACCAAGTTCAACTATGTTTGGGAGAAAAGAGTATTACCCATAAATTTGAAGTCTAATACCAACTAAAAGCTCTTGGATATGAACAAGGTTAGAAATATAAGGCTAATAATCATTTAAACGGGGCTCGTCGAGTCGGGATCAATTTGTCAGAAAATCCAAGGCTAACACCCCCTCCAAAAACCAAGTTCAACCATGTTTGGGAGAAAAGTGTATTACCCATAAATTTGAAGTCTAATACCAACTAAAGGGTCTTGGATATGAACAAGGTTAGAAAAATAAGGCTAATACTCATTTAAATGGGGGCTCGTCGAGTCGGGATCAATTTGTCCAGAAAATCCAAGGCTAACACCCCTCCAAAAACCAAGTTCAACCATGTTTGGGAGAAAAGTGTATTACCCATAAATTTGAAGTCTAATACCAACTAAAAAGCTCTTGGATATGAACAAGGTTAGAAATATAAGGCTAATACTCATTTAAATGGGGCTCGTCGAGTCGGGATCAATTTGTCTCGAAAAATCCAAGGCTAACACCCCTCCAAAAACCAAGTTCAACCATGTTTGGGAAAAAAGTGTATTACCCATAAATTTGAAGTCTAATACCAACTAAAGGGTCTTTGATATGAACAAGGTTAGAAATATAAGGCTAATACTCATTTAAATGGGGCTCGTCGAGTCAGGATCAATTTGTCCGAAAATCCAAGGCTAACACCCCCTCCAAAAACCAAGTTCAACCATGTTTGGGAGAAAAGTGTATTACCCATAAATTTGAAGTCTAATATGAACTAAAAGCTCTTGGATATGAACAAGGTTAGAAATATAAGGCTAATACTCATTTAAATGGGGCTTGTCGAGTCAGGATCAATTGGACCGAAAATCCAAGGCTAACACCCCCTCCAAAAACCAAGTTCAACTATGTTTGGGAGAAAAGTGTATTACCCATAAATTTGAAGTCTAATACCAACTAAAAGCTCTTGGATATGAAAAAGGTTAGAAATATAAGGCTAATACTCATTTAAACGGGGCTCGTCGAGTCAGGATCAATTTGTCCGAAAATCCAAGGCTAACACCCCCTCCAAAAACCAAGTTCAACCATGTTTGGGAGAAAAGTGTATTACCCATAAATTTGAAGTCTAATACCAACTAAAGGGTCTTTGATATGAACAAGGTTAGAAATATAAGGCTAATACTCATTTAAATGGGGCTCGTCGAGTCAGGATCAATTTGTCCGAAAATCCAAGGCTAACACCCCCTCCAAAAACCAAGTTCAACCATGTTTGGGAGGAAAGTGTATTACCCATAAATTTGAAGTCTAGTATGAACTAAAAGCTCTTGGATATGAACAAGGTTAGAAATATAAGGCTAAAACGCATTTAAACGGGGCTCATCGAGTCAGGATCAATTTGTCCGAAAATCCAAGGCTAACACCCCCTCCTAAAAACCAAGTTCAACCATGTTTGGGAGAAAAGTGTATTACCCATAAATTTGAAGTCTAATAACAACTAAAGGGTCTTGGATAGGAACAAGGTTAGAAATATAAGGCTAATACTCATTTAAATGGGTCTCGTCGAGTCAGGATTAATTTGTCCAAAAATCCAAGGCTAACACCCCCTCCAAAAACCAAGTTCAACCATGTTTGGGAGAAAAGTGTATTACCCATAAATTTGAAGTCTAATATGAACTAAAAGCTCTTGGATATGAACAAGGTTAGAAATATAACGCTAATACTCATTTAAATGGGGCTCGTCGAGTCAGGATCAATTTGACCGAAAATCCAAGGCTAACACCACCTCCAAAAACCAAGTTCAACCATGTTTGGGAGAAAAGTGTATTACCCATAAATTTGAAGTCTAATACCAACTAAAAGCTCTTGGATATGAACAAGGTTAGAAATATAAGGCTAATACTCATTTAAATGGGGCTTGTCGAGTCAGGATCAATTGGACCGAAAATCCAAGGCTAACACCCCCTCCAAAAACCAAGTTCAACTATGTTTGGGAGAAAAGAGTATTACCCATAAATTTGAAGTCTAATACCAACTAAAAGCTCTTGGATATGAACAAGGTTAGAAATATAAGGCTAATAATCATTTAAACGGGGCTCGTCGAGTCAGGATCAATTTGTCCGAAAATCCAAGGCTAACACCCCCTCCAAAAACCAAGTTCAACCATGTTTGGGAGAAAAGTGTATTACCCATAAATTTGAAGTCTAATACCAACTAAAGGGTCTTGGATATGAACAAGGTTAGAAAAATAAGGCTAATACTCATTTAAATGGGGCTCGTCGAGTCAGGATCAATTTGTCCGAAAATCCAAGGCTAACACCCCCTCCAAAAACCAAGTTCAACCATGTTTGGGAGAAAAGTGTATTACCCATAAATTTGAAGTCTAATACCAACTAAAAGCTCTTGGATATGAACAAGGTTAGAAATATAAGGCTAATACTCATTTAAATGGGGCTCGTCGAGTCAGGATCAATTTGTCTGAAAATCCAAGGCTAACACCCCCTCCAAAAACCAAGTTCAACCATGTTTGGGTGAAAAGTATATTAACCATAAATTTGAAGTCTAATACCAACTAAAAGCTCTTGGATATGAACAAGGTTAGAAATATAAGGCTAATACTCATTTAAACGGGGCTCGTCGAGTCAGGATCAATTTGTCCGAAAATCCAAGGCTAACACCCCCTCCTAAAAACCAAGTTCAACCATGTTTGGGAGAAAAGTGTATTACACATAAATTTGAAGTCTAATACCAACTAAAGGGTCTTGGATATGAACAAGGTTAGAAATATAAGGTTAATACTCATTTAAATGGGGCTCGTCGAGTCAGGATCAATTTGTCCGAAAATCCAAGGCTAACGCCCCCTCCAAAAACCAAGTTCAACCATGTTTGGGAGAAAAGTGTATTACCCATAAATTTGAAGTCTAATACGAACTAAAAGCTCTTGGATATGAACAAGGTTAGAAATATAAGGCTAATACTCATTTAAACGGGGCTCGTCGAGTCAGGATCAATTTGTCCGAAAATCCAAGGCTAACACCCCCTCCAAAAACCAAGTTCAACCATGTTTGGGAGAAAAGTGTATTACCCATAAATTTGAAGTCTAATACCAACTAAAAGCTCTTGGATATGAACAAGGTTAGAAATATAAGGCTAATACTCATTTAAATGGGGCTTGTCGAGTCAGGATCAATTGGACCGAAAATCCAAGGCTAACACCCCCTCCAAAAACCAAGTTCAACTATGTTTGGGAGAAAAGTGTATTACCCATAAATTTGAAGTCTAATACCAACTAAAAGCTCTTGGATATGAAAAAGGTTAGAAATATAAGGCTAATACTCATTTAAACGGGGCTCGTCGAGTCAGGATCAATTTGTCCGAAAATCCAAGGCTAACACCCCCTCCAAAAACCAAGTTCAACCATGTTTGGGAGAAAAGTGTATTACCCATAAATTTGAAGTCTAATACCAACTAAAAGCTCTTGGATATGAACAAGGTTAGAAATATAAGGCTAATACTCATTTAAATGGGGCTCGTCGAGTCAGGATCAATTTGTCCGAAAATCCAAGGCTAACACCCCCTCCAAAAACCAAGTTCAACCATGTTTGGGAGAAAAGTTTATTAACCATAAATTTGAAGTATAGTACCAACTAAAGGGTCTTGGATATGAAAAAGGTTAGAAATATAAGGCTAATACTCATTTAAATGGGGCTTGTCGAGTCAGGATCAATTTGACCGAAAATCCAAGGCTAACACCCCCTCCAAAAACCAAGTTCAACCATGTTTGGGAGAAAAGTGTATTACCCATAAATTTGAAGTCTAATACCAACTAAAAGCTCTTGGATATGAACAAGGTTAGAAATATAAGGCTAATACTCATTTAAACGGGGCTCGTCGAGTCAGGATCAATTTGTCCGAAAATCCAAGGCTAACACCCCCTCCAAAAACCAAGTTCAACCATGTTTGGGAGAAAAGTGTATTACCCATATATTTGAAGTCTAATACCAACTAAAGGGTCTTTGATATGAACAAGGTTAGAAATATAAGGCTAATACTCATTTAAATGGGGCTCGTCGAGTCAGGATCAATTTGTCCGAAAATCCAAGGCTAACACCCCTCCAAAAACCAAGTTCAACCATGTTTGGGAGAAAAGTGTATTACCCATAAATTTGAAGTCTAGTACCAACTAAAAGCTCTTGGATATGAACAAGGTTAGAAATATAAGGCTAAAACGCATTTAAACGGGGCTCGTCGAGTCAGGATCAATTTGTCCGAAAATCCAAGGCTAACACCCCCTCCAAAAAACCAAGTTCAACCATGTTTGGGAGAAAAGTGTATTACCCATAAATTTGAAGTCTAATAACAACTAAAGGGTCTTGGATATGAACAAGGTTAGAAATATAAGGCTAATACTCATTTAAATGGGTCTCGTCGCGTCAGGATCAATTTGTCCGAAAATCCAAGGCTAACACCCCCTCCAAAAACCAAGTTCAACCATGTTTGGGAGAAAAGTGTATTACCCATAAATTTGAAGTCTAATATGAACTAAAAGCTCTTGGATATGAACAAGGTTAGAAATATAAGGCTAATACTCATTTAAATGGGGCTCGTCGAGTCAGGATCAATTTGACCGAAAATCCAAGGCTAACACCACCTCCAAAAACCAAGTTCAACCATGTTTGGGAGAAAAGTGTATTACCCATAAATTTGAAGTCTAATACCAACTAAAAGCTCTTGGATATGAACAAGGTTAGAAATATAAGGCTAATACTCATTTAAATGGGGCTTGTCGAGTCAGGATCAATTGGACCGAAAATCCAAGGCTAACACCCCCTCCAAAAACCAAGTTCAACCATGTTTGGGAGAAAAAGTGTATTACCCATAAATTTGAAGTCTAATACCAACTAAAAGCTCTTGGATATGAACAAGGTTAGAAATATAAGGCTAATACTCATTTAAATGGGTCTCGTCGAGTCAGGATCAAATTAACCGAAAATCCAAGGCTAACACCCCCTCCAAAAACCAAGTTCAACCATGTTTGGGAGAAAAGTGTATTACCCATAAATTTGAAGTCTAATACCAATTAAAAGCTCTTGGATATGAACAAGGTTAGAAATATAAGGCTAATACTCATTTAATCGGGGCTCGTCGAGTCAGGATCAATTTGTCCGAAAATCCAAGGCTAACACCCCCTCCAAAAACCAAGTTCAACCATGTTTGGGAGAAAAGTGTATTACCCATAAATTTGAAGTCTAATACCAACTAAAGGGTCTTGGATATGAACAAGGTTAGAAATATAAGGCTAATACTCATTTAAATGGGGCTTGTCGAGTCAGGATCAAATGCACCGAAAATCCAAGGCTAACACCCCCTCCAAAAACCAAGTTAAACTATGTTTGGGAGAAAAGTGTATTACCCATAAATTTGAAGTCTAATACCAACTAAAAGCTCTTGGATATGAACAAGGTTAGAAATATAAGGCTAATACTCATTTAAACGGGGCTCGTCGAGTCAGGATCAATTTGTCCGAAAATCCAAGGCTAACACCCCCTCCAAAAACCAAGTTCAACCATGTTTGGGAGAAAAGTGTATTACCCATAAATTTGAAGTCTAATACCAACAAAAGGGTCTTGGATATGAAAAAGGTTAGAAATATAAAGCTAATACTCATTTAAATGGGGCTCGTCGAGTCAGGATCAATTTGACCGAAAATCCAAGGCTAACACCCCCTCCAAAAACAAAGTTCAACCATGTTTGGGAGAAAAGTGTATTACCCATAAATTTGAAGTCTAATACCAACTAAAAGCTCTTGGATATGAACAAGGTTAGAAATATAAGGCTAATACTCATTTAAACGGGGCACGTCGAGTCAGGATCAAATTAACCGAAAATCCAAGGCTAACACCCCCTCCAAAAACCAAGTTCAACCATGTTTCGGAGAAAAGTGTATTACCCATAAATTTGAAGTCTAATACCAACTAAAAGCTCTTTGATATGAACAAGGTTAAAAATATAAGGCTAATACTCATTTAAACGGGGCTCGTCGAGTTAGGATCAATTTGTCCGTAAATCCAAGGCTAACACCCCCTCCAAAAACCAAGTTCAACCATGTTTGGGAGAAAAGTGTATTACCCATAAATTTGAAGTCTAATACCAACTAAAGGGTATTGGATATGAACAAGGTTAGAAATATAAGGCTAATACTCATTTAAATGGGGCTCGTCGAGTCAGGATCAATTTGACCGAAAATCCAAGGCTAACACCCCTCCAAAAACCAAGTTCAACCATGTTTGGGAGAAAAGTGTATTACCCATAAATTTAAAGTCTAATACCAACTAAAAGCTCTTGGATATGAACAAGGTTAGAAATATAAGGCTAATACTCATTTAAATAGGGCTCGTCGAGTCAGGATCAATTTGTCCGAAAATCCAAGGCTAACACCCCCTCCAAAAACCAAGTTCAACCATGTTTGGGAGAAAAGTGTATTAACCATAAATTTGAAGTCTAATACCAACTAAAGCGTCTTGGATATGAACAAGGTTAGAAATATAAGGATAATACTCATTTAAATGGGGCTCGTCGAGTCAGGATCAATTTGACCGAAAATCCAAGGCTAACACCCCCTCCAAAAACCAAGTTCAACCATGTTTGGGAGAAACGTGTATTACCCATAAATTTGAAGTCTAATACCAACTAAAAGCTCTTGGATATGAACAAGGTTAGAAATATAAGGCTAATACTCATTTAAATGGGGCTTGTCGAGTCAGGATCAATTGGACCGAAAATCCAAGGCTAACACCCCCTCCAAAAAACCAAGTTCAACTATGTTTGGGAGAAAAGTGTATTACCCATAAATTTGAAGTCAAATACCAACTAAAAGTTCTTGGATATGAACAATGTTAGAAATATAAGGCTAATACTCTTTTAAATTGGGCTCGTCGAGTCGGGATCAATTTGTCCCAGAAAATCCAAGGCTAACACCCTCTCCAAAAACCAAGTTCAACCATGTTTGGGAGAAAAGTGTATTACCCATAAATTTGAAGTCTAATACCAACTAAAAGCTCTTGGATATGAACAAGGTTAGAAATATAAGGCTAATACTCATTTAAACGGGCCTCGTCGAGTCAGGATCAATTTGTCCGAAAATCCGAGGCTAACACCCCCCTCCAAAAACCAAGTTCAACCATGTTTGGGAGAAAAGTGTATTACCCATAAATTTGAAGTCTAATACCAACTAAAGGGTCTTGGATATGAACAAGGTTAGAATAAAAGGCTAATACTCATTTAAATGGGGCTCGTCGAGTCAGGATCAATTTGACCGAAAATCCAAGGCTAACACCCCCTCCAAAAACCAAGTTCAACCATGTTTGGGAGAAAAGTGTATTACCCATAAATTTGAAGTCTAATACCAACTAAAGGGTCTTGGATATGAACAAGGTTAGAAATATAAGGCTAATACTCATTTAAATGGGGCTTGTCGAGTCAGGATCAAATGCACCGAAAATCCAAGGCTAACACCCCCTCCAAAAACCAAGTTAAACTATGTTTGGGAGAAAAGTGTATTACCCATAAATTTGAAGTCTAATACCAACTAAAAGCTCTTGGATATGAACAAGGTTAGAAATATAAGGCTAATACTCATTTAAACGGGGCTCGTCGAGTCGGGGATCAATTTGTCCAGAAAATCCAAGGCTAACACCCCCTCCAAAAACCAAGTTCAACCATGTTTGGGAGAAAAGTGTATTACCCATAAATTTGAAGTCTAATACCAACAAAAGGGTCTTGGATATGAAAAAGGTTAGAAATATAAAGCTAATACTCATTTAAATGGGGCTCGTCGAGTCAGGATCAATTTGACCGAAAATCCAAGGCTAACACCCCCTCCAAAAACAAAGTTCAACCATGTTTGGGAGAAAAGTGTATTACCCATAAATTTGAAGTCTAATACCAACTAAAAGCTCTTGGATATGAACAAGGTTAGAAATATAAGGCTAATACTCATTTAAACGGGGCACGTCGAGTCAGGATCAAATTAACCGAAAATCCAAGGCTAACACCCCCTCCAAAAACCAAGTTCAACCATGTTTGGGAGAAAAGTGTATTACCCATAAATTTGAAGTCTAATACCAACTAAAAGCTCTTTGATATGAACAAGGTTAAAAATATAAGGCTAATACTCATTTAAACGGGGCTCGTCGAGTTAGGATCAATTTGTCCGTAAATCCAAGGCTAACACCCCCTCCAAAAACCAAGTTCAACCATGTTTGGGAGAAAAGTGTATTAACCATAAATTTGAAGTCTAATACCAACTAAAGCGTCTTGGATATGAACAAGGTTAGAAATATAAGGATAATACTCATTTAAATGGGGCTCGTCGAGTCAGGATCAATTTGACCGAAAATCCAAGGCTAACACCCCCTCCAAAAACCAAGTTCAACCATGTTTGGGAGAAAAGTGTATTACCCATAAATTTGAAGTCTAATACCAACTAAAAGCTCTTGGATATGAACAAGGTTAGAAATATAAGGCTAATACTCATTTAAATGGGGCTTGTCGAGTCAGGATCAATTGGACCGAAAATCCAAGGCTAACACCCCCTCCAAAAACCAAGTTCAACTATGTTTGGGAGAAAAGTGTATTACCCATAAATTTGAAGTCAAATACCAACTAAAAGTTCTTGGATATGAACAATGTTAGAAATATAAGGCTAATACTCTTTTAAATTGGGCTCGTCGAGTCAGGATCAATTTGTCCGAAAATCCAAGGCTAACACCCTCTTCAAAAACCAAGTTCAACCATGTTTGGGAGAAAAGTGTATTACCCATAAATTTGAAGTCTAATACCAACTAAAAGCTCTTGGATATGAACAAGGTTAGAAATATAAGGCTAATACTCATTTAAACGGGCCTCGTCGAGTCAGGATCAATTTGTCCGAAAATCCGAGGCTAACACCCCCTCCAAAAACCAAGTTCAACCATGTTTGGGAGAAAAGTGTATTACCCATAAATTTGAAGTCTAATACCAACTAAAGGGTCTTGGATATGAACAAGGTTAGAATAAAAGGCTAATACTCATTTAAATGGGGCTCGTCGAGTCAGGATCAATTTGACCGAAAATCCAAGGCTAACACCCCCTCCAAAAACCAAGTTCAACCATGTTTGGGAGAAAAGTGTATTACCCATAAATTTGAAGTCTAATACCAACTAAAAGCTCTTGGATATGAACAAGGTTAGAAATATAAGGCTAATACTCATTTCAATAGGGCTCGTCGATTCAGGATCAATTTGTCCGAAAATCCAAGGCTAACACCCCCTCCAAAAACCAAGTTCAACCATGTTTGGGAGAAAAGTGTATTAACCATAAATTTGAAGTCTAATACCAACTAAAGCGTCTTCGATATGAACAAGGTTAGAAATATAAGGATAATACTCATTTAAATGGGGCTCGTCGAGTCGGGATCAATTTGACCGAAAATCCAAGGCTAACACCCCTCCAAAAACCAAGTTCAACCATGTTTGGGAGAAAAGTGTATTACCCATAAATTTGAAGTCTAATACCAACTAAAAGCTCTTGGATATGAACAAGGTTAGAAATATAAGGCTAATACTCATTTAAATGGGGGCTTGTCGAGTCGGGGATCAATTGGACCGAAAATCCAAGGCTAACACCCCCTCCAAAAAACCAAGTTCAACCATGTTTGGGAGAAATGTGTATTACCCATAAATTTGAAGTCTAATACCAACTAAAAGCTCTTGGAAATGAACAAGGTTAGAAATATAAGGCTAATACTCATTTAAATAGGGCTCGTCGAGTCAGGATCAATTTGTCCAAAAATCCAAGGCTAACACCCCCTCCAAAAACCAAGTTCAACTATGTTTGGGAGAAAAGTGTATTACCCATAAATTTGAAGTCTAATACCAACTAAAAGTTCTTGGATATGAACAATGTTAGAAATATAAGGCTAATACTCTTTTAAATTGGGCTCAGTCGAGTCAGGGATCAATTTGTCCGAAAATCCAAGGCTAACACCCTCTCCAAAAACCAAGTTCAACCATGTTTGGGAGAAAAGTGTATTACCAATAAATTTGAAGTCTAATACCAACTAAAGGGTCTTGGATATGAACAAGGTTAGAAATATAAGGATAATGCTCATTTAAATGGGGCTCGTCGAGTCAGGATCAATATGACCGAAAATCCAAGGCTAACACCCCCTCCAAAAACCAAGTTCAACCATGTTTGGGAGAAAAGTGTATTACCCATAAATTTGAAGTCTAATACCAACTAAAAGCTCTTGGAAATGAACAAGGTTAGAAATATAAGGCTAATACTCATATAAATAGCGCTCGTCGAGTCAGGATCAATTTGTCCGAAAATCCAAGGCTAACACCCCCTCCAAAAACCAAGTTCAACTATGTTTGGGAGAAAAGTGTATTAGCCATAAATTTGAAGTCTAATACCAACTAAAAGTTCTTGGATATGAACAAGGTTAGAAATATAAGGCTAATACTCTTTTAAATTGGGCTCGTCGAGTCAGGATCAATTTGTCCGAAAATCCAAGGCTAACACCCCCTCCAAAAACCAAGTTCAACCATGTTAGGGAGAAAAGTGTATTACCCATAAATTTGAAGTCTAATACCAACTAAAAGCTCTTGGATATGAACAAGGTTAGAAATATAAGGCTAATACTCATTTAAACGGGCCTCGTCGAGTCAGGATCAATTTGTCCGAAAATCCAAGGCTAACACCCCCTCCAAAAACCAAGTTCAACCATGTTTGGGAGAAAAGTGTATTACCCATAAATTTAAAGTCTAATACCAACTAAAAGCTCTTGGATATGAACAAGGTTAGAAATATAAGGCTAATACTCATTTAAATAGGGCTCGTCGAGTCAGGATCAATTTGTCCGAAAATCCAAGGCTAACACCCCCTCCAAAAACCAAGTTCAACCATGTTTGGGAGAAAAGTGTATTAACCATAAATTTGAAGTCTAATACCAACTAAAGCGTCTTGGATATGAACAAGGTTAGAAATATAAGGATAATACTCATTTAAATGGGGCTCGTCGAGTCAGGATCAATTTGACCGAAAATCCAAGGCTAACACCCCCTCCAAAAACCAAGTTCAACCATGTTTGGGAGAAAAGTGTATTACCCATAAATTTGAAGTCTAATACCAACTAAAAGCTCTTGGATATGAACAAGGTTAGAAATATAAGGCTAATACTCATTTAAATGGGGCTTGTCGAGTCAGGATCAATTGGACCGAAAATCCAAGGCTAACACCCCCTCCAAAAACCAAGTTCAACTATGTTTGGGAGAAAAGTGTATTACCCATAAATTTGAAGTCAAATACCAACTAAAAGTTCTTGGATATGAACAATGTTAGAAATATAAGGCTAATACTCTTTTAAATTGGGCTCGTCGAGTCAGGATCAATTTGTCCGAAAATCCAAGGCTAACACCCTCTCCAAAAACCAAGTTCAACCATGTTTGGGAGAAAAGTGTATTACCCATAAATTTGAAGTCTAATACCAACTAAAAGCTCTTGGATATGAACAAGGTTAGAAATATAAGGCTAATACTCATTTAAACGGGCCTCGTCGAGTCAGGGATCAATTTGTCCGAAAAATCCGAGGCTAACACCCCCCTCCAAAAACCAAGTTCAACCATGTTTGGGAGAAAAGTGTATTACCCATAAATTTGAAGTCTAATACCAACTAAAGGGTCTTGGATATGAACAAGGTTAGAATAAAAGGCTAATACTCATTTAAATGGGGCTCGTCGAGTCAGGATCAATTTGACCGAAAATCCAAGGCTAACACCCCCTCCAAAAACCAAGTTCAACCATGTTTGGGAGAATAGTGTATTACCCATAAATTTGAAGTCTAATACCAACTAAAAGCTCTTGGATATGAACAAGGTTAGAAATATAAGGCTAATACTCATTTCAATAGGGCTCGTCGATTCAGGATCAATTTGTCCGAAAATCCAAGGCTAACACCCCCTCCAAAAACCAAGTTCAACCATGTTTGGGAGAAAAGTGTATTAACCATAAATTTGAAGTCTAATACCAACTAAAGCGTCTTCGATATGAACAAGGTTAGAAATATAAGGATAATACTCATTTAAATGGGGCTCGTCGAGTCAGGATCAATTTGACCGAAAATCCAAGGCTAACACCCCCTCCAAAAACCAAGTTCAACCATGTTTGGGAGAAAAGTGTATTACCCATAAATTTGAAGTCTAATACCAACTAAAAGCTCTTGGATATGAACAAGGTTAGAAATATAAGGCTAATACTCATTTAAATGGGGCTTGTCGAGTCAGGATCAATTGGACCGAAAATCCAAGGCTAACACCCCCTCCAAAAACCAAGTTCAACCATGTTTGGGAGAAATGTGTATTACCCATAAATTTGAAGTCTAATACCAACTAAAAGCTCTTGGAAATGAACAAGGTTAGAAATATAAGGCTAATACTCATTTAAATAGGGCTCGTCGAGTCAGGATCAATTTGTCCAAAAATCCAAGGCTAACACCCCCTCCAAAAACCAAGTTCAACTATGTTTGGGAGAAAAGTGTATTACCCATAAATTTGAAGTCTAATACCAACTAAAAGTTCTTGGATATGAACAATGTTAGAAATATAAGGCTAATACTCTTTTAAATTGGGCTCGTCGAGTCAGGATCAATTTGTCCGAAAATCCAAGGCTAACACCCTCTCCAAAAACCAAGTTCAACCATGTTTGGGAGAAAAGTGTATTACCAATAAATTTGAAGTCTAATACCAACTAAAGGGTCTTGGATATGAACAAGGTTAGAAATATAAGGATAATGCTCATTTAAATGGGGCTCGTCGAGTCAGGATCAATATGACCGAAAATCCAAGGCTAACACCCCCTCCAAAAACCAAGTTCAACCATGTTTGGGAGAAAAGTGTATTACCCATAAATTTGAAGTCTAATACCAACTAAAAGCTCTTGGAAATGAACAAGGTTAGAAATATAAGGCTAATACTCATATAAATAGCGCTCGTCGAGTCAGGATCAATTTGTCCGAAAATCCAAGGCTAACACCCCCTCCAAAAACCAAGTTCAACTATGTTTGGGAGAAAAGTGTATTAGCCATAAATTTGAAGTCTAATACCAACTAAAAGTTCTTGGATATGAACAAGGTTAGAAATATAAGGCTAATACTCTTTTAAATTGGGCTCGTCGAGTCAGGATCAATTTGTCCGAAAATCCAAGGCTAACACCCCCTCCAAAAACCAAGTTCAACCATGTTAGGGAGAAAAGTGTATTACCCATAAATTTGAAGTCTAATACCAACTAAAAGCTCTTGGATATGAACAAGGTTAGAAATATAAGGCTAATACTCATTTAAACGGGCCTCGTCGAGTCAGGATCAATTTGTCCGAAAATCCAAGGCTAACACCCCCTCCAAAAACCAAGTTCAACCATGTTTGGGAGAAAAGTGTATTACCCATAAATTTGAAGTCTAATACCAACTAATGGGTCTTGGATATGAACAAGGTTAGAATAAAAGGCTAATACTCATTTAAATGGGGCTCGTCGAGTCAGGATCAATTTGACCGAAAATCCAAGGCTAACACCCCCTCCAAAAACCAAGTTCAACCATGTTTGGGAGAAAAGTG
This sequence comes from Salix suchowensis, assembly GCA_029030765.1. NCBI lineage: Eukaryota > Viridiplantae > Streptophyta > Magnoliopsida > Malpighiales > Salicaceae > Salix > Salix suchowensis. Next base: position 3,385,225 of record JAPFFH010000011.1, on the reverse strand, counting down.
TATTACCCATAAATTTGAAGTCTAATACCAACTAAAAGCTCTTGGAAATGAACAAGGTTAGAAATATAAGGCTAATACTCCTTTAAATAGGGCTCGTCGAGTCAGGATCAATTTGTCCGAAAATCCAAGGCTAACACCCCCTCCAAAAACCAAGTTCAACCATGTTTGGGAGAAAAGAGTATTACCCATAAATTTGAAGTCTAATACCAACTAAAAGCTCTTGGATATGAACAAGGTTAGAAATATAAGGCAATACTCATTTAAATAGGGCTCGTCGAGTCAGGATCAATTTGTCCGAAAATCCAAGGCTAACACTCCCTCCAAAAACCAAGTTCAACCATGTTTGGGAGAAAAGTGTATTAACCATAAATTTGAAGTCTAATACCAACTAAAGCGTCTTGGATATGAACAAGGTTAGAAATATAAGGATAATACTCATTTAAATGGGGCTCGTCGAGTCAGAATCAATTTGACCGAAAATCCAAGGCTAACACCCCCTCCAAAAACCAAGTTCAACCATGTTTGGGAGAAAAGTGTATTACCCATAAATTTGAAGTCTAATACCAACTAAAAGCTCTTGGATATGAACAAGGTTAGAAATATAAGGCTAATACTCATTTAAATGGGGCTCGTCGTGTCAGGATCAATATGACCGAAAATCCAAGGCTAACACCCCCTCCAAAAACCAAGTTCAACCATGTTTGGGAGAAAAGTGTATTACCCATAAATTTGAAGTCTAATACCAACTAAAAGCTCTTGGAAATGAACAAGGTTAGAAATATAAGGCTAATACTCATTTAAATAGGGCTCGTCGAGTCAGGATCAATTTGTCCAAAAATCCAAGGCTAACACCCCCTCCAAAAACCAAGTTCAACTATGTTTGGGAGAAAAGTGTATTACCCATAAATTTGAAGTCTAATACCAACTAAAAGCTCTTGGATATGAACAAGGTTAGAAATATAAGGATAATACTCATTTAAATGGGGCTCGTCGAGTCAGGATCAATTTGACCGAAAATCCAAGGCTAACACCCCCTCCAAAAACCAAGTTCAACCATGTTTGGGAGAAAAGTGTATTACCAATAAATTTGTAGTCTAATACCAACTAAAAGCTCTTGGAAATGAACAAGGTTAGAAATATAAGGCTAATACTCATTTAAATAGGGCTCGTCGAGTCAGGATCAATTTGTCCAAAAATCCAAGGCTAACACCCCCTCCAAAAACCAAGTTCAACTATGTTTGGGAGAAAAGTGTATTACCCATAAATTTGAAGTCTAATACCAACTAAAAGTTCTTGGATATGAACAATGTTAGAAATATAAGGCTAATACTCTTTTAAATTGGGCTCGTCGAGTCAGGATCAATTTGTCCGAAAATCCAAGGCTAACACCCTCTCCAAAAACCAAGTTCAACCATGTTTGGGAGAAAAGTGTATTACCCATAAATTTGAAGTCTAATACCAACTAAAAGCTCTTGGATATGAACAAGGTTAGAAATATAAGGCTAATACTCATTTAAACGGGCCTCGTCGAGTCAGGATCAATTTGTCCGAAAATCCAAGGCTAACACCCCCTCCAAATACCAAGTTCAACCATGTTTGGGAGAAAAGTGTATTACCTATAAATTTGAAGTCTAATACCAACTAAAAGCTCTTGGATATGAACAAGATTAGAAATATAAGGCTAATACTCATTTAAACGGGCCTCGTCGAGTCAGGATCAATTTGTCCGAAAATCCAAGGCTAACACCCCCTCCAAAAACCAAGTTCAACCATGTTTGGGAGAAAAGTGTATTACCCATAAATTTGAAGTCTAATACCAACTAAAGGGTCTTGGATATGAACAAGGTTAGAATAAAAGGCTAATACTCATTTAAATGGGGCTCGTCGAGTCAGGATCAATTTGACCGAAAATCCAAGGCTAACACCCCCTCCAAAAACCAAGTTCAACCATGTTTGGGAGAAAAGTGTATTACCCATAAATTTGAAGTCTAATACCAACTAAAAGCTCTTGGATATGAACAAGGTTAGAAATATAAGGCTAATACTCATTTAAATAGGGGCTCGTCGAGTCAGGGATCAATTTGTCCGAAAATCCAAGGCTAACACCCCTCCAAAAACCAAGTTCAACCATGTTTGGGAGAAAAGTGTATTACCCATAAATTTGAAGTCTAATACCAACTAAAAGCTCTTGGATATGAACAAGGTTAGAAATATAAGGCTAATACTCATTTAAATAGGGCTCGTCGATTCAGGATCAATTTTTCCGAAAATCCAAGGCTAACACCCCCTCCAAAAACCAAGTTCAACCACGTTTGGGAGAAAAGTGTATTAACCATAAATTTGAAGTCTAATACCAACTAAAGCGTCTTAGATATGAACAAGGTTAGAAATATAAGGATAATACTCATTTAAATGGGGCTCGTCGAGTCAGGATCAATTTGACCGAAAATCCAAGGCTAACACCCCCTCCAAAAACCAAGTTCAACCATGTTTGGGAGAAAAGTGTATTACCCATAAATTTGAAGTCTAATACCAACTAAAAGCTCTTGGATATGAACAAGGTTAGAAATATAAGGCTAATACTCATTTAAATGGGGCTCGTCGTGTCAGGATCAATATGACCGAAAATCCAAGGCTAACACCCCCTCCAAAAACCAAGTTCAACCATGTTTGGGAGAAAAGTGTATTACCCATAAATTTGAAGTCTAATACCAACTAAAAGCTCTTGGAAATGAACAAGGTTAGAAATATAAGGCTAATACTCATTTATATAGGGCTCGTCGAGTCAGGATCAATTTGTCCAAAAATCCAAGGCTAACACCCCCTCCAAAAACCAAGTTCAACTATGTTTGGGAGAAAAGTGTATTACCCATAAATTTGAAGTCTAATACCAACTAAAAGTTCTTGGATATGAACAATGTTAGAAATATAAGGCTAATACTCTTTTAAATTGGGCTCGTCGAGTCAGGATCAATTTGTCCGAAAATCCAAGGCTAACACCCTCTCCAAAAACCAAGTTCAACCATGTTTGGGAGAAAAGTGTATTACCCATAAATTTGAAGTCTAATACCAACTAAAAGCTCTTGGATATGAACAAGGTTAGAAATATAAGGCTAATACTCATTTAAACGGGCCTCGTCGAGTCAGGATCAATTTGTCCGAAAATCCGAGGCTACACCCCCTCCAAAAACCAAGTTCAACCATGTTTGGGAGAAAAGTGTATTACCCATAAATTAGAAGTCTAATACCAACTAAAGGGTCTTGGATATGAACAAGGTTAGAATAAAAGGCTAATACTCATTTAAATGGGGCTCGTCGAGTCAGGATCAATTTGACCGAAAATCCAAGGCTAACACCCCCTCCAAAAACCAAGTTCAACCATGTTTGGGAGAAAAGTGTATTACCCATAAATTTGAAGTCTAATACCAACTAAAAGCTCTTGGATATGAACAAGGTTAGAAATATAAGGCTAATACTCTTTTAAATTGGGCTCGTCGAGTCAGGATCAATATGACCGAAAATCCAAGGCTAACACCCCCTCCAAAAACCAAGTTCAACCATGTTTGGGAGAAAAGTGTATTACCCATAAATTTGAAGTCTAATACCAACTAAAAGCTCTTGGAAATGAACAAGGTTAGAAATATAAGGCTAATACTCATATAAATAGGGCTCGTCGAGTCAGGATCAATTTGTCCGAAAATCCAAGGCTAACACCCCCTCCAAAAACCAAGTTCAACTATGTTTGGGAGAAAAGTGTATTACCCATAAATTTGAAGTCTAATACCAACTAAAAGTTCTTGGATATGAATAAGGTTAGAAATATAAGGCTAATACTCTTTTAAATTGGGCTCGTCGAGTCAGGATCAATTTGTCCGAAAATCCAAGGCTAACACCCCCTCCAAAAACCAAGTTCAACCATGTTTGGGAGAAAAGTGTATTACCCATAAATTTGAAGTCTAATACCAACTAAAAGCTCTTGTATATGAACAAGGTTAGAAATATAAGGCTAATACTCATTTAAACAGGCCTCGTCGAGTCAGGATCAATTTGACCGAAAATCCAAGGCTAACACCCCCTCCAAAAACCAAGTTCAACCATGTTTGGGAGAAAAGTGTATTACCCATAAATTTGAAGTCTAATACCAACTAAAGGGTCTTGTATATGAACAAGGTTAGAATAAAAGGCTAATACTCATTTAAATGGGGCTCGTCGAGTCAGGATCAATTTGACCGAAAATCCAAGGCTAACACCCCCTCCAAAAACCAAGTTCAACCATGTTTGGGAGAAAAGTGTATTACCCATAAATTTGAAGTCTAATACCAACTAAAAGCTCTTGGATATGAACAAGGTTAGAAATATAAGGCTAATACTCATTTAAATAGGGCTCGTCGAGTCAGGATCAATTTGTCCGAAAATCCAAGGCTAACACCCCTCCAAAAACCAAGTTCAACCATGTTTGGGAGAAAAGTGTATTACCCATAAATTTGAAGTCTAATACCAACTAAAAGCTCTTGGATATGAACAAGGTTAGAAATATAAGGCTAATACTCATTTAAATAGGGCTCGTCGATTCAGGATCAATTTTTCCGAAAATCCAAGGCTAACACCCCCTCCAAAAACCAAGTTCAACCACGTTTGGGAGAAAAGTGTATTAACCATAAATTTGAAGTCTAATACCAACTAAAGCGTCTTGGATATGAACAAGGTTAGAAATATAAGGATAATACTCATTTAAATGGGGCTCGTCGAGTCAGGATCAATTTGACCGAAAATCCAAGGCTAACACCCCCTCCAAAAACCAAGTTCAACCATGTTTGGGAGAAAAGTGTATTACCCATAAATTTGAAATCTAATACCAACTAAAAGCTCTTGGATATGAACAAGGTTAGAAATATAAGGCTAATACTCATTTAAATGGGGCTCGTCGTGTCAGGATCAATATGACCGAAAATCCAAGGCTAACACCCCCTCCAAAAACCAAGTTCAACCATGTTTGGGAGAAAAGTGTATTACCCATAAATTTGAAGTCTAATACCAACTAAAAGCTCTTGGAAATGAACAAGGTTAGAAATATAAGGCTAATACTCATTTAAATAGGGCTCGTCGAGTCAGGATCAATTTGTCCAAAAATCCAAGGCTAACACCCCCTCCAAAAACCAAGTTCAACTATGTTTGGGAGAAAAGTGTATTACCCATAAATTTGAAGTCTAATACCAACTAAAAGTTCTTGGATATGAACAATGTTAGAAATATAAGGCTAATACTCTTTTAAATTGGGCTCGTCGAATCAGGATCAATTTGTCCGAAAATCCAAGGCTAACACCCTCTCCAAAAACCAAGTTCAACCATGTTTGGGAGAAAAGTGTATTACCCATAAATTTGAAGTCTAATACCAACTAAAAGCTCTTGGATATGAACAAGGTTAGAAATATAAGGCTAATACTCATTTAAACGGGCCTCGTCGAGTCAGGATCAATTTGTCCGAAAATCCGAGGCTAACACCCCCTCCAAAAACCAAGTTCAACCATGTTTGGGAGAAAAGTGTATTACCCATAAATTTGAAGTCTAATACCAACTAAAGGGTCTTGGATATGAACAAGGTTAGAATAAAAGGCTAATACTCATTTAAATGGGGGCTCGTCGAGTCAGGGATCAATTTGACCGAAAATCCAAGGCTAACACCCCCTCCAAAAACCAAGTTCAACCATGTTTGGGAGAAAAGTGTATTACCCATAAATTTGAAGTCTAATACCAACTAAAAGCTCTTGGATATGAACAAGGTTAGAAATATAAGGCTAATACTCTTTTAAATTGGGCTCGCCGAGTCGGGATCAATATGACCGAAAATCCAAGGCTAACACCCCTCCAAAAAACCAAGTTCAACCATGTTTGGGAGAAAAGTGTATTACCCATAAATTTGAAGTCTAATACCAACTAAAAGCTCTTGGATATGAACAAGGTTAGAAATATAAGGCTAATACTCTTTTAAATTGGGCTCGTCGAGTCAGGGATCAATATGACCGAAAATCCAAGGCTAACACCCCCTCCAAAAACCAAGTTCAACCATGTTTGGGAGAAAAGTGTATTACCCATAAATTTGAAGTCTAATACCAACTAAAAGCTCTTGGAAATGAACAAGGTTAGAAATATAAGGCTAATACTCATATAAATAGGGCTCGTCGAGTCAGGATCAATTTGTCCGAAAATCCAAGGCTAACACCCCCTCCAAAAACCAAGTTCAACTATGTTTGGGAGAAAAGTGTATTACCCATAAATTTGAAGTCTAATACCAACTAAAAGTTCTTGGATATGAACAAGGTTAGAAATATAAGGCTAATACTCTTTTAAATTGGGCTCGTCGAGTCAGGATCAATTTGTCCGAAAATCCAAGGCTAACACACCCTCCAAAAACCAAGTTCAACTATGTTTGGGAGAAAAGTGTATTACCCATAAATTTGAAGTCTAATACCAACTAAAAGCTCTTGGATATGAAAAAGGTTAGAAATATAAGGCTAATACCCATTTAAACAGGCCTCGTCGAGTCAGGATCAATTTGTCCGAAAATCCAAGGCTAACACCCCCTCCAAAAACCAAGTTCAACCATGTTTGGGAGAAAAGTGTATTACCCATAAATTTGAAGTCTAATACCAACTAAAAGCTCTTGGATATGAACAAGGTTAGAAATATAAGGCTAATACTCTTTTAAACGGGCCTCGTCGAGTCAGGATCAATTTGTCCGAAAATCCAAGGCTAACACCCCCTCCAAATACCAAGTTCAACCATGTTTGGGAGAAAAGTGTATTACCCATAAATTTGAAGTCTAATACCAACTAAAAGCTCTTGGATATGAACAAGGTTAGAGATATAAGGCTAATACTCATTTAAACGGGCCTCGTCGAGTCAGGATCAATTTGTCCGAAAATCCAAGGCTAACACCCCCTCCAAAAACCAAGTTCAACCATGTTTGGGAGAAAAGTGTATTACCCATAAATTTGAAGTCTAATACCAACTAAAGGGTCTTGGATATGAACAAGGTTAGAATAAAAGGCTAATACTCATTTAAATGGGGCTCGTCGAGTCAGGATCAATTTGACCGAAAATCCAAGGCTAACACCCCCTCCAAAAACCAAGTTCAACCATGTTTGGGAGAAAAGTGTATTACCCATAAATTTGAAGTCTAATACCAACTAAAGGGTCTTGGATATGAACAAGGTTAGAATAAAAGGCTAATACTCATTTAAATGGGGCTCGTCGAGTCAGGATCAATTTGACCGAAAAATCCAAGGCTAACACCCCTCCAAAAACCAAGTTCAACCATGTTTGGGAGAAAAGTGTATTACCCATAAATTTGAAGTCTAATACCAACTAAAAGCTCTTGGATATGAACAAGGTTAGAAATATAAGGCTAATACTCATTTAAATAGGGCTCGTCGAGTCAGGATCAATTTGTCCGAAAATCCAAGGCTAACACCCCTCCAAAAACCAAGTTCAACCATGTTTGGGAGAAAAGTGTATTACCCATAAATTTGAAGTCTAATACTAACTAAAAGCTCTTGGATATGAACAAGGTTAGAAATATAAGGCTAATACTCATTTAAATAGGGCTCGTCGAGTCAAGATCAATTTGTCCGAAAATCCAAGGCTAACACCCCTCCAAAAACCAAGTTCAACCATGTTTGGGAGAAAAGTGTATTACCCATAAATTTGAAGTCTAATACCAACTAAAAGCTCTTAGATATGAACAAGGTTAGAAATATAAGGCTAATACTCATTTAAATAGGGCTCGTCGATTCAGGATCAATTTGTCCGAAAATCCAAGGCTAACACCCCCTCCAAAAACCAAGTTCAACCATGTTTGGGAGAAAAGTGTATTAACCATAAATTTGAAGTCTAATACCAACTAAAGCGTATTAGATATGAACAAGGTTAGAAATATAAGGATAATACTCATTTAAATGGGGCTCGTCGAGTCAGGATCAATTTGACCGAAAATCCAAGGCTAACACCCCCTCCAAAAAACCAAGTTCAACCATGTTTGGGAGAAAAGTGTATTACCCATAAATTTGAAGTCTAATACCAACTAAAAGCTCTTGGATATGAACAAGGTTAGAAATATAAGGCTAATACTCATTTAAATGGGGCTTGTCGAGTCAGGATCAATTGGACCGAAAATCCAAGGCTAACACCCCCTCCAAAAACCAAGTTCAACTACGTTTGGGAGAAAAGTGTATTACCCATAAATTTGAAGTCTAATACCAACTAAAAGCTCTTGGATATGAACAAGGTTAGAAATATAAGGATAATGCTCATTTAAATGGGGCTCGTCGAGTCAGGATCAATATGACCGAAAATCCAAGGCTAACACCCCCTCCAAAAACCAAGTTCAACCATGTTTGGGAGAAAAGTGTATTACCCATAAATTTGAAGTCTAATACCAACTAAAAGCTCTTGGAAATGAACAAGGTTAGAAATATAAGGCTAATACTCATATAAATAGGGCTCATCGAGTCAGGATCAATTTGTCCGAAAATCCAAGGCTAACACCCCCTCCAAAAACCAAGTTCAACTATGTTTGGGAGAAAAGTGTATTACCCATAAATTTGAAGTCTAATACCAACTAAAAGTTCTTGGATATGAACAAGGTTAGAAATATAAGGCTAATACTCTTTTAAATTGGGCTCGTCGAGTCAGGATCAATTTGTCCGAAAATCCAAGGCTAACACCCCTCCAAAAACCAAGTTCAACCATGTTTGGGAGAAAAGTGTATTACCCATAAATTTGAAGTCTAATACCAACTAAAAGCTCTTGGATATGAACAAGGTTAGAAATATAAGGCTAATACTCATTTAAACGGGCCTCGTCGAGTCAGGATCAATTTGTCCGAAAATCCAAGGCTAACACCCCCTCCAAAAACCAAGTTCAACCATGTTTGGGAGAAAAGTGTATTACCCATAAATTTGAAGTCTAATACCAACTAAAAGCTCTTGGATATGAACAAGGTTAGAAATATAAGGCTAATACTCTTTTAAACGGGCCTCGTCGAGTCAGGATCAATTTGTCCGAAAATCCAAGGCTAACACCCCCTCCAAATACCAAGTTCAACCATGTTTGGGAGAAAAGTGTATTACCCATAAATTTGAAGTCTAATACCAACTAAAAGCTCTTGGATATGAACAAGGTTAGAGATATAAGGCTAATACTCATTTAAACGGGCCTCGTCGAGTCAGGATCAATTTGTCCGAAAATCCAAGGCTAACACCCCCTCCAAAAACCAAGTTCAACCATGTTTGGGAGAAAAGTGTATTACCCATAAATTTGAAGTCTAATACCAAGTAAAGGGTCTTGGATATGAACAAGGTTAGAATAAAAGGCTAATACTCATTTAAATGGGGCTCGTCGAGTCAGGATCAATTTGACCGAAAATCCAAGGCTAACACCCCCTCCAAAAACCAAGTTCAACCATGTTTGGGAGAAAAGTGTATTACCCATAAATTTGAAGTCTAATAACAACTAAAGGGTCTTGGATATGAACAAGGTTAGAATAAAAGGCTAATACTCATTTAAATGGGGCTCGTCGAGTCAGGATCAATTTGACCGAAAATCCAAGGCTAACACCCCCTCCACAAACCAAAATCAACCATGTTTGGGAGAAAAGTGTATTACCCATAAATTTGAAGTCTAATACCAACTAAAAGCTCTTGGATATGAACAAGGTTAGAAATATAAGGCTAATACTCATTTAAATAGGGCTCGTCGAGTCAGGATCAATTTGTCCGAAAATCCAAGGCTAACACCCCTCCAAAAACCAAGTTCAACCATGTTTGGGAGAAAAGTGTATTACCCATAAATTTGAAGTCTAATACCAACTAAAAGCTCTTGGATATGAACAAGGTTAGAAATATAAGGCTAATACTCATTTAAACGGGCCTCGTCGAGTCAGGATCAATTTGTCCGAAAATCCAAGGCTAACACCCCCTCCAAAAACCAAGTTCAACCATGTTTGGGAGAAAAGTGTATTACCCATAAATTTGAAGTCTAATACCAACTAAAAGCTCTTGGATATGAACAAGGTTAGAAATATAAGGCTAATACTCTTTTAAATGGGCCTCGTCGAGTCAGGATCAATTTGTCCGAAAATCCAAGGCTAACACCCCCTCCAAATACCAAGTTCAACCATGTTTGGGAGAAAAGTGTATTACCCATAAATTTGAAGTCTAATACCAACTAAAAGCTCTTGGATATGAACAAGGTTAGAGATATAAGGCTAATACTCATTTAAACGGGCCTCGTCGAGTCAGGATCAATTTGTCCGAAAATCCAAGGCTAACACCCCTCCAAAAACCAAGTTCAACCATGTTTGGGAGAAAAGTGTATTACCCATAAATTTGAAGTCTAATACCAACTAAAGGGTCTTGGATATGAACAAGGTTAGAATAAAAGGCTAATACTCATTTAAATGGGGCTCGTCGAGTCAGGATCAATTTGACCGAAAATCCAAGGCTAACACCCCCTCCAAAAACCAAGTTCAACCATGTTTGGGAGAAAAGTGTATTACCCATAAATTTGAAGTCTAATACCAACTAAAGGGTCTTGGATATGAACAAGGTTAGAATAAAAGGCTAATACTCATTTAAATGGGGCTCGTCGAGTCAGGATCAATTTGACCGAAAATCCAAGGCTAACACCCCCTCCAAAAACCAAGTTCAACCATGTTTGGGAGAAAAGTGTATTACCCATAAATTTGAAGTCTAATACCAACTAAAAGCTCTTGGATATGAACAAGGTTAGAAATATAAGGCTAATACTCATTTAAATAGGGCTCGTCGAGTCAGGATCAATTTGTCCGAAAATCCAAGGCTAACACCCCTCCAAAAACCAAGTTCAACCATGTTTGGGAGAAAAGTGTATTACCCATAAATTTGAAGTCTAATACCAACTAAAAGCTCTTGGATATGAACAAGGTTAGAAATATAAGGCTAATACTCATTTAAATAGGGCTCGTCGATTCAGGGATCAATTTGTCCGAAAATCCAAGGCTAACACCCCTCCAAAAACCAAGTTCAACCACGTTTGGGAGAAAAGTGTATTAACCATAAATTTGAAGTCTAATACCAACTAAAGCGTCTTGGATATGAACAAGGTTTGAAATATAAGGATAATACTCATTTAAATGGGGCTCGTCGAGTCAGGATCAATTTGACCGAAAATCCAAGGCTAACACCCCTCCAAAAACCAAGTTCAACCATGTTTGGGAGAAAAGTGTATTACCCATAAATTTGAAGTCTAATACCAACTAAAAGCTCTTGGATATGAACAAGGTTAGAAATATAAGGCTAATACTCATTTAAATGGGGCTCGTCGTGTCAGGATCAATATGACCGAAAATCCAAGGCTAACACCCCCTCCAAAAACCAAGTTCAACCATGTTTGGGAGAAAAGTGTATTACCCATAAATTTGAAGTCTAATACCAACTAAAAGCTCTTGGAAATGAACAAGGTTAGAAATATAAGGCTAATACTCATTTAAATAGGGCTCGTCGAGTCAGGATCAATTTGTCCAAAAATCCTAGGCTAATACCCCCTCCAAAAACCAAGTTCAACTATGTTTGGGAGAAAAGTGTATTACCTATAAATTTGAAGTCTAATACCAACTAAAAGTTCTTGGATATGAACAATGTTAGAAATATAAGGCTAATACTCTTTTAAATTGGGCTCGTCGAGTCAGGATCAATTTGTCCGAAAATCCAAGGCTAACACCCTCTCCAAAAACCAAGTTCAACCATGTTTGGGAGAAAAGTGTATTACCCATAAATTTGAAGTCTAATACCAACTAAAAGCTCTTGGATATGAACAAGGTTAGAAATATAAGGCTAATACTCATTTAAACGGGCCTCGTCGAGTCAGGATCAATTTGTCCGAAAATCCGAGGCTAACACCCCCTCCAAAAACCAAGTTCAACCATGTTTGGGAGAAAAGTGTATTACCCATAAATTTGAAGTCTAATACCAACTAAAGGGTCTTGGATATGAACAAGGTTAGAATAAAAGGCTAATACTCATTTAAATGGGGCTCGTCGAGTCAGGATCAATTTGACCGAAAATCCAAGGCTAACACCCCCTCCAAAAACCAAGTTCAACCATGTTTGGGAGAAAAGTGTATTACCCATAAATTTGAAGTCTAATACCAACTAAAAGCTCTTGGATATGAACAAGGTTAGAAATATAAGGCTAATACTCATTTAAATAGGGCTCGTCGAGTCAGGATTAATTTGTCCGAAAATCCAAGGCTAACACCCCTCCAAAAACCAAGTTCAACCATGTTTGGGAGAAAAGTGTATTACCCATAAATTTGAAGTCTAATACCAACTAAAAGCTCTTGGATATGAACAAGGTTAGAAATATAAGGCTAATACTCATTTAAATAGGGCTCGTCGAGTCAGGATCAATTTGTCCGAAAATCCAAGGCTAACACCCCTCCAAAAACCAAGTTCAACCATGTTTGGGAGAAAAGTGTATTACCCATAAATTTGAAGTCTAATACCAACTAAAAGCTCTTGGATATGAACAAGGTTAGAAATATAAGGCTAATACTCATTTAAATAGGGCTCGTCGATTCAGGATCAATTTGTCCGAAAATCCAAGGCTAACACCCCCTCCAAAAACCAAGTTCAACCACGTTTGGGAGAAAAGTGTATTAACCATAAATTTGAAGTCTAATACCAACTAAAGCGTCTTGGATATGAACAAGGTTTGAAATATAAGGATAATACTCATTTAAATGGGGCTCGTCGAGTCAGGATCAATTTGACCGAAAATCCAAGGCTAACACCCCCTCCAAAAACCAAGTTCAACCATGTTTGGGAGAAAAGTGTATTACCCATAAATTTGAAGTCTAATACCAACTAAAAGCTCTTGTATATGAACAAGGTTAGAAATATAAGGCTAATACTCATTTAAATGGGGCTCGTCGTGTCAGGATCAATATGACCGAAAATCCAAGGCTAACACCCCCTCCAAAAACCAAGTTCAACCATGTTTGGGAGAAAAGTGTATTACCCATAAATTTGAAGTCTAATACCAACTAAAAGCTCTTGGAAATGAACAAGGTTAGAAATATAAGGCTAATACTCATTTAAATAGGGCTCGTCGAGTCAGGATCAATTTGTCCAAAAATCCTAGGCTAATACCCCCTCCAAAAACCAAGTTCAACTATGTTTGGGAGAAAAGTGTATTACCTATAAATTTGAAGTCTAATACCAACTAAAAGTTCTTGGATATGAACAATGTTAGAAATATAAGGCTAATACTCTTTTAAATTGGGCTCGTCGAGTCAGGATCAATTTGTCCGAAAATCCAAGGCTAACACCCTCTCCAAAAACCAAGTTCAACCATGTTTGGGAGAAAAGTGTATTACCCATAAATTTGAAGTCTAATACCAACTAAAAGCTCTTGGATATGAACAAGGTTAGAAATATAAGGCTAATACTCATTTAAACGGGCCTCGTCGAGTCAGGATCAATTTGTCCGAAAATCCGAGGCTAACACCCCCCCTCCAAAAAACCAAGTTCAACCATGTTTGGGAGAAAAGTGTATTACCCATAAATTTGAAGTCTAATACCAACTAAAGGGTCTTGGATATGAACAAGGTTAGAATAAAAGGCTAATACTCATTTAAATGGGGCTCGTCGAGTCAGGATCAATTTGACCGAAAATCCAAGGCTAACACCCCCTCCAAAAACCAAGTTCAACCATGTTTGGGAGAAAAGTGTATTACCCATAAATTTGAAGTCTAATACCAACTAAAAGCTCTTGGATATGAACAAGGTTAGAAATATAAGGCTAATACTCATTTAAATAGGGCTCGTCGAGTCAGGATTAATTTGTCCGAAAATCCAAGGCTAACACCCCTCCAAAAACCAAGTTCAACCATGTTTGGGAGAAAAGTGTATTACCCATAAATTTGAAGTCTAATACCAACTAAAAGCTCTTGGATATGAACAAGGTTAGAAATATAAGGCTAATACTCATTTAAATAGGGCTCGTCGATTCAGGATCAATTTGTCCGAAAATCCAAGGCTAACACCCCCTCCAAAAACCAAGTTCAACCATGTTTGGGAGAAAAGTGTATTAACCATAAATTTGAAGTCTAATACCAACTAAAGCGTCTTCGATATGAACAAGGTTAGAAATATAAGGATAATACTCATTTAAATGGGGCTCGTCGAGTCAGGATCAATTTGACCGAAAATCCAAGGCTAACACCCCCTCCAAAAACCAAGTTCAACCATGTTTGGGAGAAAAGTGTATTACCCATAAATTTGAAGTCTAATACCAACTAAAAGCTCTTGGATATGAACAAGGTTAGAAATATAAGGCTAATACTCATATAAATGGGGCTTGTCGAGTCAGGATCAATTGGACCGAAAATCCAAGGCTAACACCCCCTCCAAAAACCAAGTTCAACTACGTTTGGGAGAAAAGTGTATTACCCATAAATTTGAAGTCTAATACCAACTAAAAGCTCTTGGATATGAACAAGGTTAGAAATATAAGGATAATGCTCATTTAAATGGGGCTCGTCGAGTCAGGATCAATATGACCGAAAATCCAAGGCTAACACCCCCTCCAAAAACCAAGTTCAACCATGTTTGGGAGAAAAGTGTATTACCCATAAATTTGAAGTCTAATACCAACTAAAAGCTCTTGGAAATGAACAAGGTTAGAAATATAACGCTAATACTCATATAAATAGGGCTCGTCGAGTCAGGATCAATTTGTCCGAAAATCCAAGGCTAACACCCCCTCCAAAAACCAAGTTCAACTATGTTTGGGAGAAAAGTGTATTACCCATAAATTTGAAGTCTAATACCTACTAAAAGTTCTTGGATATGAACAAGGTTAGAAATATAAGGCTAATACTCTTTTAAATTGGGCTCGTCGAGTCAGGATCAATTTGTCCGAAAATCCAAGGCTAACACCCCCTCCAAAAACCAAGTTCAACCATGTTTGGGAGAAAAGTGTATTACCCATAAATTTGAAGTCTAATACCAACTAAAAGCTCTTGTATATGAACAAGGTTAGAAATATAAGGCTAATACTCATTTAAACGGGCCTCGTCGAGTCAGGATCAATTTGTCCGAAAATCCAAGGCTAACACCCCCTCCAAAAACCAAGTTCAACCATGTTTGGGAGAAAAGTGTATTACCCATAAATTTGAAGTCTAATACCAACTAAAGGGTCTTGGATATGAACAAGGTTAGAATAAAAGGCTAATACTCATTTAAATGGGGCTCGTCGAGTCAGGATCAATTTGACCGAAAATCCAAGGCTAACACCCCCTCCAAAAACCAAGTTCAACCATGTTTGGGAGAAAAGTGTATTACCCATAAATTTGAAGTCTAATACCAACTAAAATCTCTTGGAAATGAACAAGGTTAGAAATATAAGGCTAATACTCATTTAAATAGGGCTCGTCGAGTCAGGATCAATTTGTCCGAAAATCCAAGGCTAACACCCCCTCCAAAAACCAAGTTCAACCATGTTTGGGAGAAAAGTGTATTACCCATAAATTTGAAGTCTAATACCAACTAAAAGCTCTTGGATATGAACAAGGTTAGAAATATAAGGCTAATACTCATTTAAATAGGGCTCGTCGATTCAGGATCAATTTGTCCGAAAATCCAAGGCTAACACCCCCTCCAAAAACCAAGTTCAACCATGTTTGGGAGAAAAGTGTATTAACCATAAATTTGAAGTCTAATACCAACTAAAGCGTCTTAGATATGAACAAGGTTAGAAATATAAGGATAAAACTCATTTAAATGGGGCTCGTCGAGTCAGGATCAATTTGACCGAAAATCCAAGGCTAACACCCCCTCCAAAAACCAAGTTCAACCATGTTTGGGAGAAAAGTGTATTACCCATAAATTTGAAGTCTAATACCAACTAAAAGCTCTTGGATATGAACAAGGTTAGAAATATAAGGCTAATACTCATTTAAATGGGGCTTGTCGAGTCAGGATCAATTGGACCGAAAATCCAAGGCTAACACCCCCTCCAAAAACCAAGTTCAACTACGTTTGGGAGAAAAGTGTATTACCCATAAATTTGAAGTCTAATACCAACTAAAAGCTCTTGGATATGAACAAGGTTAGAAATATAAGGATAATGCTCATTTAAATGGGGCTCGTCGAGTCGGGATCAATATGACCGAAAAATCCAAGGCTAACACCCCCTCCAAAAAACCAAGTTCAACCATGTTTGGGAGAAAAGTGTATTACCCATAAATTTGAAGTCTAATACCAACTAAAAGCTCTTGGAAATGAACAAGGTTAGAAATATAAGGCTAATACTCATATAAATAGGGCTCGTCGAGTCAGGATCAATTTGTCCGAAAATCCAAGGCTAACACCCCCTCCAAAAACCAAGTTCAACCATGTTTGGGAGAAAAGTGTATTACCCATAAATTTGAAGTCTAATACCTACTAAAAGTTCTTGGATATGAACAAGGTTAGAAATATAAGGCTAATACTCTTTTAAATTGGGCTCGTCGAGTCGGGATCAATTTGTCCGAAAAATCCAAGGCTAACACCCCTCCAAAAAACCAAGTTCAACCATGTTTGGGAGAAAAGTGTATTACCCATAAATTTGAAGTCTAATACCAACTAAAAGCTCTTGGATATGAACAAGGTTAGAAATATAAGGCTAATACTCATTTAAACGGGCCTCGTCGAGTCAGGATCAATTTGTCCGAAAAATCCAAGGCTAACACCCCCTCCAAAAACCAAGTTCAACCATGTTTGGGAGAAAAGTGTATTACCCATAAATTTGAAGTCTAATACCAACTAAAAGCTCTTGGATATGAACAAGGTTAGAAATATAAGGCTAATACTCATTTAAATAGGGCTCGTCGAGTCAGGATCAATTTGTCCGAAAATCCAAGGCTAACACCCCCTCCAAAAACCAAGTTCAACCATGTTTGGGAGAAAAGTGTATTACCCATAAATTTGAAGTCTAATACCAACTAAAAGCTCTTGGATATGAACAAGGTTAGAAATATAAGGCTAATACTCATTTAAATAGGGCTCGTCGAGTCAGGATCAATTTGTCCGAAAATCCAAGGCTAACACCCCCTCCAAAAACCAAGTTCAACCATGTTTGGGAGAAAAGTGTATTAACCATAAATTTGAAGTCTAATACCAACTAAAGCGTCTTAGATATGAACAAGGTTAGAAATATAAGGATAATACTCATTTAAATGGGGCTCGTCGAGTCAGGATCAATTTGACCGAAAATCCAAGGCTAACACCCCCTCCAAAAACCAAGTTCAACCATGTTTGGGAGAAAAGTGTATTACCCATAAATTTGAAGTCTAATACCAACTAAAAGCTCTTGGATATGAACAAGGTTAGAAATATAAGGCTAATACTCATTTAAATGGGGCTTGTCGAGTCAGGATCAATTGGACCGAAAATCCAAGGCTAACACCCCCTCCAAAAACCAAGTTCAACTATGTTTGGGAGAAAAGTGTATTACCCATAAATTTGAAGTCTAATACCAACTAAAAGCTCTTGGATATGAACAAGGTTAGAAATATAAGGATAATACTCATTTAAATGGGGCTCGTCGAGTCAGGATCAATATGACCGAAAATCCAAGGCTAACACCCCCTCCAAAAACCAAGTTCAACCATGTTTGGGAGAAAAGTGTATTACCCATAAATTTGAAGTCTAATACCAACTAAAAGATCTTGGAAATGAACAAGGTTAGAAATATAAGGCTAATACTCATTTAAATAGGGCTCGTCGAGTCAGGATCAATTTGTCCGAAAATCCAAGGCTAACACCCCCTCCAAAAACCAAGTTCAACTATGTTTGGGAGAAAAGTGTATTACCCATAAATTTGAAGTCTAATACCAACTAAAAGTTCTTGGATATGAACAAGGTTAGAAATATAAGGCTAATACTCTTTTAAATTGGGCTCGTCGAGTCAGGATCAATTTGTCCTAAAATCCAAGGCTAACACCCCCTCCAAAAACCAAGTTCAACCATGTTTGGGAGAAAAGTGTATTACCCATAAATTTGAAGTCTAATACCAACTAAAAGCTCTTGGATATGAACAAGGTTAGAAATATAAGGCTAATACTCATTTAAACGGGCCTCGTCGAGTCAGGATCAATTTGTCCGAAAATCCAAGGCTAACACCCCCTCCAAAAACCAAGTTCAACCGTGTTTGGGAGAAAAGTGTATTACCCATAAATTTGAAGTGTAATACCAACTAAAGGGTCTTGGATATGAACAAGGTTAGAATAAAAGGCTAATACTCATTTAAATGGGGCTCGTCGAGTCAGGATCAATTTGACCGAAAATCCAAGGCTAACACCCCCTCCAAAAACCAAGTTCAACCATGTTTGGGAGAAAAGTGTATTACCCATAAATTTGAAGTCTAATACCAACTAAAAGCTCTTGGAAATGAACAAGGTTAGAAATATAAGGCTAATACTCATTTAAATAGGGCTCGTCGAGTCAGGATCAATTTGTCCGAAAATCCAAGGCTAACACCCCCTCCAAAAACCAAGTTCAACCATGTTTGGGAGAAAAGTGTATTACCCATAAATTTGAAGTCTAATACCAACTAAAAGCTCTTGGATATAAACAAGGTTAGAAATATAAGGCTAATACTCATTTAAATAGGGCTCGTCGAGTCAGGATCAATTTGTCCGAAAATCCAAGGCTAACACCCCCTCCAAAAACCAAGTTCAACTATGTTTGGGAGAAAAGTGTATTACCCATAAATTTGAAGTCTAATACCAACTAAAAGCTCTTGGATATGAACAAGGTTAGAAATATAAGGATAATACTCATTTAAATGGGGCTCGTCGAGTCAGGATCAATATGACCGAAAATCCAAGGCTAACACCCCCTCCAAAAACCAAGTTCAACCATGTTTGGGAGAAAAGTGTATTACCCATAAATTTGAAGTCTAATACCAACTAAAAGATCTTGGAAATGAACAAGGTTAGAAATATAAGGCTAATACTCATTTAAATAGGGCTCGTCGAGTCAGGATCAATTTGTCCGAAAATCCAAGGCTAACACCCCCTCCAAAAACCAAGTTCAACTATGTTTGGGAGAAAAGTGTATTACCCATAAATTTGAAGTCTAATACCAACTAAAAGTTCTTGGATATGGACAAGGTTAGAAATATAAGGCTAATACTCTTTTAAATTGGGCTCGTCGAGTCAGGATCAATTTGTCCTAAAATCCAAGGCTAACACCCCCTCCAAAAACCAAGTTCAACCATGTTTGGGAGAAAAGTGTATTACCCATAAATTTGAAGTCTAATACCAACTAAAAGCTCTTGGATATGAACAAGGTTAGAAATATAAGGCTAATACTCATTTAAACGGGCCTCGTCGAGTCAGGATCAATTTGTCCGAAAATCCAAGGCTAACACCCCCTCCAAAAACCAAGTTCAACCATGTTTGGGAGAAAAGTGTATTACCCATAAATTTGAAGTGTAATACCAACTAAAGGGTCTTGGATATGAACAAGGTTAGAATAAAAGGCTAATACTCATTTAAATGGGGCTCGTCGAGTCGGGGATCAATTTGACCAAAAATCCAAGGCTAACACCCCCCTCCAAAAACCAAGTTCAACCATGTTTGGGAGAAAAGTGTATTACCCATAAATTTGAAGTCTAATACCAACTAAAAGCTCTTGGAAATGAACAAGGTTAGAAATATAAGGCTAATACTCATTTAAATAGGGCTCGTCGAGTCAGGATCAATTTGTCCGAAAATCCAAGGCTAACACCCCCTCCAAAAACCAAGTTCAACCATGTTTGGGAGAAAAGTGTATTACCCATAAATTTGAAGTCTAATACCAACTAAAAGCTCTTGGATATAAACAAGGTTAGAAATATAAGGCTAATACTCATTTAAATAGGGCTCGTCGAGTCAGGATCAATTTGTCCGAAAATCCAAGGCTAACACCCCCTCCAAAAACCAAGTTCAACCATGTTTGGGAGAAAAGTGTATTAACCATAAATTTGAAGTCTAATACCAACTAAAGCGTCTTGGATATGAACAAGGTTAGAAATATAAGGATAATACTCAATTAAATGGGGCTCGTCGAGTCAGGATCAATTTGACCGAAAATCCAAGGCTAACACCCCCTCCAAAAACCAAGTTCAACCATGTTTGGGAGAAAAGTGTATTACCCATAAATTTGAAGTCTAATACCAACTAAAGGGTCTTGGATATGAACAAGGTTAGAAATATAAGGCTAATACTCATTTAAATAGGGCTCGCCGAGTCAGGATCAATTTGTCCGAAAATCCAAGGCTAACACCCCCTCCAAAAACCAAGTTCAACCATGTTTGGGAGAAAAGTGTATTACCCATAAATTTGAAGTCTAATACCAACTAAAAGTTCTTGGATATGAACAAGGTTAGAAATATAAGGCTAATACTCTTTTAAATTGGGCTCGTCGAGTCAGGATCAATTTGTCCGAAAATCCAAGGCTAACACCCCCTCCAAAAACCAAGTTCAACCATGTTTGGGAGAAAAGTGTATTACCCATAAATTTGAAGTCTAATACCAACTAGAAGCTCTTGGATATGAACAAGGTTATAAATATAAGGCTAATACTCATTTAAACGGGCCTCGTCGAGTCAGGATCAATTTGTCCGAAAATCCAAGGCTAACACCCCCTCCAAAAACCAAGTTCAACCATGTTTGGGAGAAAAGTGTATTACCCATAAATTTGAAGTCTAATACCAACTAAAGGGTCTTGGATATGAACAAGGTTAGAAATATAAG
This sequence comes from Salix suchowensis, assembly GCA_029030765.1. Taxonomy (NCBI): domain Eukaryota; kingdom Viridiplantae; phylum Streptophyta; class Magnoliopsida; order Malpighiales; family Salicaceae; genus Salix; species Salix suchowensis. The sequence goes on along the minus strand of JAPFFH010000011.1, from coordinate 3,364,405 downwards.
GCTAATACTCATTTAAATAGGGCTCGTCGAGTCAGGATCAATTTGTCCGAAAATCCAAAGCTAACACCCCCTCCAAAAACCAAGTTCAACCATGTTTGGGAGAAAAGTGTATTAACCATAAATTTGAAGTCTAATACCAACTAAACGCTCTTGGATATGAACAAGGTTAGAAATATAAGGCTAATACTCATTTAAATGGGGCTCGTCGAGTCAGGATCAATTTGTCTGAAAATCCAAGGCTAACACCCCCTCCAAAAACCAAGTTCAACCATGTTTGGGAGAAAAGTGTATTACCCATAAATTTGAAGTCTAATACCAACTAAAATCTCTTGGATATGAACAAGGTTAGAAATATAATTCTAATACTCATTTAAATGGGGCTCGTCGAGTCAGGATCAATTTGTCTGAAAATCCAAGGCTAACACCCCCTCCAAAAACCAAGTTCAACCATCTTTGGGAGAAAAGTGTATTACCCATAAATTTGAAGTCTAATAACAACTAAAGGTTCTTGGATATGAACAAGGTTAGAAATATAAGGCTAATACTCATTTAAATGGGGCTCGTCGAGTCAGGATCAATTTGTCTGAAAATCCAAGGCTAACACCCCCTCCAAAAACCAAGTTCAACCATCTTTGGGAGAAAAGTGTATTACCCATAAATTTGAAGTCTAATACCAACTAAAGGGTCTTGGATATGAACAAGGTTAGAAATATAAGGCTAATACTCATTTAAATGGGGCTCGTCGAGTCAGGGATCAATTTGTCCGAAAAATCCAAGGCTATCACCCCTCCAAAAACCAAGTTCAACCATCTTTGGGAGAAAAGAGTATTACCCATAAATTTGAAGTCTAATACCAACTAAAGGGTCTTGGATATGAACAAGGTTAGAAATATAAGGCTAATACTCATTTAAATGGGGATCGCCGAGTCAGGGATCAATTTGACCGAAAATCCAAGGCTAACACCCCCTCCAAAAACCAAGTTCAACCATGTTTGGGAGAAAAGTGTATTACCCATAAATTTGAAGTCTAATACCAACTAAAAGCTCTTGGATATGAACAAGGTTAGAAATATAAGGCTATTACTCATTTAAATGGGGCTCGTCGAGTCAGGATCAATTTGTCTGAAAATCCAAGGCTAACACCCCCTCCAAAAACCAAGCTCAACCATCTTTGGGAGAAAAGTGTATTACCCATAAATTTGAAGTCTAATACCAACTAAACGCTCTTGGATATGAACAAGGTTAGAAATATAAGGCTAATACTCATTTAAATGGGGCTCGTCGAGTCAGGATCAATTTGTCTGAAAATCCAAGGCTAACACCACCTCCAAAAACAAAGTTCAACCATCTTTGGGAGAAAAGTGTATTACCCATAAAGTTGAAGTCTAATACCAACTAAAGGGTCTTGGATATGAACAAGGTTAGAAATATAAGGCTAATACTCATTTAAATGGGGCTCGTCGAGTCAGGGATCAATTTGACCGAAAAATCCAAGGCTAACACCCCCTCCAAAAACCAAGTTCAACCATGTTTGGGAGAAAAGTGTATTACCCATAAATTTGAAGTCTAATACCAACTAAAAGCTCTTGGATATGAACAAGGTTAGAAATATAAGGCTAATACTCATTTAAATGGGGCTCGTCGAGTCAGGATCAATTTGACCGAAAATCCAAGGCTAACACCCCCTCCAAAAACCAAGTTCAACCATGTTTGGGAGAAAAGTGTATTACCCATAAATTTGAAGTCTAATACCAACTAAACGCTCTTGGATATGAACAAGGTTAGAAATATAAGGCTAATACTCATTTAAATGGTGCTCGTCGAGTCAGGATCAATTTGTCTGAAAATCCAAGGCTAACACCCCCTCCAAAAACCAAGTTCAACCATGTTTGGGAGAAAAATGTATTACCCATAAATTTGAAGTCAAATACCAACTAAAATCTCTTGGATATGAACAAGGTTAGAAATATAATTCTAATACTCATTTAAATAGGGATCGTCGAGTCAGGATCAATTTGACCGAAAATCCAAGGCTAACACCCCCTCCAAAAACCAAGTTCAACCATGTTTGGGAGAAAAGTGTTTTACCCATAAATTTGAAGTCTAATACCAGCTAAAGGGTCTTGGATATGAACAAGGTTAGAAATATAAGGCTAATACTCATTTAAATTGGGATCGTCGAGTCAGGATCAATTTGACCGAAAATCCAAGGCTAACACCCCCGCCAAAAACCAAGTTCAACCATGTTCGGGAGAAAAGTGTATAACCATAAATTTGAAGTCTAATACCAGCTAAAAGGTCTTGGATATGAACAAGGTTAGAAATATAAGGCTAATACTCATTTAAATTGGGCACGTCGAGTCAGGATCAATTTGACCGAAAATCCAAGGCTACCACCCCCGCCAAAAACCAAGTTCAACCATGTTTGGGAGAAAAGTGTATTACCCATAAATTTGAACTCTAATACCAACTAAAAGCTCTTGGATATGAACAAGGTTAGAAATATAAGGCTAATACTCATTTAAATGGGGCTCGTCGAGTCAGGATCAATTTGTCTGAAAATGCAAGGCTAACACCCCCTCCAAAAACCAAGTTCAACCATATTTGGGAGAAAAGTGTATTACCCATAAATTTGAAGTCTAATACCAACTAAAAGCTCTTGGATATGAACAAGGTTAGAAATATAAGGCTAATACTCATTTAAATGGGGATCGTCGAGTCAGGATCAATTTGACCGAAAATCCAAGGCTAACACCCCCGCCAAAAACCAAGTTCAACCATGTTTGGGAGAAAAGTGTATTACCCATAAATTTGAAGTCTAATACCAGCTAAAGGGTCTTGGATATGAACAAGGTTAGAAATATAATGCTAATACTCATTTAAATTGGGCACGTCGAGTCAGGATCAATTTGACCGAAAATCCAAGGCTAACACCCCCGCCAAAAACCAAGTTCAACCATGTTTGGGAGAAAAGTGTATTACCCATAAATTTGAACTATAATACCAACTAAAAGCTCTTGGATATGAACAAGGTTAGAAATATAAGGATAATACTCATTTAAATGGGGCTCGTCGAGTCAGGATCAATTTGTCTGAAAATGCAAGGCTAACACCCCCTCCAAAAACCAAGTTCAACCATGTTTGGGAGAAAAGTGTATTACCCATAAATTTGAAGTCTAATACCAGCTAAAGGGTCTTGGATATGAACAAGGTTAGAAATATAAGGCTAATACTCATTTAAATGGGGCTCGTCGAGTCAGGATCAATTTGTCTGAAAATGCAAGGCTAACACCCCCTCCAAAAACCAAGTTCAACCATGTTTGGGAGAAAAGTGTTTTACCCATAAATTTGAAGTCTAATACCAGCTAAAGGGTCTTGGATATGAACAAGGTTAGAAATATAAGGCTAATACTCATATAAATTGGGATCGTCGAGTCAGGATCAATTTGACCGAAAATCCAAGGCTAACACCCCCGTCAAAAACCAAGTTCAACCATGTTCGGGAGAAAAGTGTATTACCCATAAATTTGAAGTCTAATACCAGCTAAAAGGTCTTGGATATGAACAAGGTTAGAAATATAAGGCTAATACTCATTTAAATTGGGCACGTCGAGTCAGGATCAATTTGACCGAAAATCCAAGGCTAACACCCCCGCCAAAAACCAAGTTCAACCATGTTTGGGAGAAAAGTGTATTACCCATAAATTTGAACTCTAATACCAACTAAAAGCTCTTGGATATGAACAAGGTTAGAAATATAAGGCTAATACTCATTTAAATGGGGCTCGTCGAGTCAGGATCAATTTGTCTGAAAATGCAAGGCTAACACCCCCTCCAAAAACCAAGTTCAACCATGTTTGGGAGAAAAGTGTATTACCCATAAATTTGAAGTCTAATACCAACTAAAAGCTCTTGGATATGAACAAGGTTAGAAATATAAGGCTAATACTCATTTAAATGGGGATCGTCGAGTCAGGATCAATTTGACCGAAAATCCAAGGCTAACACCCCGCCAAAAACCAAGTTCAACCATGTTTGGGAGAAAAGTGTATTACCCATAAATTTGAAGTCTAATACCAGCTAAAGGGTCTTGGATATGAACAAGGTTAGAAATATAAGGCTAATACTCATTTAAATTGGGCACGTCGAGTCAGGATCAATTTGACCGAAAATCCAAGGCTAACACCCCCGCCAAAAACCAAGTTCAACCATGTTTGGGAGAAAAGTGTATTACCCATAAATTTGAACTCTAATACCAACTAAAAGCTCTTGGATATGAACAAGGTTAGAAATATAAGGCTAATACTCATTTAAATGGGGCTCGTCGAGTCAGGATCAATTTGTCTGAAAATGCAAGGCTAACACCCCCTCCAAAAACCAAGTTCAACCATGTTTGGGAGAAAAGTGTATTACCCATAAATTTGAAGTCTTATACCACCTAAAGGGTCTTGGATATGAACAAGGTTAGAAATATAAGGCTAATACTCATTTAAATGGGGCTCGCCGAGTCAGGGATCAATTTGACCGAAAATCCAAGGCTAACACCCCCTCCAAAAACCAAGTTCAACCATGTTTGGGAGAAAAGTGTATTACCCATAAATTTGAAGTCTAATACCGACTAAAAGCTCTTGGATATGAACAAGGTTAGAAATATAAGGCTAATACTGATTTAAAATGGAGCTCGTCGAGTCAGGATCAATTTGTCTGAAAATCCAAGGCTAACACCCCCTCCAAAAACCAAGTTCAACCATCTTTGGGAGAAAAGTGTATTACCCATAAATTTGAAGTGTAATACCAACTAAAGGTTCTTGGATATGAACAAGGTTAGAAATATAAGGATAATACTCATTTAAATGGGGCTCGTCGAGTTAGGATCAATTTGTCTGAAAATCCAAGGCTAACACCCCCTCCAAAAACCAAGTTCAACCAGCTTTGGGAGAAAAGTGTATTACCCATAAATTTGAAGTCTAATACCAACTAAAGGTTCTTGGATATGAACAAGGTTAGAAATATAAGGCTAATACTCATTTAAATGGGGCTCGTCGAGTCAGGATCAATTTGTCTGAAAATCCAAGGCTAACACCCCCTCCAAAAACCAAGTTCAACCATCTTTGGGAGAAAAGTGTATTATCCATAAAGTTGAAGTCTAATACCAACTAAAGGGTATTGGATATGAACAAGGTTAGAAATATAAGGCTAATACTCATTTAAATGGGGCTCGTCGAGTCAGGATCAATTTGTCTGAAAATGCAAGGCTAACACCCCCTCCAAAAACCAAGTTCAACCATGTTTGGGAGAAAAGTGTATTACCCATAAATTTGAAGTCTAATACCAGCTAAAGGGTCTTGGATATGAACAAGGTTAGAAATATAAGGCTAATACTCATTTAAATGGGGCTCGTCGAGTCAGGATCAATTTGTCTGAAAATGCAAGGCTAACACCCCCTCCAAAAACCAAGTTCAACCATGTTTGGGAGAAAAGTGTTTTACCCATAAATTTGAAGTCTAATACCAGCTAAAGGGTCTTGGATATGAACAAGGTTAGAAATATAAGGCTAATACTCATTTAAATTGGGATCGTCGAGTCAGGATCAATTTGACCGAAAATCCAAGGCTAACACCCCCGCCAAAAACCAAGTTCAACCATGTTCGGGAGAAAAGTGTATTACCCATAAATTTGAAGTCTAATACCAGCTAAAAGGTCTTGGATATGAACAAGGTTAGAAATATAAGGCTAATACTCATTTAAATTGGGCACGTCGAGTCAGGATCAATTTGACCGAAAATCCAAGGCTAACACCCCCGCCAAAAACCAAGTTCAACCATGTTTGGGAGAAAAGTGTATTACCCATAAATTTGAACTCTAATACCAACTAAAAGCTCTTGGATATGAACAAGGTTAGAAATATAAGGCTAATACTCATTTAAATGGGGCTCGTCGACTCAGGATCAATTTGACCGAAAATCCAAGGCTAACACCCCCGCCAAAAACCAAGTTCAACCATGTTTGGGAGAAAAGTGTATTACCCATAAATTTGAAGTCTAATACCAGCTAAAGGGTCTTGGATATGAACAAGGTTAGAAATATAAGGCTAATACTCATTTAAATTGGGGCACGCCGAGTCGGGATCAATTTGACCGAAAATCCAAGGCTAACACCCCCGCCAAAAACCAAGTTCAACCATGTTTGGGAGAAAAGTGTATTACCCATAAATTTGAACTCTAATACCAACTAAAAGCTCTTGGATATGAACAAGGTTAGAAATATAAGGCTAATACTCATTTAAATGGGGCTCGTCGAGTCAGGATCAATTTGTCTGAAAATGCAAGGCTAACACCCCCTCCAAAAACCAAGTTCAACCATGTTTGGGAGAAAAGTGTATTACCCATAAATTTGAAGTCTTATACCAACTAAAGGGTCTTGGATATGAACAAGGTTAGAAATATAAGGCTAATACTCATTTAAATGGGGCTCGTCGAGTCAGGATCAATTTGACCGAAAATCCAAGGCTAACACCCCCTCCAAAAACCAAGTTCAACCATGTTTGGGAGAAAAGTGTATTACCCATAAATTTGAAGTCTAATACCAACTAAAAGCTCTTGGATATGAACAAGGTTAGAAATATAAGGCTAATACTGATTTAAAATGGGAGCTCGTCGAGTCAGATCAATTTGTCCGAAAATCCAAGGCTAACACCCCTCCAAAAACCAAGTTCAACCATCTTTGGGAGAAAAGTGTATTACCCATAAATTTGAAGTGTAATACCAACTAAAGGTTCTTGGATATGAACAAGGTTAGAAATATAAGGCTAATACTCATTTAAATGGGGCTCGTCGAGTCAGGATCAATTTGTCTGAAAATCCAAGGCTAACACCCCCTCCAAAAACCAAGTTCAACCAGCTTTGGGAGAAAAGTGTATTACCCATAAATTTGAAGTCTAATACCAACTAAAGGTTCTTGGATATGAACAAGGTTAGAAATATAAGGCTAATACTCATTTAAATGGGGCTCGTCGAGTCAGGATCAATTTGTCTGAAAATCCAAGGCTAACACCCCCTCCAAAAACCAAGTTCAACCATCTTTGGGAGAAAAGTGTATTATCCATAAAGTTGAAGTCTAATACCAACTAAAGGGTATTGGATATGAACAAGGTTAGAAATATAAGGCTAATACTCATTTAAATGGGGCTCGTCGAGTCATGATCAATTTGACCGAAAATCCAAGGCTAACACCCCCTCCAAAAACCAAGTTCAACCATCTTTGGGAGAAAAGTGTATTACCCATAAATTTGAAGTCTAATACCAACTAAACGCTCTTGGATATGAACAAGGTTAGAAATATAAGGCTAATACTCATTTAAATGGGGCTCGTCGAGTCAGATCAAATTTGTCTGAAAATCCAAGGCTAACACCCCCTCCAAAAACCAAGTTCAACCATGTTTGGGAGAAAAGTGTATTACCCATAAATTTGAAGTCTAATACCAACTAAAAGCTCTTGGATATGAACAAGGTTAGAAATATAAGGCTAATACTCATTTAAATGGGGGCTCGCCGAGTCGGGATCAATTTGTCCGAAAAATGCAAGGCTAACACCCCCTACAAAAACCAAGTTCAACCATGTTTGGGAGAAAAGTGTATTACCCATAAATTTGAAGTCTTATACCAACTAAAGGGTCTTGGATATGAACAAGGTTAGAAATATAAGGCTAATACTCATTTAAATGGGGCTCGTCGAGTCAGGATCAATTTGACCGAAAATCCAAGGCTAACACCCCCTCCAAAAACCAAGTTCAACCATGTTTGGGAGAAAAGTGTATTACCCATAAATTTGAAGTCTAATACCAACTAAAAGCTCTTGGATATGAACAAGGTTAGAAATATAAGGCTAATACTGATTTAAAATTGAGCTCGTCGAGTCAGGATCAATTTGTCTGAAAATCCAAGGCTAACACCCCCTCCAAAAACCAAGTTCAACCATCTTTGGGAGAAAAGTGTATTACCCATAAATTTGAAGTCTAATACCAACTAAAGGTTCTTGGATATGAACAAGGTTAGAAATATAAGGCTAATACTCATTTAAATGGGGCTCGTCGAGTCAGGATCAATTTGTCTGAAAATCCAAGGCTAACACCCCCTCCAAAAACCAAGTTCAACCAGCTTTGGGAGAAAAGTGTATTACCCATAAATTTGAAGTCTAATACCAACTAAAGGTTCTTGGATATGAACAAGGTTAGAAATATAAGGCTAATACTCATTTAAATGGGGCTCGCCGAGTCAGGATCAATTTGTCTGAAAATCCAAGGCTAACACCCCCTCCAAAAACCAAGTTCAACCATCTTTGGGAGAAAAGTGTATTATCCCATAAAGTTTGAAGTCTAATACCAACTAAAGGGTCTTGGATATGAACAAGGTTAGAAATATAAGGCTAATACTCATTTAAATGGGGCTCGTCGAGTCATGATCAATTTGACCGAAAATCCAAGGCTAACACCCCCTCCAAAAACCAAGTTCAACCATGTTTGGGAGAAAAGTGTATTACCCATAAATTTGAAGTCTAATACCAACTAAAGGGTCTTGGATATGAACAAGGTTAGAAATATAAGGCTAATACTCATTTAAATGGGGCTCGCCGAGTCGGGATCAATTTGTCTGAAAATCCAAGGCTAACACCCCCTCCAAAAACCAAGTTCAACCATGTTTGGGAGAAAAGTGTATTACCCATAAATTTGAAGTCTAATACCAACTAAAATCTCTTGGATATGAACAAGGTTAGATATATAATTCTAATACTCATTTAAATGGGGCTCGTCGCGTCAGGATCAATTTGTCTGAAAATCCAAGGCTAACACCCCCTCCAAAAACCAAGTTCAACCATCTTTGGGAGAAAAGTGTATTACCCATAAATTTGAAGTCTAATAACAACTAAAGGTTCTTGGATATGAACAAGGTTAGAAATATAAGGCTAATACTCATTTAAATGGGGCTCGTCGAGTCAGGATCAATTTGTCTAAAAATCCAAGGCTAACACCCCCTCCAAAAACCAAGTTCAACCATCTTTGGGAGAAAAGTGTATTACCCATAAATTTGAAGTCTAATACCAACTAAAGGGTCTTGGATATGAACAAGGTTAGAAATATAAGGCTAATACTCATTTAAATGGGGCTCGTAAAGTCAGGATCAATTTGTCTGAAAATCCAAGGCTATCACCCCCTCCAAAAACCAAGTTCAACCATCTTTGGGAGAAAAGAGTATTACCCATAAATTTGAAGTCTAATACCAACTAAAGGGTCTTGGATATGAACAAGGTTAGAAATATAAGGCTAATACTCATTTAAATGGGGATCGTCGAGTCAGGATCAATTTGACCGAAAATCCAAGGCTAACACCCCCTCCAAAAACCAAGTTCAACCATGTTTGGGAGAAAAGTGTATTACCCATAAATTTGAAGTCTAATACCAACTAAAAGCTCTTGGATATGAACAAGGTTAGAAATATAAGGCTAATACTCATTTAAATGGGGCTCGTCGAGTCAGGATCAATTTGTCTGAAAATCCAAGGCTAACACCCCCTCCAAAAACCAAGTTCAACCATGTTTGGGAGAAAAGTGTATTACCCATAAATTTGAAGTCTAATACCAACTAAAAGCTCTTGGATATGAACAAGGTTAGAAATATAAGGCTAATACTCATTTAAATGGGGCTCGTCGAGTCAGGATCAATTTATCTGAAAATCCAAGGCTAACACCACCTCCAAAAACCAAGTTCAACCATCTTTGGGAGAAAAGTGTATTACCCATAAAGTTGAAGTCTAATACCAACTAAAGGGTCTTGGATATGAACAAGGTTAGAAATATAAGGCTAATACTCATTTAAATGGGGCTCGTCGAGTCAGGATCAATTTGACCGAAAATCCAAGGCTAACACCCCCTCCAAAAACCAAGTTCAACCATCTTTGGGAGAAAAGTGTATTACCCATAAATTTGAAGTCTAATACCAACTAAACGCTCTTGGATATGAACAAGGTTAGAAATATAAGGCTAATACTCATTTAAATGGGGCTCGCCGAGTCAGGGATCAATTTGTCTCGAAAAATCCAAGGCTAACACCCCTCCAAAAACCAAGTTCAACCATGTTTGGGAGAAAAGTGTATTACCCATAAATTTGAAGTCTAATACCAACTAAAATCTCTTGGATATGAACAAGGTTAGAAATATAATTCTAATACTCATTTAAATAGGGATCGTCGAGTCAGGATCAATTTGACCGAAAATCCAAGGCTAACACCCCCTCCAAAAACCAAGTTCAACCATGTTTGGGAGAAAAGTGTATTACCCATAAATTTGAAGTCTAATACCAGCTAAAGGGTCTTGGATATGAACAAGGTTAGAAATATAAGGCTAATACTCATTTAAATTGGGGCTCTGCCGAGTCGGGATCAATTTGACCGAAAAATCCAAGGCTAACACCCCCGCCAAAAACCAAGTTCAACCATGTTCGGGAGAAAAGTGTATTACCCATAAATTTGAAGTCTAATACCAGCTAAAGGGTCTTGGATATGAACAAGGTTAGAAATATAAGGCTAATACTCATTTAAATTGGGGCACGCCGAGTCAGGGATCAATTTGACCGAAAATCCAAGGCTAACACCCCCGCCAAAAACCAAGTTCAACCATGTTTGGGAGAAAAGTGTATTACCCATAAATTTGAACTCTAATACCAACTAAAAGCTCTTGGATATGAACAAGGTTAGAAATATAAGGCTAATACTCATTTAAATGGGGCTCGTCGAGTCAGGATCAATTTGTCTGAAAATGCAAGGCTAACACCCCCTCCAAAAACCAAGTTCAACCATGTTTGGGAGAAAAGTGTATTACCCATAAATTTGAAGTCTAATACCAACTAAAAGCTCTTGGATATGAACAAGGTTAGAAATATAAGGCTAATACTCATTTAAATGGGGATCGTCGAGTCAGGATCAATTTGACCGAAAATCCAAGGCTAACACCCCCGCCAAAAACCAAGTTCAACCATGTTTGGGAGAAAAGTGTATTACCCATAAATTTGAAGTCTAATACCAGCTAAAGGGTCTTGGATTTGAACAAGGTTAGAAATATAAGGCTAATACTCATTTAAATTGGGCACGTCGAGTCAGGATCAATTTGACCGAAAATCCAAGGCTAACACCCCCGCCAAAAACCAAGTTCAACCATGTTTGGGAGAAAAGTGTATTACCCATAAATTTGAACTCTAATACCAACTAAAAGCTCTTGGATATGAACAAGGTTAGAAATATAAGGCTAATACTGATTTAAAATGGAGCTCGTCGAGTCAGGATCAATTTGTCTGAAAATCCAAGGCTAACACCCCCTCCAAAAACCAAGTTCAACCATCTTTGGGAGAAAAGTGTATTACCCATAAATTTGAAGTCTAATACCAACTAAAGGTTCTTGGATATGAACAAGGTTAGAAATATAAGGCTAATACTGATTTAAATGGGGCTCGTTGAGTCAGGATCAATTTGTCTGAAAATGCAAGGCTAACACCCCCTCCAAAAACCAAGTTCAACCATGTTTGGGAGAAAAGTGTATTACCCATAAATTTGAAGTCTAATACCAACTAAAGGGTCTTGTATATGAACAAGGTTAGAAATATAAGGCTAATACTCATTTAAACGGGGCTCGTCGAGTCAGGATCAATTTGACCGAAAATCCAAGGCTAACACCCCCTCCAAAAACCAAGTTCAACCATGTTTGGGAGAAAAGTGTATTACCCATAAATTTGAAGTCTAATACCAACTAAAGGGTCTTGGATATGAACAAGGTTAGAAATATAAGGCTAATACTCATTTAAATTGGGCTCGTCGAGTCAGGATCAATTTGACCGAAAATCCAAGGCTAACACCCCCGCCAAAAACAAAGTTCAACCATGTTCGGGAGAAAAGTGTATTACCCATAAATTTGAAGTCTAATACCAGCTAAAGGGTCTTGGATATGAACAAGGTTAGAAAGATAAGGCTAATACTCATTTAAATTGGGCACGTCGAGTCAGGATCAATTTGACCGAAAATCCAAGGCTAACACCCCTGCCAAAAACCAAGTTCAACCATGTTTGGGAGAAAAGTGTATTACCCATAAATTTGAACTCTAATACCAACTAAAAGCTCTTGGATATGAACAAGGTTAGAAATATAAGGCTAATACTCATTTAAATGGGGCTCGTCGTGTCAGGATCAATTTGTCTGAAAATGCAAGGCTAACACCCCCTCCAAAAACCAAGTTCAACCATGTTTGGGAGAAAAGTGTATTACCCATAAATTTGAAGTCTAATACCAACTAAAGGGTCTTGTATATGAACAAGGTTAGAAATATAAGGCTAATACTCATTTAAATGGGGCTCGTCGAGTCAGGATCAATTTGACCGAAAATCCAAGGCTAACACCCCCTCCAAAAACCAAGTTCAACCATGTTTGGGAGAAAAGTGTATTACCCATAAATTTGAAGTCTAATACCAACTAAAGGGTCTTGGATATGAACAAGGTTAGAAATATAAGGCTAATACTCATTTAAATGGGGCTCGTCGAGTCAGGATCAATTTGACCGAAAATCCAAGGCTAACACCCCCTCCAAAAACCAAGTTCAACCATGTTTGGGAGAAAAGTGTATTACCCATAAATTTGAAGTCTAATACCAACTAAAAGCTCTTGGATATGAACAAGGTTAGAAATATAAGGCTAATACTGATTTAAAATGGGGCTCGTCGAGTCAGGATCAATTTGTCTGAAAATCCAAGGCTAACACCCCCTCCAAAAACCAAGTTCAACCATCTTTGGGAGAAAAGTGTATTACCCATAAATTTGAAATCTAATACCAACTAAAGGTTCTTGGATATGAACAAGGTTAGAATTATAAGGCTAATACTCATTTAAATGGGGCTCGTCGAGTCAGGATCAATTTGTCTGAAAATCCAAGGCTATCACCCCCTCCAAAAACCAAGTTCAACCATCTTTGGGAGAAAAGAGTATTACCCATAAATTTGAAGTCTAATACCAACTAAAGGGTCTTGGATATGAACAAGGTTAGAAATATAAGGCTAATACTCATTTAAATGGGGATCGTCGAGTCAGGATCAATTTGACCGAAAATCCAAGGCTAACACCCCCTCCAAAAACCAAGTTCAACCAAGTTTGGGAGAAAAGTGTATTACCCATAAATTTGAAGTCTAATACCAACTAAAAGCTCTTGGATATGAAAAAGGTTAGAAATATAAGGCTAATACTCATTTAAATGGGGCTCGTCGAGTCAGGATCAATTTGTCTGAAAATCCAAGGCTAACACCCCCTCCAAAAACCAAGTTCAACCATCTTTGGGAGAAAAGTGTATTACCCATAAATTTGAAGTCTAATACCAACTAAAAGCTCTTGGATATGAACAAGGTTAGAAATATAAGGCTAATACTCATTTATATGGGGCTCGTCGAGTCAGGATCAATTTGTCTGAAAATCCAAGGCTAACACCCCCTCCAAAAACCAAGTTCAACCATCTTTGGGAGAAAAGTGTATTACCCATAAATTTGAAGTCTAATACCAACTAAAAGCTCTTGGATATGAACAAGGTTAGAAATATAATTCTAATACTCATTTAAATAGGGATCGTCGAGTCAGGATCAATTTGACCGAAAATCCAAGGCTAACACCCCCTCCAAAAACCAAGTTCAACCATGTTTGGGAGAAAAGTGTATTACCCATAAATTTGAAGTCTAATACCAGCTAAAGGGTCTTGGATATGAACAAGGTTAGAAATATAAGGCTAATACTCATTTAAATGGGGCTCGTCGAGTCAGGATCAATTTGTCTGAAAATCCAAGGCTAACACCCCCTCCAAAAACCAAGTTCAACCATCTTTGGGAGAAAAGTGTATTATCCATAAAGTTGAAGTCTAATACCAACTAAAGGGTCTTGGATATGAACAAGGTTAGAAATATAAGGCTAATACTCATTTAAATGGGGCTCGTCGAGTCAGGATCAATTTGTCTGAAAATGCAAGGCTAACACCCCCTCCAAAAACCAAGTTCAACCATGTTTGGGAGAAAAGTGTATTACCCATAAATTTGAACTCTAATACCAACTAAAAGCTCTTGGATATGAACAAGGTTAGAAATATAAGGCTAATACTCATTTAAATGGGGCTCGCCGAGTCAGGGATCAATTTGTCTGAAAATGCAAGGCTAACACCCCCTCCAAAAACCAAGTTCAACCATGTTTGGGAGAAAAGTGTATTACCCATAAATTTGAAGTCTAATACCAACTAAAAGCTCTTGGATATGAACAAGGTTAGAAATATAAGGCTAATACTCATTTAAATGGGGATCGTCGAGTCAGGATCAATTTGACCGAAAATCCAAGGCTAACACCCCCGCCAAAAACCAAGTTCAACCATGTTTGGGAGAAAAGTGTATTACCCATAAATTTGAAGTCTAATACCAGCTAAAGGGTCTTGGATATGAACAAGGTTAGAAATATAAGGCTAATACTCATTTAAATTGGGCACGTCGAGTCAGGATCAATTTGACCGAAAATCCAAGGCTAACACCCCCGCCAAAAACCAAGTTCAACCATGTTTGGGAGAAAAGTGTATTACCCATAAATTTGAACTCTAATACCAACTAAAAGCTCTTGGATATGAACAAGGTTAGAAATATAAGGCTAATACTGATTTAAAATGGAGCTCGTCGAGTCAGGATCAATTTGTCCGAAAAATCCAAGGCTAACACCCCCCCCCTCCAAAAACCAAGTTCAACCATCTTTGGGAGAAAAGTGTATTACCCATAAATTTGAAGTCTAATACCAACTAAAGGTTCTTGGATATGAACAAGGTTAGAAATATAAGGCTAATACTCATTTAAATGGGGCTCGTCGAGTCAGGATCAATTTGTCTGAAAATCCAAGGCTAACACCCCTCCAAAAAACCAAGTTCAACCATCTTTGGGAGAAAAGTGTATTACCCATAAATTGGAAGTCTAATACCAACTAAAGGTTCTTGGATATGAACAAGGTTAGAAATATAAGGCTAATACTCATTTAAATGGGGATCGTCGAGTCAGGATCAATTTGTCCGAAAATCCAAGGCTAACACCCCCTCCAAAAACCAAGTTCAACCATCTTTGGGAGAAAAGTGTATTACCCATAAATTGGAAGTCTAATACCAACTAAAGGTTCTTGGATATGAACAAGGTTAGAAATATAAGGCTAATACTCATTTAAATGGGGATCGTCGAGTCAGGATCAATTTGTCCGAAAATCCAAGGCTAACACCCCCTCCAAAAACCAATTTCAACCATCTTTGGGAGAAAAGTGTATTACCCATAAATTTGAAGTCTAATACCAACTAAAGGGTCTTGGATATGAACAAGGTTAGAAATATAAGGCTAATACTCATTTAAATGGGGCTCGTCGAGTCAGGATCAATTTGTCTGAAAATCCAAGGCTAACACCCCCTCCAAAAACCAAGTTCAACCATCTTTGGGAGAAAAGTGTATTACCCATAAATTTGAAGTCTAATACCAACTAAACGCTCTTGGATATGAACAAGGTTAGAAATATAAGGCTAATACTCATTTAAATGGGGCTCGTCGAGTCAGGATCAATTTGTCTGAAAATCCAAGGCTAACACCACCTCCAAAAACCAAGTTCAACCATCTTTGGGAGAAAAGTGTATTACCCATAAAGTTGAAGTCTAATACCAACTAAAGGGTCTTGGATATGAACAAGGTTAGAAATATAAGGCTAATACTCATTTAAATGGGGCTTGTCGAGTCAGGATCAATTTGACCGAAAATCCAAGGCTAACACCCCCTCCAAAAACCAAGTTCAACCATCTTTGGGAGAAAAGTGTATTACCCATAAATTTGAAGTCTAATACCAACTAAACGCTCTTGGATATGAACAAGGTTAGAAATATAAGGCTAATACTCATTTAAATGGGGCTCGTCGAGTCAGGATCAATTTGTCTGAAAATCCAAGGCTAACACCCCCTCCAAAAACCAAGTTCAACCATCTTTGGGAGAAAAGTGTATTACCCATAAATTTGAAGTCTAATACCAACTAAAATCTCTTGGATATGAACAAGGTTAGAAATATAATTCTAATACTCATTTAAATAGGGATCGTCGAGTCAGGATCAATTTGACCGAAAATCCAAGGCTAACACCCCCTCCAAAAACCAAGTTCAACCATGTTTGGGAGAAAAGTGTATTACCCATAAATTTGAAGTCTAATACCAGCTAAAGGGTCTTGGATATGAACAAGGTTAGAAATATAAGGCTAATACTCATTTAAATTGGGCTCGTCGAGTCAGGATCAATTTGACCGAAAATCCAAGGCTAACACCCCCGCCAAAAACCAAGTTCAACCATGTTCGGGAGAAAAGTGTATTACCCATAAATTTGAAGTCTAATACCAGCTAAAGGGTCTTGGATATGAACAAGGTTAGAAATATAAGGCTAATACTCATTTAAATTGGGCACGTCGAGTCAGGATCAATTTGACCGAAAATCCAAGGCTAACACCCCTGCCAAAAACCAAGTTCAACCATGTTTGGGAGAAAAGTGTATTACCCATAAATTTGAACTCTAATACCAACTAAAAGCTCTTGGATATGAACAAGGTTAGAAATATAAGGCTAATACTCATTTAAATGGGGCTCGTCGAGTCAGGATCAATTTGTCTGAAAATGCAAGGCTAACACCCCCTCCAAAAACCAAGTTCAACCATGTTTGGGAGAAAAGTGTATTACCCATAAATTTGAAGTCTAATACCAACTAAAAGCTCTTGGATATGAACAAGGTTAGAAATATAAGGCTAATACTCATTTAAATGGGGATCGTCGAGTCAGGATCAATTTGACCGAAAATCCAAGGCTAACACCCCCGCCAAAAACCATGTTCAACCATGTTTGGGAGAAAAGTGTATTACCCATAAATTTGAAGTCTAATACCAGCTAAAGGGTCTTGGATATGAACAAGGTTAGAAATATAAGGCTAATACTCATTTAAATTGGGCACGTCGAGTCAGGATCAATTTGACCGAAAATCCAAGGCTAACACCCCCGCCAAAAACCAAGTTCAACCATGTTTGGGAGAAAAGTGTATTACCCATAAATTTGAACTCTAATACCAACTAAAAGCTCTTGGATATGAACAAGGTTAGAAATATAAGGCTAATACTGATTTAAAATGGAGCTCGTCGAGTCAGGATCAATTTGTCTGAAAATCCAAGGCTAACACCCCCTCCAAAAACCAAGTTCAACCATCTTTGGGAGAAAAGTGTATTACCCATAAATTTGAAGTCTAATACCAACTAAAGGTTCTTGGATATGAACAAGGTTAGAAATATAAGGCTAATACTCATTTAAATGGGGCTCGTCGAGTCAGGATCAATTTGTCTGAAAATCCAAGGCTAACACCCCCTCCAAAAACCAAGTTCAACCATCTTTGGGAGAAAAGTGTATTACCCATAAATTTGAAGTCTAATACCAACTAAAGGTTCTTGGATATGAACAAGGTTAGAAATATAAGGCTAATACTCATTTAAATGGGGCTCGTCGAGTCAGGATCAATTTGTCTGAAAATCCAAGGCTAACACCCCCTCCAAAAACCAAGTTCAACCATCTTTGGGAGAAAAGTGTATTACCCATAAATTGGAAGTCTAATACCAACTAAAGGTTCTTGGATATGAACAAGGTTAGAAATATAAGGCTAATACTCATTTAAATGGGGATCGTCGAGTCAGGATCAATTTGTCCGAAAATCCAAGGCTAACACCCCCTCCAAAAACCAATTTCAACCATCTTTGGGAGAAAAGTGTATTACCCATAAATTTGAAGTCTAATACCAACAAAAGGGTATTGGATATGAACAAGGTTAGAAATATAAGGCTAATACTCATTTAAATGGGGCTCGTCGAGTCAGGATCAATTTGTCTGAAAATCCAAGGCTAACACCCCCTCCAAAAACCAAGTTCAACCATCTTTGGGAGAAAATTGTATTACCCATAAATTTGAAGTCTAATACCAACTAAAGGGTCTTGGATATGAACAAGGTTAGAAATATAAGGCTAATACTCATTTAAATGGGGCTCGTCGAGTCAGGATCAATTTGACCGAAAATACAAGGCTAACACCCCCTCCAAAAACCAAGTTTAACCATGTTTGGGAGAGAAGTGTATTACCCATAAATTTGAACTCTAATACCAACTAAAAGCTCTTGGATATGAACAAGGTTAGAAATATAAGGCTAATACTCATTTAAATGGGGCTCGTCGAGTCAGGATCAATTTGACCGAAAATCCAAGGCTAACACCCCCTCCAAAAACGAAGTTCAACCATGTTTGGGAGAAAAGTGTATTACCCATAAATTTGAAGTCTAATGCCAACTAAAAGCTCTTGGATATGAAAAAGGTTAGAAATATAAGGCTAATACTCATTTAAATGGGGCTCGTCGAGTCAGGATCAATTTGTCTGAAAATCCAAGGCTAACACCCCCTCCAAAAACCAAGTTCAACCATCTTTGGGAGAAAAGTGTATTACCCATAAATTTGAAGTCTAATACCAACTAAAGGGTCTTGGATATGAACAAGGTTAGAAATATAAGGCTAATACTCATTTAAATGGGGCTCGTCGAGTCGGGATCAATTTGTCTCGAAAATCCAAGGCTAACACCCCTCCAAAAACCAAGTTCAACCATCTTTGGGAGAAAAGTGTATTACCCATAAATTTGAAGTCTAATACCAACTAAAGGGTCTTGGATATGAACAAGGTTAGAAATATAAGGCTAATACTCATTTAAATGGGGCTCGTCGAGTCGGGGATCAATTTGTCTGAAAATCCAAGGCTAACACCCCCTCCAAAAACCAAGTTCAACCATCTTTGGGAGAAAATTGTATTACCCATAAATTTGAAGTCTAATACCAACTAAAGGGTCTTGGATATGAACAAGGTTAGAAATATAAGGCTAATACTCATTTAAATGGGGCTCGTCGAGTCAGGATCAATTTGACCGAAAATACAAGGCTAACACCCCCTCCAAAAACCAAGTTCAACCATGTTTGGGAGAGAAGTGTATTACCCATAAATTTGAAGTCTAATACCAACTAAAAGCTCTTGGATATGAACAAGGTTAGAAATATAAGGCTAATACTCATTTAAATGGGGCTCGTCGAGTCAGGATCAATTTGACCGAAAATCCAAGGCTAACACCCCCTCCAAAAACGAAGTTCAACCATGTTTGGGAGAAAAGTGTATTACCCATAAATTTGAAGTCTAATGCCAACTAAAAGCTCTTGGATATGAACAAGGTTAGAAATATAAGGCTAATACTCATTTAAATGGGGCTCGTCGAGTCAGGATCAATTTGTCTGAAAATCCAAGGCTAACACCCCCTCCAAAAACCAAGTTCAACCATCTTTGGGAGAAAAGTGTATTACCCATAAATTTGAAGTCTAATACCAACTAAAGGGTCTTGGATATGAACAAGGTTAGAAATATAAGGCTAATACTCATTTAAATGGGGCTCGTCGAGTCAGGATCAATTTGTCTGAAAATCCAAGGCTAACACCCCCTCCAAAAACCAAGTTCAACCATCTTTGGGAGAAAAGTGTATTACCCATAAATTTGAAGTCTAATACCAGCTAAAGGGTCTTGGATATGAACAAGGTTAGAAATATAAGGCTAATACTCATTTAAATTGGGCACGTCGAGTCAGGATCAATTTGACCGAAAATCCAAGGCTAACACCCCCGCCAAAAACCAAGTTCAACCATGTTTGGGAGAAAAGTGTATTACCCATAAATTTGAACTCTAATACCAACTAAAAGCTCTTGGATATGAACAAGGTTAGAAATATAAGGCTAATACTGATTTAAAATGGGAGCTCGTCGAGTCGGGATCAATTTGTCCCGAAAATCCAAGGCTAACACCCCCTCCAAAAACCAAGTTCAACCATCTTTGGGAGAAAAGTGTATTACCCATAAATTTGAAGTCTAATACCAACTAAAGGTTCTTGGATATGAACAAGGTTAGAAATATAAGGCTAATACTCATTTAAATGGGGCTCGTCGAGTCAGGATCAATTTGTCTGAAAATCCAAGGCTAACACCCCCTCCAAAAACCAAGTTCAACCATCTTTGGGAGAAAAGTGTATTACCCATAAATTTGAAGTCTAATACCAACTAAAGGTTCTTGGATATGAACAAGGTTAGAAATATAAGGCTAATACTCATTTAAATGGGGCTCGTCGAGTCAGGATCAATTTGTCTGAAAATCCAAGGCTAACACCCCCTCCAAAAACCAAGTTCAACCATCTTTGGGAGAAAAGTGTATTACCCATAAATTGGAAGTCTAATACCAACTAAAGGTTCTTGGATATGAACAAGGTTAGAAATATAAGGCTAATACTCATTTAAATGGGGATCGTCGAGTCAGGATCAATTTGTCCGAAAATCCAAGGCTAACACCCCCTCCAAAAACCAAGTTCAACCATCTTTGGGAGAAAAGTGTATTACCCATAAATTTGAAGTCTAATACCAACTAAAAGCTCTTGGATATGAACAAGGTTAGAAATATAAGGCTAATACTCATTTAAATGGGGCTCGTCGAGTCAGGATCAATTTGTCCGAAAATCCAAGGCTAACACCCCCTCCAAAAACCAAGTTCAACCATGTTTGGGAGAAAAGTGTATTACCCATAAATTTGAAGTCTAATACCAACTAAAAGGGGCTTGGATATGAACAAGGTTAGAAATATAAGGCTAATACTCATTTAAATGGGGCTCGTCGAGTCAGGATCAATTTGTCCGAAAATACAAGGCTAACACCCCCTCCAAAAACCAAGTTCAACCATGTTTGGGAGAAAAGTGTATTACCCATAAATTTGAAGTCTAATACCAACTAAAAGCTCTTGGATATGAACAAGGTTAGAAATATAAGGCTAATACTCATTTAAATGGGGCTCGTCGAGTCAGGGATCAATTTGACCGAAAAATCCAAGGCTAACACCCCCTCCAAAAACCAAGTTCAACCATGTTTGGGAGAAAAGTGTATTACCCATAAATTTGAAGTCTAATACCAACTAAAAGCTCTTGGATATGAACAAAGGTTAGAAATATAAGGCTAATACTCATTTAAATGGGGCTCGTCGAGTCAGGATCAATTTGACCGAAAATCCAAGGCTAACACCCCCTCCAAAAACCAAGTTCAACCATGTTTGGGAGAAAAGTGTATTACCCATAAATTTGAAGTCTAATACCAACTAAAAGCTCTTGGATATGAACAAGGTTAGAAATATAAGGCTAATACTCATTTAAATGGGGCTCGTCGAGTCAGGATCAATTTGTCCGAAAATCCAAGGCTAACACCCCCTCCAAAAACCAAGTTCAACCATCTTTGGGAGAAAAGTGTATTACCCATAAATTTGAAGTCTAATACCAACTAAAGGGTCTTGGATATGAACAAGGTTAGAAATATAAGGCTAATACTCATTTAAATGGGGCTCGTCGAGTCAGGATCAATTTGTCTGAAAATCCAAGGCTAACACCCCCTCCAAAAACCAAGTTCAACCATCTTTGGGAGAAAAGTGTATTACCCATAAATTTGAAGTCTAATACCAACTAAAGGGTCTTGGATATGAACAAGGTTAGAAATATAAGGCTAATACTCATTTAAATGGGGCTCGTCGAGTCAGGATCAATTTGACCGAAAATCCAAGGCTAACACCCCCTCCAAAAACCAAGTTCAACCATGTTTGGGAGAAAAGTGTATTACCCATAAATTTGAAGTCTAATACCAACTAAAAGCTCTTGGATATGAACAAGGTTAGAAATATAAGGCTAATACTCATTTAAAATGGGGCTCGTCGAGTCGGGATCAATTTGTCACGAAAATCCAAGGCTAACACCCCCTCCAAAAACCAAGTTCAACCATCTTTGGGAGAAAAGTGTATTACCCATAAATTTGAAGTCTAATACCAACTAAAAGGTTCTTGGATATGAACAAGGTTAGAAATATAAGGCTAATACTCATTTAAATGGGGCTCGTCGAGTCAGGATCAATTTGTCCGAAAATCCAAGGCTAACACCCCCTCCAAAAACCAAGTTCAACCATCTTTGGGAGAAAAGTGTATTACCCATAAATTTGAAGTCTAATACCAACTAAAAGGGTTCTTGGATATGAACAAGGTTAGAAATATAAGGCTACTACTCATTTAAATGGGGCTCGTCGAGTCAGGATCAGTTTGTCCGAAAATCCAAGGCTAACACCCCCTCCAAAAACCAAGTTCAACCATGTTTGGGAGAAAAGTGTATTACCCATAAATTTGAAGTCTAATACCAACTAAAGGGTTCTTGGATATGAACAAGGTTAGAAATATAAGGCTAATACTCATTTAAATGGGGCTCGTCGAGTCGGGATCAATTTGTCAGAAAATCCAAGGCTAACACCCCCTCCAAAAACCAAGTTTCAACCATCTTTGGGAGAAAAGTGTATTACCCATAAATTTGAAGTCTAATACCAACTAAAGGGTCTTGGATATGAACAAGGTTAGAAATATAAGGCTAATACTCATTTAAATGGGGCTCGTCGAGTCAGGATCAATTTGTCTGAAAATCCAAGGCTAACACCCCCTCCAAAAACCAAGTTCAACCATCTTTGGGAGAAAATTGTATTACCCATAAATTTGAAGTCTAATACCAACTAAAGGGTCTTGGATATGAACAAGGTTAGAAATATAAGGCTAATACTCATTTAAATGGGGCTCGTCGAGTCAGGATCAATTTGACCGAAAATACAAGGCTAACACCCCCTCCAAAAACCAAGTTCAACCATGTTTGGGAGAGAAGTGTATTACCCATAAATTTGAACTCTAATACCAACTAAAAGCTCTTGGATATGAACAAGGTTAGAAATATAAGGCTAATACTCATTTAAATGGGGCTCGTCGAGTCGGGATCAATTTGACCAGAAAATCCAAGGCTAACACCCCCTCCAAAAACCAAGTTCAACCATGTTTGGGAGAAAAGTGTATTACCCATAAATTTGAAGTCTAATGCCAACTAAAAGCTCTTGGATATGAAACAAAGGTTAGAAATATAAGGCTAATACTCATTTAAATGGGGCTCGTCGAGTCGGGATCAATTTGTCACGAAAATCCAAGGCTAACACCCCCTCCAAAAACCAAGTTCAACCATCTTTGGGAGAAAAGTGTATTACCCATAAATTTGAAGTCTAATACCAACTAAAAGGGTCTTGGATATGAACAAGGTTAGAAATATAAGGCTAATACTCATTTAAATGGGGCTCGTCGAGTCGGGATCAATTTGTCCGAAAATCCAAGGCTAACACCCCCTCCAAAAACCAAGTTCAACCATGTTTGGGAGAAAAGTGTATTACCCATAAATTTGAAGTCTAATACCAACTAAAAGGGTCTTGGATATGAACAAGGTTAGAAATATAAGGCTAATACTCATTTAAATGGGGCTCGTCGAGTCGGGATCAATTTGTCCGAAAATCCAAGGCTAACACCCCCTCCAAAAACCAAGTTCAACCATCTTTGGGAGAAAAGTGTATTACCCATAAATTTGAAGTCTAATACCAACTAAAAGGGTCTTGGATATGAACAAGGTTAGAAATATAAGGCTAATACTCATTTAAATGGGGCTCGTCGAGTCGGGATCAATTTGATCAGAAAATCCAAGGCTAACACCCCCTCCAAAAACCAAGTTCAACCATGTTTGGGAGAAAAGTGTATTACCCATAAATTTGAAGTCTAATACCAACTAAAAGCTCTTGGATATGAACAAGGTTAGAAATATAAGGCTAATACTCATTTAAATGGGGCTCGTCGAGTCGGGATCAATTTGACCCAGAAAATCCAAGGCTAACACCCCCTCCAAAAACCAAGTTCAACCATGTTTGGGAGAAAAGTGTATTACCCATAAATTTGAAGTCTAATACCAACTAAAGGGTCTTGGATATGAAACAAGGTTAGAAATATAAGGCTAATACTCATTTAAATGGGGTCTCGTCGAGTCGGGATCAATTTGACCAGAAAATCCAAGGCTAACACCCCCATCCAAAAACCAAGTTCACCTATGTTTGGGAGAAAAGTGTATTACCCATAAATTTGAAGTCTAATACCAACTAAAGGGTCTTGGATATGAACAAGTTTAGAAATATAAGGCTAATACTCATTTAAATGCGGCTCGTCGAGTCAGGATCAATTTGACCGAAAATCCAAGGCTAACACCCCCTCTAAAAACCAAGTTCAACCATGTTTGGGAGAAAAGTGTATTGCCCATAAATTTGAAGTCTAATACCAACTAAAGGGTCTTGGATATAAAAAAGGTTAGAAATATAAGGCTAATACTCATTTAAATGGGTCTCGTCGAGTCAGGATCAATTTGACCAAAAATCCGAGGCTAACACCCCCTCCAAAAACCAAGTTCAACCATGTTTGGGAGAAAAGTGAATTACCCATAAATTTGAAGTGTAATACCAACTAAAAGTGTCTTGGATATAAACAAGGTTAGAAATATAAGGCTAATACTCATTTAAATGGGGCTCGTCGAGTCGGGATCAATTTGACCAGAAATATCCAAGGCTAACACCCCCTCCAAAAACCAAGTTCACCCATGTTTGGGAGAAAAGTGAATTACCCATAAATTTGAAGTCTAATACCAACTAAACGCTCTTGGATATGAACAAGGTTAGAAATATAAGGCTAATACTCATTTAAATGGGGCTCGTCGAGTCGGGGATCAATTTGATCAGAAAATCCAAGGCTAACACCCCCTCCAAAAACCAAGTTCAACCATCTTTGGGAGAAACGTGTATTACCCATAAATTTGAAGTCTAATACCAACTAAAAGCTCTTGGATATGAACAAGGTTAGAAATATAAGGCTAATACTCATTTAAATGGGGCTCGTCGAGTCAGGATCAATTTGACCGAAAATCCAAGGCTAACACCCCCTCCAAAAACCAAGTTCAACCATGTTTGGGAGAAAAGTGTATTGCCCATAAATTTGAAGTCTAATACCAACTAAAGGGTCTTGGATATAAACAAGGTTAGAAATATAAGGCTAATACTCATTTAAATGGGTCTCGTCGAGTCAGGATCAATTTGACCAAAAATCCAAGGCTAACACCCCCTCCAAAAACCAAGTTCAACCATGTTTGGGAGAAAAGTGAATTACCCATAAATTTGAAGTGTAATACCAACTAAAGTGTCTTGGATATAAACAAGGTTAGAAATATAAGGCTAATACTCATTTAAATGGGTCTCGTCGAGTCAGGATCAATTTGACCGAATATCCAAGGCTAACACCCCCTCCAAAAACCAAGTTCACCCATGTTTGGGAGAAAAGTGAATTACCCATAAATTTGAAGTCTAATACCAACTAAACGCTCTTGGATATGAACAAGGTTAGAAATATAAGGCTAATACTCATTTAAATGGGGCTCGTCGAGTCAGGATCAATTTGACCGAAAATCCAAGGCTAACACCCCCTCCAAAAACCAAGTTCAACCATCTTTGGGAGAAAAGTGTATTACCCATAAATTTGAAGTCTAATACCAACTAAAAGCTCTTGGATATGAACAAGGTTAGAAATATAAGGCTAATACTCATTTAAATGGGGCTCGTCGAGTCGGGATCAATTTGACCAGAAAATCCAAGGCTAACACCCCCCTCCAAAAACCAAGTTCAACCATGTTTGGGAGAAAAGTGTATTACCCATAAATTTGAAGTCTAATACCAACTAAAAGCTCTTGGATATGAACAAGGTTAGAAATATAAGGCTAATACTCATTTAAATGGGGCTCGTCGAGTCGGGATCAATTTTGTCCGAAAATCCAAGGCTAACACCCCCTCCAAAAACCAAGTTCAACCATCTTTGGGAGAAAAGTGTATTACCCATAAATTTGAAGTCTAATACCAACTAAAAGGGTCTTGGATATGAACAAGGTTAGAAATATAAGGCTAATACTCATTTAAATGGGGCTCGTCGAGTCGGGATCAATTTGACCAGAAAATCCAAGGCTAACACCCCCTCCAAAAACCAAGTTCAACCATGTTTGGGAGAAAAGTGTATTACCCATAAATTTGAAGTCTAATACCAACTAAAAGCTCTTGGATATGAACAAGGTTAGAAATATAAGGCTAATACTCATTTAAATGGGGCTCGTCGAGTCGGGATCAATTTGACCCAGAAAATCCAAGGCTAACACCCCCTCCAAAAACCAAGTTCAACCATGTTTGGGAGAAAAGTGTATTACCCATAAATTTGAAGTCTAATACCAACTAAAAGCTCTTGGATATGAACAAGGTTAGAAATATAAGGCTAATACTCATTTAAATGGGGCTCGTCGAGTCGGGATCAATTTGTCCGAAAATCCAAGGCTAACACCCCCTCCAAAAACCAAGTTCAACCATGTTTGGGAGAAAAGTGTATTACCCATAAATTTGAAGTCTAATACCAACTAAAAGGGTTCTTGGATATGAACAAGGTTAGAAATATAAGGCTAATACTCATTTAAATGGGGCTCGTCGAGTCGGGATCAATTTGTCCAGAAAATCCAAGGCTAACACCCCCTCCAAAAAACCAAGTTCAACCATCTTTGGGAGAAAAGTGTATTACCCATAAATTTGAAGTCTAATACCAACTAAAAGGGTCTTGGATATGAACAAGGTTAGAAATATAAGGCTAATACTCATTTAAATGGGGCTCGTCGAGTCGGGATCAATTTGGCCCAGAAAATCCAAGGCTAACACCCCCTCCAAAAACCAAGTTCAACCATGTTTGGGAGAAAAGTGTATTACCCATAAATTTGAAGTCTAATACCAAACTAAAAGCTCTTGGATATGAACAAGGTTAGAAATATAAGGCTAATACTCATTTAAATGGGGCTCGTCGAGTCGGGATCAATTTGTCAGAAAATCCAAGGCTAACACCCCCTCCAAAAACCAAGTTCAACCATGTTTGGGAGAAAAGTGTATTACCCATAAATTTGAAGTCTAATACCAACTAAAAGCTCTTGGATATGAACAAGGTTAGAAATATAAGGCTAATACTCATTTAAATGGGGCTCGTCGAGTCGGGATCAATTTGTCCGAAAATCCAAGGCTAACACCCCCTCCAAAAAACCAAGTTCAACCATGTTTGGGAGAAAAGTGTATTACCCATAAATTTGAAGTCTAATACCAACTAAAAGGGTCTTGGATATGAACAAGGTTAGAAATATAAGGCTAATACTCATTTAAATGGGGCTCGTCGAGTCGGGATCAATTTGTCAGAAAATCCAAGGCTAACACCCCCTCCAAAAACCAAGTTCAACCATGTTTGGGAGAAAAGTGTATTACCCATAAATTTGAAGTCTAATACCAACTAAAAGCTCTTGGATATGAACAAGGTTAGAAATATAAGGCTAATACTCATTTAAATGGGGCTCGTCAAGTCAGGATCAATTTGTCCGAAAATCCAAGGCTAACACCCCCTCCAAAAACCAAGTTCAACCATGTTTGGGAGAAAAGTGTATTACCCATAAATTTGAAGTCTAATACCAACTAAAAGCTCTTGGATATGAACAAGGTTAGAAATATAAGGCTAATACTCATTTAAATGGGGCTCATCGAGTCGGGATCAATTTGTCAGAAAATCCAAGGCTAACACCCCCTCCAAAAACCAAGTTCAACCATGTTTGGGAGAAAAGTGTATTACCCATAAATTTGAAGTCTAATACCAACTAAAAGATCTTGGATATGAACAAGGTTAGAAATATAAGGCTAATACTCATTTAAATGGGGCTCGTCGAGTCGGGGATCAATTTGTCCGAAAATCCAAGGCTAACACCCCCCTCCAAAAACCAAGTTCAACCATGTTTGGGAGAAAAGTGTATTACCCATAAATTTGAAGTCTAATACCAACTAAAAGCTCTTGGATATGAACAAGGTTAGAAATATAAGGCTAATACTCATTTAAATGGGGCTCGTCGAGTCGGGATCAATTTGACCAGAAAATCCAAGGCTAACACCCCCTCCAAAAACCAAGTTCAACCATGTTTGGGAGAAAAGTGTATTACCCATAAATTTGAAGTCTAATACCAACTAAAAGCTCTTGGATATGAACAAGGTTAGAAATATAAGGCTAATACTCATTTAAATGGGGCTCGTCGAGTCGGGATCAATTTGACCAGAAAATCCAAGGCTAACACCCCCTCCAAAAACCAAGTTCAACCATGTTTGGGAGAAAAGTGTATTACCCATAAATTTGAAGTCTAATACCAACTAAAAGCTCTTGGATATGAACAAGGTTAGAAATATAAGGCTAATACTCATTTAAATGGGGCTCATCGAGTCGGGGATCAATTTGACCAGAAAATCCAAGGCTAACACCCCCTCCAAAAACCAAGTTCAACCATGTTTGGGAGAAAAGTGTATTACCCATAAATTTGAAGTCTAATACCAACTAAAAGATCTTGGATATGAACAAGGTTAGAAATATAAGGCTAATAGCTCATTTAAATGGGGGCTCGTCGAGTCGGGATCAATTTGATCCCAGAAAATCCAAGGCTAACACCCCCTCCAAAAACCAAGTTCAACCATGTTTGGGAGAAAAGTGTATTACCCATAAATTTGAAGTCTAATACCAACTAAAAGCTCTTGGATATGAACAAGGTTAGAAATATAAGGCTAATACTCATTTAAATGGGGCTCGTCAAGTCGGGGATCAATTTGTCAGAAAATCCAAGGCTAACACCCCCTCCAAAAACCAAGTTCAACCATGTTTGGGAGAAAAGTGTATTACCCATAAATTTGAAGTCTAATACCAACTAAAAGCTCTTGGATATGAACAAGGTTAGAAATATAAGGCTAATACTCATTTAAATGGGGCTCGTCGAGTCGGGATCAATTTGACCCAGAAAATCCAAGGCTAACACCCCCTCCAAAAACCAAGTTCAACCATGTTTGGGAGAAAAGTGTATTACCCATAAATTTGAAGTCTAATACCAACTAAAAGCTCTTGGATATGAACAAGGTTAGAAATATAAGGCTAATACTCATTTAAATGGGGCTCGTCGAGTCGAGGATCAATTTGACCAGAAAATCCAAGGCTAACACCCCCCTCCAAAAACCAAGTTCAACCATGTTTGGGAGAAAAGTGTATTACCCATAAATTTGAAGTCTAATACCAACTAAAAGGGTCTTGGATATGAACAAGGTTAGAAATATAAGGCTAATACTCATTTAAATGGGGCTCGTCGAGTCAGGGATCAATTTGACCAGAAAATCCAAGGCTAACACCCCCTCCAAAAACCAAGTTCAACCATGTTTGGGAGAAAAGTGTATTACCCATAAATTTGAAGTCTAATACCAACTAAAAGCTCTTGGATATGAACAAGGTTAGAAATATAAGGCTAATACTCATTTAAATGGGGCTCGTCGAGTCGAGGATCAATTTGTCAGAAAATCCAAGGCTAACACCCCCTCCAAAAACCAAGTTCAACCATGTTTGGGAGAAAAGTGTATTACCCATAAATTTGAAGTCTAATACCAACTAAAAGCTCTTGGATATGAACAAGGTTAGAAATATAAGGCTAATACTCATTTAAATGGGGCTCATCGAGTCGAGGATCAATTTGACCCAGAAAATTCCAAGGCTAACACCCCCTCCAAAAACCAAGTTCAACCATGTTTGGGAGAAAAGTGTATTACCCATAAATTTGAAGTCTAATACCAACTAAAAGCTCTTGGATATGAACAAGGTTAGAAATATAAGGCTAATACTCATTTAAATGGGGCTCATCGAGTCGGGGATCAATTTGATCAGAAAATCCAAGGCTAACACCCCCTCCAAAAACCAAGTTCAACCATGTTTGGGAGAAAAGTGTATTACCCATAAATTTGAAGTCTAATACCAACTAAAAGATCTTGGATATGAACAAGGTTAGAAATTATAAGGCTAATAGCTCATTTAAATGGGGCTCGTCGAGTCAGGATCAATTTGACCGAAAATCCAAGGCTATCACCCCCTCCAAAAACCAAGTTCAACCAGGTTTGGGAGAAAAGTGTATTACCCATAAATTTGAAGTATAATACCAACTAAAAGATCTTGGATATGAACAAGGTTAGAATTATAAGGCTAAAGCTCATTTAAATGGGGCTCGTCAAGTCAGGATCAATTTGTCTGAAAATCCAAGGCTAACACCCCCTCCAAAAACCAAGTTCAACCATCTTTGGGAGAAAAGTGTATTACCCATAAATTTGAAGTCTAATATCAACTAAAAGCTCTTGGATATGAACAAGGTTAGAAATATAAGGCTAATACTCATTTAAATGGGGCTTATCGAGTCGGGATCAATTTGACCAGAAAATCCAAGGCTAACACCCCCTCCAAAAACCAAGTTCAACCATGTTTGGGAGAAAAGTGTATTACCCATAAATTTGAAGTCTAATACCAACTAAAAGCTCTTGGATATGAACAAGGTTAGAAATATAAGGCTAATACTCATTTAAATGGGGCTCGTCGAGTCGGGATCAATTTGACCAGAAAATCCAAGGCTAACACCCCCCTCCAAAAACCAAGTTCAACCATGTTTGGGAGAAAAGTGTATTACCCATAAATTTGAAGTCTAATACCAACTAAAAGGGTCTTGGATATGAACAAGGTTAGAAATATAAGGCTAATACTCATTTAAATGGGGCTCGTCGAGTCGGGATCAATTTGACCCAGAAAATCCAAGGCTAACACCCCCTCCAAAAAACCAAGTTCAACCATGTTTGGGAGAAAAGTGTATTACCCATAAATTTGAAGTCTAATACCAACTAAAAGCTCTTGGATATGAACAAGGTTAGAAATATAAGGCTAATACTCATTTAAATGGGGCTCGTCGAGTCGGGGATCAATTTGTCCGAAAATCCAAGGCTAACACCCCCTCCAAAAAACCAAGTTCAACCATCTTTGGGAGAAAAGTGTATTACCCATAAATTTGAAGTCTAATACCAACTAAAAGCTCTTGGATATGAACAAGGTTAGAAATATAAGGCTAATACTCATTTAAATGGGGCTCATCGAGTCGGGGATCAATTTGACCAGAAAATTCCAAGGCTAACACCCCCTCCAAAAACCAAGTTCAACCATGTTTGGGAGAAAAGTGTATTACCCATAAATTTGAAGTCTAATACCAACTAAAAGCTCTTGGATATGAACAAGGTTAGAAATATAAGGCTAATACTCATTTAAATGGGGCTCGTCGAGTCGGGATCAATTTGACCAGAAAATCCAAGGCTAACACCCCCTCCAAAAAACCAAGTTCAACCATGTTTGGGAGAAAAGTGTATTACCCATAAATTTGAAGTCTAATACCAACTAAAAGCTCTTGGATATGAACAAGGTTAGAAATATAAGGCTAATACTCATTTAAATGGGGCTCATCGAGTCGGGATCAATTTGTCAGAAAATCCAAGGCTAACACCCCCTCCAAAAACCAAGTTCAACCATGTTTGGGAGAAAAGTGTATTACCCATAAATTTGAAGTCTAATACCAACTAAAAGATCTTGGATATGAACAAGGTTAGAAATATAAGGCTAATACTCATTTAAATGGGGCTCGTCGAGTCGGGATCAATTTGTCCGAAAAATCCAAGGCTAACACCCCCTCCAAAAACCAAGTTCAACCATGTTTGGGAGAAAAGTGTATTACCCATAAATTTGAAGTCTAATACCAACTAAAAGCTCTTGGATATGAACAAGGTTAGAAATATAAGGCTAATACTCATTTAAATGGGGCTCGTCAAGTCGGGATCAATTTGACCAGAAAATCCAAGGCTAACACCCCCTCCAAAAACCAAGTTCAACCATGTTTGGGAGAAAAGTGTATTACCCATAAATTTGAAGTCTAATACCAACTAAAAGCTCTTGGATATGAACAAGGTTAGAAATATAAGGCTAATACTCATTTAAATGGGGCTCGTCGAGTCGGGATCAATTTGACCAGAAAATCCAAGGCTAACACCCCCTCCAAAAAACCAAGTTCAACCATGTTTGGGAGAAAAGTGTATTACCCATAAATTTGAAGTCTAATACCAACTAAAAGGGTCTTGGATATGAACAAGGTTAGAAATATAAGGCTAATACTCATTTAAATGGGGCTCGTCGAGTCGAGGATCAATTTGACCAGAAAATCCAAGGCTAACACCCCCTCCAAAAAACCAAGTTCAACCATGTTTGGGAGAAAAGTGTATTACCCATAAATTTGAAGTCT
The DNA here is from genome assembly GCA_029030765.1 of Salix suchowensis. Lineage (NCBI taxonomy): Eukaryota > Viridiplantae > Streptophyta > Magnoliopsida > Malpighiales > Salicaceae > Salix > Salix suchowensis. Next base: position 3,332,103 of record JAPFFH010000011.1, on the reverse strand, counting down.
AATACCAACTAAAAGCTCTTGGATATGAACAAGGTTAGAAATATAAGGCTAATACTCATTTAAATGGGGCTCGTCGAGTCGGGATCAATTTGACCAGAAAATCCAAGGCTAACACCCCCCTCCAAAAACCAAGTTCAACCATGTTTGGGAGAAAAGTGTATTACCCATAAATTTGAAGTCTAATACCAACTAAAAGGGTCTTGGATATGAACAAGGTTAGAAATATAAGGCTAATACTCATTTAAATGGGGCTCGTCGAGTCGGGATCAATTTGACCAGAAAATCCAAGGCTAACACCCCCTCCAAAAACCAAGTTCAACCATGTTTGGGAGAAAAGTGTATTACCCATAAATTTGAAGTCTAATACCAACTAAAAGCTCTTGGATATGAACAAGGTTAGAAATATAAGGCTAATACTCATTTAAATGGGGCTCGTCGAGTCGGGATCAATTTGTCAGAAAATCCAAGGCTAACACCCCCTCCAAAAACCAAGTTCAACCATGTTTGGGAGAAAAGTGTATTACCCATAAATTTGAAGTCTAATACCAACTAAAAGCTCTTGGATATGAACAAGGTTAGAAATATAAGGCTAATACTCATTTAAATGGGGCTTATCGAGTCGGGATCAATTTGACCCAGAAAATCCAAGGCTAACACCCCCTCCAAAAACCAAGTTCAACCATGTTTGGGAGAAAAGTGTATTACCCATAAATTTGAAGTCTAATACCAACTAAAAGCTCTTGGATATGAACAAGGTTAGAAATATAAGGCTAATACTCATTTAAATGGGGCTCGTCGAGTCGGGATCAATTTGATCAGAAAATCCAAGGCTAACACCCCCTCCAAAAAACCAAGTTCAACCATGTTTGGGAGAAAAGTGTATTACCCATAAATTTGAAGTCTAATACCAACTAAAAGCTCTTGGATATGAACAAGGTTAGAAATATAAGGCTAATACTCATTTAAATGGGGCTTATCGAGTCAGGATCAATTTGACCGAAATTCCAAGGCTAACACCCCCTCCAAAAACCAAGTTCAACCATGTTTGGGAGAAAAGTGTATTACCCATAAATTTGAAGTCTAATACCAACTAAAAGATCTTGGATATGAACAAGGTTAGAATTATAAGGCTAATACTCATTTAAATGGGGCTCGTCGAGTCAGGATCAATTTGTCCAAAAATCCAAGGCTAACACCCCCTCCAAAAACCAAGTTCAACCATGTTTGGGAGAAAAGTGTATTACCCATAAATTTGAAGTATAATACCAACTAAAAGCTCTTGGATATGAACAAGGTTAGAAATATAAGGCTAATACTCATTTAAATGGGGCTCGTCAAGTCAGGATCAATTTGTCTGAAAATCCAAGGCTAACACCCCCTCCAAAAACCAAGTTCAACCATCTTTGGGAGAAAAGTGTATTACCCATAAATTTGAAGTCTAATACCAACTAAAAGCTCTTGGATATGAAGAAGGTTAGAAATATAAGGCTAATACTCATTTAAATGGGGCTTATCGAGTCAGGATCAATTTGACCGAAATTCCAAGGCTAACACCCCCTCCAAAAACCAAGTTCAACCATGTTTGGGAGAAAAGTGTATTACCCATAAATTTGAAGTATAATACCAACTAAAAGATCTTGGATATGAACAAGGTTAGAAATATAAGGGTAATACTCATTTAAATGGGGGCTCGTCAAGTCGGGATCAATTTGTCCGAAAATCCAAGGCTAACACCCCCTCCAAAAAACCAAGTTCAACCATCTTTGGGAGAAAAGTGTATTACCCATAAATTTGAAGTCTAATACCAACTAAAGGGTCTTGGATATGAACAAGGTTAGAAATATAAGGCTAATACTCATTTAAATGGGGCTCGTCTAGTCAAGATCAATTTGACCGAAAATACAAGGCTAACACCCCCTCCAAAAACCAAGTTCAACCATGTTTGGGAGAAAAGTGTATTACCCATAAATTTGAAGTCTAATACCAACTAAAAGCTCTTGGATATGAACAAGGTTATAAATATAAGGCTAATACTCATTTAAATGGGGCTTATCGAGTCAGGATCAATTTGACCGAAAATCCAAGTCTAACACCTCCTCCAAAAACCAAGTTCAACCATGTTTGGGAGAAAAGTGTATTACCCATAAATTTGAAGTCTAATACCAACTAAAAGCTCTTGTATATGAACAAGGTTAGAAATATAAGGCTAATACTCATTTAAGTGGAGCTCGTCAAGTCAGGATCAATTTGTCCAAAAATCCAAGGCTAACACCCCCTCCAAAAACCAAGTTCAACCAGGTTTGGGAGAAAAGTGTATTACCCATAAATTTGAAGTCTAATACCACCTAAAAGCTCTTGGATATGAACAAGGTTATAAATATAAGGCTAATACTCATTTAAATTGGGCTCGTCGAGTCAGGATCAATTTTTCCGAAAATCCAAGGCTAACACCCCCTCCAAAAACCAAGTTCAACCATGTTTGGGAGAAAAGTGTATTACCCATAAATTTGAAGTATAATACCAACTAAAAGCTCTTGGATATGAACAAGGTTAGAAATATAAGGCTAATACTCATTTAAATTGGGCTTATCGAGTCAGGATCAATTTGACCGAAATTCCAAGGCTAACACCCCCTCCAAAAACCAAGTTCAACCATGTTTGGGAGAAAAGTGTATTACCCATAAATTTGAAGTCTAATACCAACTAAAAGCTCTTGGATATGAAGAAGGTTAGAAATATAAGGCTAATACTCATTTAAATGGGGCTTATCGAGTCAGGATCAATTTGACCGAAATTCCAAGGCTAACACCCCCTCCAAAAACCAAGTTCAACCATGTTTGGGAGAAAAGTGTATTACCCATAAATTTGAAGTATAATACCAACTAAAAGATCTTGGATATGAACAAGGTTAGAAATATAAGGGTAATACTCATTTAAATGGGGCTCGTCAAGTCAGGATCAATTTGTCTGAAAATCCAAGGCTAACACCCCCTCCAAAAACCAAGTTCAACCATCTTTGGGAGAAAAGTGTATTACCCATAAATTTGAAGTCTAATACCAACTAAAGGGTCTTGGATATGAACAAGGTTAGAAATATAAGGCTAATACTCATTTAAATGGGGCTCGTCTAGTCAAGATCAATTTGACCAGAAAATCCAAGGCTAACACCCCTCCAAAAACCAAGTTCAACCATGTTTGGGAGAAAAGTGTATTACCCATAAATTTGAAGTCTAATACCAACTAAAAGCTCTTGGATATGAACAAGGTTATAAATATAAGGCTAATACTCATTTAAATGGGGCTTATCGAGTCAGGATCAATTTGACCGAAAATCCAAGTCTAACACCTCCTCCAAAAACCAAGTTCAACCATGTTTGGGAGAAAAGTGTATTACCCATAAATTTGAAGTCTAATACCAACTAAAAGCTCTTGTATATGAACAAGGTTAGAAATATAAGGCTAATACTCATTTAAAGTGGGAGCTCGTCAAGTCGGGATCAATTTGTCCAAAAAATCCAAGGCTAACACCCCCCTCCAAAAACCAAGTTCAACCATGTTTGGGAGAAAAGTGTATTACCCATAAATTTGAAGTCTAATACCACCTAAAAGCTCTTGGATATGAACAAGGTTATAAATATAAGGCTAATACTCATTTAAATTGGGCTCGTCGAGTCAGGATCAATTTTTCCGAAAATCCAAGGCTAACACCCCCTCCAAAAACCAAGTTCAACCATGTTTGGGAGAAAAGTGTATTACCCATAAATTTGAAGTATAATACCAACTAAAAGCTCTTGGATATGAACAAGGTTAGAAATATAAGGCTAATACTCATTTAAATTGGGGCTCATCGAGTCGGGATCAATTTGACCCAGAAAATTCCAAGGCTAACACCCCCTCCAAAAACCAAGTTCAACCATGTTTGGGAGAAAAGTTTATTACCCATAAATTTGAAGTCTAATACCAACTAAAGGGTCTTAGATATGAGCAAGTTTAGAAATATAAGGCTAATACTCATTTAAATGGGGCTTGTCGAGTCAGGATCAATTTGACCGAAAATCCAAGGCTAACACCCCCTCCAAAAACCAAGTTCAACCATGTTTGGGAGAAAAGTGTATTACCCATAAATTTGAAGTCTAATACCAACTAAAGGGTCTAGGATATGAACAAGGTTAGAAATATAAGGCTAATACTCATTTAAATGGGGCTCGTCGAGTCAAGATCAATTTGACCGAAAATCCAGGGCTAATACCCCCTCCAAAAACCAAGTTCAACCATGTTTGGGAGAAAAGTGTATTACCCATAAATTTGAAGTCTAATACCAACTAAAAGCTCTTGGATATGAACAAGGTTATAAATATAAGGCTAATACTCATTTAAATGGGGCTTATCGAGTCAGGATCAATTTGACCGAAAATCCAAGGCTAACACCTCCTCCAAAAACCAAGTTCAACCATGTTTGGGAGAAAAGTGTATTACCCATAAATTTGAAGTCTAATACCAACTAAAAGCTCTTGTATATGAACAAGGTTAGAAATATAAGGCTAATACTCATTTAAGTGGAGCTCGTCAAGTCAGGATCAATTTGTCCAAAAATCCAAGGCTAACACCCCCTCCAAAAACCAAGTTCAACCATGTTTGGGAGAAAAGTGTATTACCCATAAATTTGAAGTCTAATACCAACTAAAAGCTCTTAGATATGAGCAAGTTTAGAAATATAAGGCTAATACTCATTTAAATGGGGCTCGTCGAGTCAGGATCAATTTGACCGAAAATCCAAGGCTAACACCCCCTCCAAAAACCAAGTTCACCCATGTTTGGGAGAAAAGTGAATTACCCATAAATTTGAAGTCTAATACCAACTAAACGCTCTTGGATATGAACAAGGTTAGAAATATAATGCTAATACTCATTTAAATGGGGCTCGTCGAGTCGGGATCAATTTGTCCCGAAAATCCAAGGCTAACACCCCCTCCAAAAACCAAGTTCAACCATCTTTGGGAGAAAAGTGTATTACCCATAAATTTGAAGTCTAATACCAACTAAAGGGTCTTGGATATGAACAAGGTTAGAAATATAAGGCTAATACTCATTTAAATGGGGCTCGTCGAGTCAGGATCAATTTGACCGAAAATCCAAGGCTAACACCCCTCCAAAAACCAAGTTCAACCATGTTTGGGAGAAAAGTGTATTACCCATAAATTTGAAGTCTAATACCAACTAAAGGGTCTTGTATATGAACAAGGTTAGAAATATAAGGCTAATACTCATTTAAATGGGGCTCGTCGAGTCAGGATCAATTTGACCGAAAATCCAAGGCTAACACCCCCTCCAAAAACCAAGTTCAACCATGTTTGGGAGAAAAGTGAATTACCCATAAATTTGAAGTCTAATACCAACTAAACGCTCTTGGATATGAACAAGGTTAGAAATATAAGGCTAATACTCATTTAAATGGGGCTCGTCGAGTCAGGATCAATTTGACCGAAAATCCAAGGCTAACACCCCTCCAAAAACCAAGTTCACCCATGTTTGGGAGAAAAGTGTATTACCCATAAATTTTTAGTCTAATACCAACTAAACACTCTTGGATATGAACAAGGTTAGAAATATAAGGCTAATACTCATTTAAATGGGGGCTCGTCGAGTCGGGATCAATTTGACCGAAAATCCAAGGCTAACACCCCCTCCAAAAACCAAGTTCACCCATGTTTGGGAGAAAAGTGAATTACCCATAAATTTGAAGTCTAATACCAACTAAACGCTCTTGGATATGAACAAGGTTAGAAATATAAGGCTAATACTCATTTAAATGGGGGCTCGTCGAGTCGGGATCAATTTGTCCCGAAAATCCAAGGCTAACACCCCCTCCAAAAACCAAGTTCAACCATCTTTGGGAGAAAAGTGTATTACCCATAAATTTGAAGTCTAATACCAACTAAAGGGTCTTGGATATGAACAAGGTTAGAAATATAAGGCTAATACTCATTTAAATGGGGCTCGTCTAGTCAAGATCAATTTGACCGAAAATACAAGGCTAACACCCCCTCCAAAAACCAAGTTCAACCATGTTTGGGAGAAAAGTGTATTACCCATAAATTTGAAGTCTAATACCAACTAAAAGCTCTTGGATATGAACAAGGTTAGAAATATAAGGCTAATACTCATTTAAATGGGGCTCGTCGAGTCAGGATCAATTTGACAGAAAATCCAAGGCTAACACCCCCTCCAAAAAACCAAGTTCAACCATGTTTGGGAGAAAAGTGTATTACCCATAAATTTGAAGTCTAATACCAACTAAAAGGGTCTTGTATATGAACAAGGTTAGAAATATAAGGCTAATACTCATTTAAATAGGGGCTCGTCGAGTCAAGATCAATTTGTCCAAAAATCCAAGGCTAACACCCCCTCCAAAAACCAAGTTCAACCATGTTTGGGAGAAAAGTGTATTACCCATAAATTTGAAGTCTAATACCAACTAAAAGCTCTTAGATATGAGCAAGTTTAGAAATATAAGGCTAATACTCATTTAAATGGGGCTCGTCGAGTCAGGATCAATTTGACCGAAAATCCAAGGCTAACACCCCCTCCAAAAACCAAGTTCACCCATGTTTGGGAGAAAAGTGAATTACCCATAAATTTGAAGTCTAATACCAACTAAACGCTCTTGGATATGAACAAGGTTAGTATAATGCTAATACTCATTTAAATGGGGCTCGTCGAGTCAGGATCAATTTGTCTGAAAATCCAAGGCTAACACCCCCTCCAAAAACCAAGTTCAACCATCTTTGGGAGAAAAGTGTATTACCTATAAATTTGAAGTCTAATACCAACTAAAGGGTCTTGGATATGACCAAGGTTAGAAATATAAGGCTAATACTCATTTAAATGGGGCTCGTCGAGTCAGGATCAATTTGACCGAAAATCCAAGGCTAACACCCCCTCCAAAAACCAAGTTCAACCATGTTTGGGAGAAAAGTGTATTACCCATAAATTTGAAGTCTAATACCAACTAAAGGGTCTTGTATATGAACAAGGTTAGAAATATAAGGCTAATACTCATTTAAATGGGGGCTCGTCGAGTCGGGATCAATTTGACCGAAAATCCAAGGCTAACACCCCCTCCAAAAACCAAGTTCAACCATGTTTGGGAGAAAAGTGAATTACCCATAAATTTGAAGTCTAATACCAACTAAACGCTCTTGGATATGAACAAGGTTAGAAATATAAGGCTAATACTCATTTAAATGGGGCTCGTCGAGTCAGGATCAATTTGACCGAAAATCCAAGGCTAACACCCCTCCAAAAACCAAGTTCACCCATGTTTGGGAGAAAAGTGTATTACCCATAAATTTTTAGTCTAATACCAACTAAACACTCTTGGATATGTACAAGGTTAGAAATATAAGGCTAATACTCATTTAAATGGGGGCTCGTCGAGTCGGGATCAATTTGACCCAGAAAATCCAAGGCTAACACCCCCTCCAAAAACCAAGTTCACCCATGTTTGGGAGAAAAGTGAATTACCCATAAATTTGAAGTCTAATACCAACTAAACGCTCTTGGATATGAACAAGGTTAGAAATATAAGGCTAATACTCATTTAAATGGGGCTCGTCGAGTCAGGATCAATTTGTCTGAAAATCCAAGGCTAACACCCCCTCCAAAAACCAAGTTCAACCATCTTTGGGAGAAAAGTGTATTACCCATAAATTTGAAGTCTAATACCAACTAAAGGGTCTTGGATATGAACAAGGTTAGAAATATAAGGCTAATACTCATTTAAATGGGGCTCGTCTAGTCAAGATCAATTTGACCGAAAATACAAGGCTAACACCCCCTCCAAAAACCAAGTTCAACCATGTTTGGGAGAAAAGTGTATTACCCATAAATTTGAAGTCTAATACCAACTAAAAGCTCTTGGATATGAACAAGGTTAGAAATATAAGGCTAATACTCATTTAAATGGGGCTCGTCGAGTCAGGATCAATTTGACCGAAAATCCAAGGCTAACACCCCCTCCAAAAACCAAGTTCAACCATGTTTGGGAGAAAAGTGTATTACCCATAAATTTGAAGTCTAATACCAACTAAAGGGTCTTGTATATGAACAAGGTTAGAAATATAAGGCTAATACTCATTTAAATAGGGCTCGTCGAGTCAAGATCAATTTAACCGAAAATCCAAGGCTAACACCCCCTCCAAAAACCAAGTTCAACCATGTTTGGGAGAAAAGTGTATTACCCATAAATTTGAAGTCTAATACCAACTAAAAGCTCTTAGATATGAGCAAGTTTAGAAATATAAGGCTAATACTCATTTAAATGGGGCTCGTCGAGTCAGGATCAATTTGACCGAAAATCCAAGGCTAACACCCCCTCCAAAAACCAAGTTCACCCATGTTTGGGAGAAAAGTGAATTACCCATAAATTTGAAGTCTAATACCAACTAAACGCTCTTGGATATGAACAAGGTTAGTATAATGCTAATACTCATTTAAATGGGGCTCGTCGAGTCAGGATCAATTTGTCTGAAAATCCAAGGCTAACACCCCCTCCAAAAACCAAGTTCAACCATCTTTGGGAGAAAAGTGTATTACCTATAAATTTGAAGTCTAATACCAACTAAAGGGTCTTGGATATGACCAAGGTTAGAAATATAAGGCTAATACTCATTTAAATGGGGCTCGTCGAGTCAGGATCAATTTGACCGAAAATCCAAGGCTAACACCCCCTCCAAAAACCAAGTTCAACCATGTTTGGGAGAAAAGTGTATTACCCATAAATTTGAAGTCTAATACCAACTAAAGGGTCTTGTATATGAACAAGGTTAGAAATATAAGGCTAATACTCATTTAAATGGGGCTCGTCGAGTCAGGATCAATTTGACCGAAAATCCAAGGCTAACACCCCCTCCAAAAACCAAGTTCAACCATGTTTGGGAGAAAAGTGAATTACCCATAAATTTGAAGTCTAATACCAACTAAACGCTCTTGGATATGAACAAGGTTAGAAATATAAGGCTAATACTCATTTAAATGGGGCTCGTCGAGTCAGGATCAATTTGACCGAAAATCCAAGGCTAACACCCCCTCCAAAAACCAAGTTCACCCATGTTTGGGAGAAAAGTGTATTACCCATAAATTTTTAGTCTAATACCAACTAAACACTCTTGGATATGTACAAGGTTAGAAATATAAGGCTAATACTCATTTAAATGGGGCTCGTCGAGTCAGGATCAATTTGACCGAAAATCCAAGGCTAACACCCCCTCCAAAAACCAAGTTCACCCATGTTTGGGAGAAAAGTGAATTACCCATAAATTTGAAGTCTAATACCAACTAAACGCTCTTGGATATGAACAAGGTTAGAAATATAAGGCTAATACTCATTTAAATGGGGCTCGTCGAGTCAGGATCAATTTGTCTGAAAATCCAAGGCTAACACCCCCTCCAAAAACCAAGTTCAACCATCTTTGGGAGAAAAGTGTATTACCCATAAATTTGAAGTCTAATACCAACTAAAGGGTCTTGGATATGAACAAGGTTAGAAATATAAGGCTAATACTCATTTAAATGGGGCTCGTCTAGTCAAGATCAATTTGACCGAAAATACAAGGCTAACACCCCCTCCAAAAACCAAGTTCAACCATGTTTGGGAGAAAAGTGTATTACCCATAAATTTGAAGTCTAATACCAACTAAAAGCTCTTGGATATGAACAAGGTTAGAAATATAAGGCTAATACTCATTTAAATGGGGCTCGTCGAGTCAGGATCAATTTGACCGAAAATCCAAGGCTAACACCCCCTCCAAAAACCAAGTTCAACCATGTTTGGGAGAAAAGTGTATTACCCATAAATTTGAAGTCTAATACCAACTAAAGGGTCTTGTATATGAACAAGGTTAGAAATATAAGGCTAATACTCATTTAAATAGGGCTCGTCGAGTCAAGATCAATTTAACCGAAAATCCAAGGCTAACACCCCCTCCAAAAACCAAGTTCAACCATGTTTGGGAGAAAAGTGTATTACCCATAAATTTGAAGTCTAATACCAACTAAAGGGTCTTGTATATGAACAAGGTTAGAAATATAAGGCTAATACTCATTTAAATAGGGCTCGTCGAGTCAGGATCAATTTGACCGAAAATCCAAGGCTAACACCCCCTCCAAAAAACCAAGTTCAACCATGTTTGGGAGAAAAGTGTATTACCCATAAATTTGAAGTCTAATACCAACTAAAAGCTCTTGGATATGAACAAGGTTAGAAATATAAGGCTAATACTCATTTAAATGGGGCTCGTCGAGTCAGGATCAATTTGACCGAAAATCCAAGGCTAACACCCCCTCCAAAAACCAAGTTCAACCATGTTTGGGAGAAAAGTGTATTACCCATAAATTTGAAGTCTAATACCAACTATAGGGTCTTGGATATAAACAAGGTTAGAAATATAAGGCTAATACTCATTTAAATGGGGCTTGTCGAGTCAGGATCAATTTGACCGAAAATCCAAGGCTAACACCCCCTCCAAAAACCAAGTTCAACCATGTTTGGGAGAAAAGTGTATTACACATAAATTTGAAGTCTAATACCAACTAAAAGCTCTTGGATATGAACAAGGTTAGAAATATAAGGCTAATACTCATTTAAATAGGGCTCGTCGAGTCAGGATCAATTTGTCCGAAAATCCAAGGCTAACACCCCCTCCAAAAACCAAGTTCAACCATGTTTGGGAAAAAAGTGTATTACCCATAAATATGAAGTCTAATACCAACTAAAGGGTCTCGGATATGAACAAGGTTAGAAATATAAGGCTAATACTCATTTAAATGGGGCTCGTCGAGTCAGGATCAATTTGACCGAAATTCCAAGGCTAACACCCCCTCCAAAAACCAAGTTCAACCATGTTTGGGAGAAAAGTGTATTATCCATAAATTTGAACTCTAATACAAACTAAAGGGTCTTGGATATGAAAAACGTTACAAATATAAGGCTAATACTCATTTAAATGGGGCTCATCGAGTCAGGATCAATTTGACCGAAAATCCAAGGCTAACACCCCCTCCAAAAACCAAGTTCAACCATGTTTGGGAGAAAAGTGTATTACACATAAATTTGAAGTCTAATACCAACTAAAAGCTCTTGGATATGAACAAGGTTAGAAATATAAGGCTAATACTCATTTAAATAGGGCTCGTCGAGTCAGGATCAATTTGTCCGAAAATCCAAGGCTAACACCCCCTCCAAAAACCAAGTTCAACCATGTTTGGGAAAAAAGTGTATTACCCATAAATATGAAGTCTAATACCAACTAAAGGGTCTCGGATATGAACAAGGTTAGAAATATAAGGCTAATACTCATTTAAATGGGGGCTCGTCGAGTCGGGGATCAATTTGACCGAAATTCCAAGGCTAACACCCCCTCCAAAAACCAAGTTCAACCATGTTTGGGAGAAAAGTGTATTATCCATAAATTTGAAGTCTAATACCAACTAAAGGGTCTTGGATATGAACAAGGTTAGAAATATAAGGCTAATACTCATTTAAATGGGGCTCGTCGAATCGGGATCAATTTGACCAGAAAATCCAAGGCTAACACCCCCTCCAAAAACCAAATTCAACCATGTTTGGGAGAAAAGTGTATTACCCATAAATTTGAAGTCTAATACCAACTAAAGGGTCTTGGATATGAACAAGGTTAGAAATATAAGGCTAATACTCATTTAAATGGGGCTCGTCGAATCAGGATCAATTTGACCGAAAATCCAAGGCTAACACCCCCTCCAAAAACCAAGTTCAACCATGTTTGGGAGAAAAGTGTATTACCCATAAATTTGAAGCCTAATACCAACTAAAAGCTCTTGGATATGAACAAGGTTAGAAATACAAGGCTAATACTCATTTAAATGGGGCTCGTCGAGTCAGGATCAATTTGTCCGAAAATCCAAGGCTAACACCCCTCCAAAAACCAAGTTCAACCATGTTTGGGAGAAAAGTGTATTACCCATAAATTTGAAGTCTAATACCAACTAAAGGGTCTTGGATATGAACAAGGTTAGAAATATAAGGCTAATACTCATTTAAATGGGGCTCATCGAGTCGGGATCAATTTGACCGAAAATCCAAGGCTAACACCCCCTCCAAAAACCAAGTTCAACCATGTTTGGTAGAAAAGTGTATTACACATAAATTTGAAGACTAATACCAACTAAAAGCTCTTGGATATGAACAAGGTTAGAAATATAAGGCTAATACTCATTTAAATGGGGCTCATCGAGTCAGGATCAATTTGACCGAAAATCCAAGGCTAACACCCCCTCCAAAAACCAAATTCAACCATGTTTGGGAGAAAAGTGTATTACCCATAAATTTGAAGGCTAATACCAACTAAAGGGTCTTGGATATGAACAAGGTTAGAAATACAAGGCTAATACTCATTTAAATGGGGCTCGTCGAGTCAGGATCAATTTGTCCGAAAATCCAAGGCTAACACCCCCTCCAAAAACCAAGTTCAACCATGTTTGGGAGAAAAGTGTATTACCCATAAATTTGAAGTCTAATACCAACTAAAGGGTCTTGGATATGAACAAGGTTAGAAATATAAGGCTAATACTCATTTAAATGGGGCTCATCGAGTCGGGATCAATTTGACCGAAAATCCAAGGCTAACACCCCCTCCAAAAACCAAGTTCAACCATGTTTGGTAGAAAAGTGTATTACACATAAATTTGAAGACTAATACCAACTAAAAGCTCTTGGATATGAAGAAGGTTAGAAATATAAGGCTAATACTCATTTAAATGGGGCTCGTCGAGTCAGGATCAATTTGACCGAAAATCCTAGGCTAACACCCCCTCCAAAAACCAAGTTCAACCATGTTTGGGAGAAAAGTGTATTACCCATAAATTTGAAGTCTAATACCAACTAAAGGGTCTTGTATATGAACAAGGTTAGAAATATAAGACTAATACTCATTTAAATAGGGCTCGTCGAGTCAAGATCAATTTGACCGAAAATCCAAGGCTAACACCCCCTCCAAAAACCAAGTTCAACCATGTTTGGGAGAAAAGTGTATTACCCATAAATTTGAAGTCTAATACCAACTAAAGGGTCTTGTATATGAACAAGGTTAGAAATATAAGGCTAATACTCATTTAAATAGGGCTCGTCGAGTCAAGATCAATTTGACCGAAAATCCAAGGCTAACACCCCCTCCAAAAACCAAGTTCAACCATGTTTGGGAGAAAAGTGTATTACCCATAAATTTGAAGTCTAATACCAACTAAAAGCTCTTGGATATGAACAAGGTTAGAAATATAAGGCTAATACTCATTTAAATGGGCCTCGTCGAGTCAGGATCAATTTGACCGAAAATCCAAGGCTAACACCCCCTCCAAAAACCAAGTTCAACCATGTTTGGGAGAAAAGTGTATTACCCATAAATTTGAAGTCTAATACCAACTATAGGGTCTTGGATATAAACAAGGTTAGAAATATAAGGCTAATACTCATTTAAATGGGGCTTGTCGAGTCAGGATCAATTTGACCGAAAATCCAAGGCTAACACCCCTCCAAAAACCAAGTTCAACCATGTTTGGGAGAAAAGTGTATTACACATAAATTTGAAGTCTAATACCAACTAAAAGCTCTTGGATATGAACAAGGTTAGAAATATAAGGCTAATACTCATTTAAATGGGGTTCGTCGAGTCAGGATCAATTTGTCCGAAAATCCAAGGCTAACACCCCCTCCAAAAACCAAGTTCAACCATGTTTGGGAAAAAAGTGTATTACCCATAAATATGAAGTCTAATACCAACTAAAGGGTCTCGGATATGAACAAGGTTAGAAATATAAGGCTAATACTCATTTAAATGGGGCTCGTCGAGTCAGGATCAATTTGACCGAAATTCCAAGGCTAACACCCCCTCCAAAAACCAAGTTCAACCATGTTTGGGAGAAAAGTGTATTATCCATAAATTTGAACTCTAATACAAACTAAAGGGTCTTGGATATGAAAAACGTTACAAATATAAGGCTAATACTCATTTAAATGGGGCTCCTCGAGTCAGGATCAATTTGACCGAAAATCCAAGGCTAACACCCCCTCCAAAAACCAAATTCAACCATGTTTGGGAGAAAAGTGTATTACCCAGAAATTTGAAGTCTAATACCAACTAAAGGGTCTTGGATATGAACAAGGTTAGAAATATAAGGCTAATACTCATTTAAATGGGGCTCGTCGAATCAGGATCAATTTGACCGAAAATCCAAGGCTAACACCCCCTCCAAAAACCAAGTTCAACCATGTTTGGGAGAAAAGTGTATTACCCATAAATTTGAAGCCTAATACCAACTAAAAGCTCTTGGATATGAACAAGGTTAGAAATACAAGGCTAATACTCATTTAAATGGGGCTCGTCGAGTCAGGATCAATTTGTCCGAAAATCCAAGGCTAACAACCCCTCCAAAAACCAAGTTCAACCATGTTTGGGAGAAAAGTGTATTACCCATAAATTTGAAGTCTAATACCAACTAAAGGGTCTTGGATATGAACAAGGTTAGAAATATAAGGCTAATACTCATTTAAATGGGGCTCGTCGAGTCGGGATCAATTTGACCGAAAATCCAAGGCTAACACCCCCTCCAAAAACCAAGTTCAACCATGTTTGGTAGAAAAGTGTATTACACATAAATTTGAAGACTAATACCAACTAAAAGCTCTTGGATATGAACAAGGTTAGAAATATAAGGCTAATACTCATTTAAATGGGGTTCGTCGAGTCAGGATCAATTTGTCCGAAAATCCAAGGCTAACACCCCCTCCAAAAACCAAGTTCAACCATGTTTGGGAGAAAAGTGTATTATCCATAAATTTGAAGTCTAATACCAACTAAAGGGTCTTGGATATGTAAAATGTTAGAAATATAAGGTTAATACTCATTTAAATGGGGCTCATCGAGTCAGGATCAATTTGACCGAAAATCCAAGGCTAACACCCCCTCCAAAAACCAAGTTCAACCATGTTTGGGAGAAAAGTGTATTACCCATAAATTTGAAGTCTAATACCAACTAAAGGGTCTGGGATATGAACAAGGTTATAAATATAAGGCTAATACTCATTTAAATAGGGCTCGTCGAGTCAGGATCAATTTGACCGAAAATCCAAGGCTAACACCCCCTCCAAAAACCAAGTTCAACCATGTTTGGGAGAAAAGTGTATTACCCATAAATTTGAAGTCTAATACCAACTAAAAGCTCTTGGATATGAACAAGGTTAGAAATATAAGGATAATACTCATTTAACTGGGGCTCGTCGAGTCAGGATCAATTTGACCGAAAATCCAAGGCTAACACCTCCTTCAAAAACCAAGTTCAGCCATGTTTGGGAGAAAAGTGTATTACCCATAATTTGAAGTCTAATACAAACTAAAGGGTCTTGGATATGAACAAGGTTAGAAATATAAGGCTATACTCATTTAAATGGGCCTCGTCCAGTCAGGATCAATTTGACCGAAAATCCAAGGCTAACACCCCCTCCAAAAACCAAGTTCAACCATGGTTGGGAGAAAAGTGTATTACCCATAAATTTGAAGTCTAATACCAACTAAAGGGTCTTGGATATGAACAAGGTTAGAAATATAAGGCTAATACTCATTTAAATGGGCCTCGTCCAGTCAGGATCAATTTGACCGAAAATCCAAAGCTAACACCCCCTCCAAAAACCAAGTTCATCCTTGTTTGGGAGAAACGTGTATTACCCATAAATTTGAAGTCTAATACCAACTAAAGGGTCTTGGATATGAACAAGGTTAGAAATATAAGGCTAAAACTCATTTAAATGGGCCTCGTCCAGTCAGGATCAATTTGACCGAAAATCCAAGGCTAACATCCCCTCCAAAAACCAAGTTCAACCATGTTTGGGAGAAAAGTGTATTACCCATAAATTTGAAGTCTAATACCAACTAAAGGGTCTGGGATATGAACAAGGTTATAAATATAAGGCTAATACTCATTTAAATAGGGCTCGTCGAGTCAGGATCAATTTGACCGAAAATCCAAGGCTAACACCCCCTCCAAAAACCAAGTTCAACCATGTTTGGGAGAAAAGTGTATTACCCATAAATTTGAAGTCTAATACCAACTAAAAGCTCTTGGATATGAACAAGGTTAGAAATATAAGGATAATACTCATTTAACTGGGGCTCGTCGAGTCAGGATCAATTTGACCGAAAATCCAAGGCTAACACCTCCTTCAAAAACCAAGTTCAGCCATGTTTGGGAGAAAAGTGTATTACCCATAATTTGAAGTCTAATACAAACTAAAGGGTCTTGGATATGAACAAGGTTAGAAATATAAGGATAATACTCATTTAAATGGGGCTCGTCGAGTCAGGATCAATTTGACCGAAAATCCAAGGCTAACACCCCCTCCAAAAACCAAGTTCACCCATGTTTGGGAGAAAAGTGTATTACCCATAAATTTGAAGTCTAATACCAACTAAAAGCTCTTGGATATGAACAAGGTTAGAAATGTAAGGCTAATACTCATTTAAATGGGGCTCGTCGAGTCAGGATCAATTTGACCGAAAATCCAAGGCTAACACCCCCTCCAAAAACCAAGTTCAACCATGTTTGGGAGAAAAGTGTATTACCCATAAATTTGAAGTCTAATACCAACTAAAGGGTCTTGGATATGAACAAGGTTAGAAATATAAGGCTAATACTCATTTAAATGGGCCTCGTCCTGTCGAGGATCAATTTGACCGAAAATCCAAGGCTAACATCCCCTCCAAAAACCAAGTTCAACCATGTTTGGGAGAAAAGTGTATTACCCATAAATTTGAAGTCTAATACCAACTAAAGGGTCTTGGATATGAACAAGGTTAGAAATATAAGGCTAATACTCATTTAAATGGGGCTCGTCGAGTCGGGGATCAATTTGACCGAAAATCCAAGGCTAACACCCCCTCCAAAAAACCAAGTTCAACCATGTTTGGGAGAAAAGTGTATTACCCATAAATTTGAAGTCTAATACCAACTAAAGGGTCTTGGATATGAACAAGGTTAGAAATATAAGTCTAATACTCATTTAAATGGGCCTCGTCCAGTCAGGATCAATTTGACAGAAAATCCAAGGCTAACACCCGCTCCAAAAACCAAGTTCATCCATGTTTGGGAGAAACGTGTATTACCCATAAATTTGAAGTCTAATACCAACTAAAGGGTCTTGGATATGAACAAGGTTAGAAATATAAGGCTATACTCATTTAAATGGGCCTCGTCCAGTCAGGATCAATTTGACCGAAAATCCAAGGCTAACACCCCCTCCAAAAACCAAGTTCAACCATGTTTGGGAGAAAAGTGTATTACCCATAAATTTGAAGTCTAATACCAACTAAAGGGTCTTGGATATGAACAAGGCTAGAAATATAAGGCTAATACTCATTTAAATGGGGCTCGTCGAGTCAGGATCAATTTGACCGAAAATCCAAGGCTAACACCCCCTCCAAAAACCAAGTTCAACCATGTTTGGGAGAAAAGTGTATTACCCATAAATTTGAAGTGTAATACCAACTAAAGGGTCTTGGATATGAATAAGGTTAGAAATATAAGGCTAATACTCATTTAAATGGGCCTCGTCCATTCAGGATCAATTTGACCAAAAAATCCAAGGCTAACACCCCTCCAAAAACCAAGTTCAACCATGTTTGGGAGAAAAGTGTATTACCCATAAATTTGAAGTCTAATACCAACTAAAGGGTCTTGGATATGAAAAAGGTTATAAATATAAGGCTAATACTCATTTAAATGGGGGCTCGTCCCAGTCAGGGATCAATTTGACCAGAAAATCCAAGGCTAACACCCCCTCCAAAAACCAAGTTCAACCATGTTTGGGAGAAAAGTGTATTACCCATAAATTTGAAGTCTAATACCAACTAAAAGCTCTTGGATATGAACAAGGTTAGAAATATAAGGCTAATACTCATTTAACTGGGGCTCGTCGAGTCAGGATCAATTTGACCGAAATCCAAGGCTAACACCCCCTCCAAAAACCAAGTTCAGCCATGTTTGGGAGAAAAGTGTATTACCCATAATTTGAAGTCTAATACAAACTAAAGGGTCTTGGATATGAAAAGGGTTAGAAATATAAGGATAATACTCATTTAAATGGGGCTCGTAGTGTCAGGATCAATTTGACCGAAAATCCAAGGCTAACACCCTCTCCAAAAACCAAGTTCACCCATGTTTGGGAGAAAAGTGTATTACCCATAAATTTGAAGTCTAATACCAACTAAAAGCTCTTGGATATGAAAAAGGTTAGAAATATAAGGCTAATACTCATTCAAATGGGGCTTGTCGAGTCAGGATCAATTTGACCGAAAATCAAAGGCTAACACCCCCTCCAAAAACCAAGTTCAACCATGTTTGGGAGAAAAGTGTATTACCCATAAATTTGAATTCTAATACCAACTAAAGGGTCTTGGATATGAACAAGGTTAGAAATATAAGGCTAATACTCATTTAAATGGGCCTATTCCAGTCAGGATCAATTTGACCGAAAATCCAAGGCTAACACCCCCTCCAAAAACCAAGTTCAACCATGTTTGGGAGAAAACTGTATTACCCATAAATTTGAAGTCTAATACCAACTAAAGGGTCTTGGATATAAAAAAGTTAGAAATATAAGGCTAATACTCATTTAAATGGGGCTCGTCGAGTCAGGATCAATTTGACCGAAAATCCAAGGCTAACACCCCCTCCAAAAACCAAGTTCAGCCATGTTTGGGAGAAAAGTGTATTACCCATAAATTTGAAGTCTAATACCAACTAAAGGGTCATGGATATGAACAAGGTTAGAAATATAAGGCTAATACTCATTTAAATGGGGCTCGTTGAGTCAGGATCAATTTGACCAAAAATCCAAGGCTAACACCCCCTCCAAAAACCAAGTTCAACCATGTTTTGGGAGAAAAGTGTATTACCCATAAATTTGAAGTCTAATACCAACTAAAGGGTCTTGGATATGAAAAAGGTTAGAAATATAAGGCTAATACTCATTTAAATGGGGCTCGTTGAGTCAGGATCAATTTGACCGAAAATCCAAGGCTAACACCCCCTCAAAAAACCAAGTTCAACCATGTTTGGGAGAAAAGTGTATTACCCATAAATTTGAAGTCTAATACCAACTAAAGGGTCATGGATATGAACAAGGTTAGAAATATAAGGCTAATACTCATTTAAATGGGGCTCGTCGAGTCAGGATCAATTTGACCAAAAATCCAAGGCTAACACCCCCTCCAAAAACCAAGTTCAACCATGTTTTGGGAGAAAAGTGTATTACCCATAAATTTGAAGTCTAATACCAACTAAAGGGTCTTGGATATGAAAAAGGTTAGAAATATAAGGCTAATACTCATTTAAATGGGGCTCGTCGAGTCAGGATCAATTTGACCGAAAATCCAAGGCTAACACCCCCTCAAAAAACCAAGTTCAACCATGTTTGGGAGAAAAGTGTATTACCCATAAATTTGAAGTCTAATACCAACTAAAAGCTCTTGTATATGAACAAGGTTAGAAATATAAGGCTAATACTCATTTAAATGGGGCTCGTCGAGTGAGGATCAATTTGACCGAAAATCCAAGGCTAACACCCCCTCCAAAAACCAAGTTCAACCATGTTTGGGAGAAAAGTGTATTTCCCATAAATTTAAAGTCTAATACCAACTAAAGGGTCTTGGATATGAACAAGGTTAGAAATATAAGGCTAATACTCATTTAAATGGGGCTCGTCGAGTCAGGATCAATTTGACCGAAAATCCAAGGCTAACACCCCCTCCAAAAACCAAGTTCAACCATGTTTGGGAGAAAAGTGTATTACCGATAAATTTGAAGTCTAATACCAACTAAAGGGTCTTGGATATGAACAAGGTTAGAAATATAAGGCTAATACTCATTTAAATGGGGGCTCGTCGAGTGAGGATCAATTTGACCGAAAATCCAAGGCTAACACCCCCTCCAAAAACCAAGTTAAACCATGTTTGGGAGAAAAGTGTATTACCCATAAATTTGAAGTCTAATACCAACTAAAGGGTCTTGGATATGAGCAAGGTTAGAAATATAAGGCTAATACTCATTTAAATGGGGCTCGTCGAGTATGGATCAATTTGACCGAAAATCCAAGGCTAACACCCCCTCCAAAAACCAATTTCAACCATGTTTGGGAGAAAAGTGTATTACCCATAAATTTGAAGTATAATACAAACTAAAAGCTCTTGTATATGAACAAGGTTAGAAATATAATGAAAATACTCATTTAAATTGGACTCGTCGAGTCAGGATCAATTTGTCTGAAAATCGAAGGCTATCACCCCCTCCAAAAACCAAGTTAACCATGTTTGGGAGAAAAGTGTAGTACCCATAAATTTGTAGTCTAATACCAACTAAAAGTTCTTGGATATGAACAAGGTTAGAAATATAAGGATAATACTCATTTCAATGGGGCTCGTCGAGTCTGGATCAATTTGACCGAAAATCCAAGACTAACACCCCCTCCAAAAACCAAGTTCAACCATGTTTGGGAGAAAAGTGTATTACCCATAAATTTGAAGTCTAATACAAACTAAAAGATCTTGTATATGAACAAGGTTTGAAATATAAGGAAAATACTCATTTAAATGGGGCTCGTCGAGTCAGGATCAATTTGTCCGAAAATCCAAGGCTAACACCCCTCCAAAAACCAAGTTCAACCATGTTTGGGAGAAAAGTGTATTACCCATAAATTTGTAGTCTAATACCAACTAAAAGATCTTGGATATGAACAAGGTTAGAAATATAATGCTAATACTCATTTAAATGGGGCTCGTCGAGCCTGGATCAATTTGACCGAAAATCCAAGGCTAACACGCCCTCCAAAAACCAAGTTCAACCATGTTTGGGAGAAAAGTGTATTACCCATAAATTTGAAGTCTAATACAAACTAAAAGCTCTTGTATATGAACAAGGTTAGAAATATAAGGCTAATACTCATTTAAATGGGGCTCATCGAGTCAGGATCAATTTGACCGAAAATCCAAGGCTAACACCCCCTCCAAAAACCAAGTTCAAACATGTTTGGAATAAAAGTGTATTACCCATAAATTTGAAGTCTAATACCAACTAAAAGCTCTTGTATATGAACAAGGTTAAAAATATAAGGCTAATAATCATTTAAATGGGGCTCGTCGAGTCAGGATCAATTTGTCCGAAAATCGAAGGCTAACACCCCTCCAAACACCAAGTTCAACCATGTTTGGGAGAAAAGTGTATTACCCATAAATTTGTAGTCTAATACCAACTAAAAGCTCTTGGATATGAACAAGGTTGGAAATATAAGGCTAATACTCATTTAAATGGGGCTCGTCGAGTCAGGATCAATTTGTCCGAAAATCCAAGGCTAACACCCCCTCCAAAAACCAAGTTCAACCATGTTTGGGGGGAAAAGTGTATTACCCATAAATTTGAAGTCTAATACCAACTAAAGGGTCTTGGATATGAACAAGGTTAGAAATATAAGGCTAATACTCATTTAAATGGGGCTCGTCGAGTCAGGATCAATTTGTCCGAAAATCGAAGGCTAACACCCCTCCAAAAAACCAAGTTCAACCATGTTTGGGAGAAAAGTGTATTTCCCATAAATTTAAAGTCTAATACCAACTAAAGGGTCTTGGATATGAACAAGGTTAGAAATATAAGGCTAATACTCATTTAAATGGGGGCTCGTCGAGTCGGGGATCAATTTGACCAGAAAATCCAAGGCTAACACCCCCTCCAAAAAACCAAGTTCAACCATGTTTGGGAGAAAAGTGTATTTCCCATAAATTTAAAGTCTAATACCAACTAAAGGGTCTTGGATATGAACAAGGTTAGAAATATAAGGCTAATACTCATTTAAATGGGGCTCGTCGAGTCAGGATCAATTTGACCGAAAATCCAAGGCTAACACCCCCTCCAAAAACCAAGTTCAACCATGTTTGGGAGAAAAGTGTATTACCGATAAATTTGAAGTCTAATACCAACTAAAGGGTCTTGGATATGAACAAGGTTAGAAATATAAGGCTAATACTCATTTAAATGGGGCTCGTCGAGTGAGGATCAATTTGACCGAAAATCCAAGGCTAACACCCCCTCCAAAAACCAAGTTAAACCATGTTTGGGAGAAAAGTGTATTACCCATAAATTTGAAGTCTAATACCAACTAAAGGGTCTTGGATATGAGCAAGGTTAGAAATATAAGGCTAATACTCATTTAAATGGGGCTCGTCGAGTATGGATCAATTTGACCGAAAATCCAAGGCTAACACCCCCTCCAAAAACCAATTTCAACCATGTTTGGGAGAAAAGTGTATTACCCATAAATTTGAAGTATAATACAAACTAAAAGCTCTTGTATATGAACAAGGTTAGAAATATAAGGAAAATACTCATTTAAATTGGGCTCGTCGAGTCAGGATCAATTTGTCCGAAAATCGAAGGCTATCACCCCCTCCAAAAACCAAGTTAACCATGTTTGGGAGAAAAGTGTAGTACCCATAAATTTGTAGTCTAATACCAACTAAAAGTTCTTGGATATGAACAAGGTTAGAAATATAAGGATAATACTCATTTAAATGGGGCTCGTCGAGTCTGGATCAATTTGACCGAAAATCCAAGACTAACACCCCCTCCAAAAACCAAGTTCAACCATGTTTGGGAGAAAAGTGTATTACCCATAAATTTGAAGTCTAATACAAACTAAAAGATCTTGTATATGAACAAGGTTTGAAATATAAGGAAAATACTCATTTAAATGGGGCTCGTCGAGTCAGGATCAATTTGTCCGAAAATCCAAGGCTAACACCCCTCCAAAAACCAAGTTCAACCATGTTTGGGAGAAAAGTGTATTACCCATAAATTTGTAGTCTAATACCAACTAAAAGCTCTTGGATATGAACAAGGTTAGAAATATAATGCTAATACTCATTTAAATGGGGCTCGTCGAGTCTGGATCAATTTGACCGAAAATCCAAGGCTAACACGCCCTCCAAAAACCAAGTTCAACCATGTTTGGGAGAAAAGTGTATTACCCATAAATTTGAAGTCTAATACAAACTAAAAGCTCTTGTATATGAACAAGGTTAGAAATATAAGGCTAATACTCATTTAAATGGGGCTCATCGAGTCAGGATCAATTTGACCGAAAATCCAAGGCTAACACCCCCTCCAAAAACCAAGTTCAAACATGTTTGGGAGAAAAGTTTATTACCCATAAATTTGAAGTCTAATACCAACTAAAAGCTCTTGTATATGAACAAGGTTAAAAATATAAGGCTAATAATCATTTAAATGGGGGCTCGTCGAGTCGGGGAGCAATTTGTCCAGAAAATCGAAGGCTAACACCCCTCCAAACACCAAGTTCAACCATGTTTGGGAGAAAAGTGTATTACCCATAAATTTGTAGTCTAATACCAACTAAAAGCTCTTGGATATGAACAAGGTTGGAAATATAAGGCTAATACTCATTTAAATGGGGGCTCGTCGAGTCGGGATCAATTTGTCAGAAAATCCAAGGATAACACCCCTCCAAAAACCAAGTTCAACCATGTTTGGGGGGAAAAGTGTATTACCCATAAATTTGAAGTCTAATACCAACTAAAGGGTCTTGGATATGAACAAGGTTAGAAATATAAGGCTAATACTCATTTAAATGGGGCTCGTGGAGTCAGTATCAATTTGTCCGAAAATCGAAGGCTAACACCCCTCCAAAAACCAAGTTCAACCATGTATGGGAGAAAAGTTTATTACCCATAAATTTGTAGTCTAATACCAACTAAAAGCTCTTCGATATGAACAAGGTTTGAAATATAAGGCTAATACTCATTTAAATGGGCCTCGTCCAGTCAGGATCAATTTGACCGAAAATCCAAGGCTAACACCCCCTCCAAAAACCAAGTTCAACCATGTTTGGGAGAAAAGTGTATTACCCATAAATTTGAAGTCTAATACCAACTAAAGGGTCTTGGATATGAGCAAGGTTAGAAATATAAGGCTAATACTCATTTAAATGGGGCTCGTCGAGTATGGATCAATTTGACCGAAAATCCAAGGCTAACACCGCCTCCAAAAACCAAATTCAACCATGTTTGGGAGAAAAGTGTATTACCCATAAATTTGAAGTATAATACAAACTAAAAGCTCTTGTATATGAACAAGGTTAGAAATATAAGGAAAATACTCATTTAAATGGGGCTCGTCGAGTCAGGATCAATTTGTCCGAAAATCGAAGGCTAACACCCCCTCCAAAAACCAAGTTCAACCATGTTTGGGAGAAAAGTGTATTACCCATAAATTTGTAGTCTAATACCAACTAAAAGTTCTTGGATATGAACAAGGTTAGAAATATAAGGATAATACTCATTTAAATGGGGCTCGTCGAGTCTGGATCAATTTGACCGAAAATCCAAGGCTAACACCCCCTCCAAAAACCAAGTTCAACCATGTTTGGGAGAAAAGTGTATTACCCATAAATTTAAAGTCTAATACAAACTAAAAGATCTTGTATATGAACAAGTTTAGAAATATAAGGAAAATACTCATTTAAATGGGGCTCGTCGAGTCAGGATCAATTTGTCCGAAAATCGAAGGCTAACACCCCTCCAAAAACCAATTTCAACCATGTTTGGGAGAAAAGTGTATTACCCATAAATTTGTAGTCTAATACCAACTAAAAGCTCTTGGATATGAACAAGGTTAGAAATATAAGGCTAATACTCATTTAAATGGGGCTCGTCGAGTCTGGATCAATTTGAACGAAAATCCAAGGCTAACACGCCCTCAAAAAACCAAGTTCAACCATGTTTGGGAGAAAAGTGTATTTCCCATAAATTTAAAGTCTAATACCAACTAAAGGGTCTTGGATATGAACAAGGTTAGAAATATAAGGCTAATACTCATTTAAATGGGGCTCGTCGAGTCAGGATCAATTTGACCGAAAATCCAAGGCTAACACCCCCTCCAAAAACCAAGTTCAACCATGTTTGGGAGAAAAGTGTATTACCCATAAATTTGTAGTCTAATACCAACTAAAAGCTCTTGGATATGAACAAGGTTAGAAATATAAGGCTAATACTCATTTAAATGGGGCTCGTCGAGTCTGGATCAATTTGAACGAAAATCCAAGGCTAACACGCCCTCCAAAAACCAAGTTCAACCATGTTTGGGAGAAAAGTGTATTACCCATAAATTTGAAGTCTAATACAAACTAAAAGCTCTTGTATATGAACAAGGTTAGAAATATAAGGCTAATACTCATTTAAATGGGGCTCGTCGAGTCAGGATCAATTTGACTGAAAATCCAAGGCTAACACCCCCTCCAAAAACCAAGTTCAAACTTGTTTGGGAGAAAAGTGTATTACCCATAAATTTGAAGTATAATACAAACTAAAAGCTCTTGTATATGAACAAGGTTAGAAATATAAGGAAAATACTCATTTAAATGGGGCTCGTCGAGTCAGGATCAATTTGTCCGAAAATCGAAGGCTAACACCCCCTCCAAAAACCAAGTTCAACCATGTTTGGGAGAAAAGTGTATTACCCATAAATTTGTAGTCTAATACCAACTAAAAGTTCTTGGATATGAACAAGGTTAGAAATATAAGGATAATACTCATTTAAATGGGGCTCGTCGAGTCTGGATCAATTTGACCGAAAATCCAAGGCTAACACCCCCTCCAAAAACCAAGTTCAACCATGTTTGGGAGAAAAGTGTATTACCCATAAATTTAAAGTCTAATACAAACTAAAAGATCTTGTATATGAACAAGTTTATAAATATAAGGAAAATACTCATTTAAATGGGGCTCGTCGAGTCAGGATCAATTTGTCCGAAAATCGAAGGCTAACACCCCTCCAAAAACCAAGTTCAACCATGTTTGGGAGAAAAGTGTATTACCCATAAATTTGTAGTCTAATACCAACTAAAAGCTCTTGGATATGAACAAGGTTAGAAATATAAGGCTAATACTCATTGAAATGGGGGCTCAGTCGAGTCCGGATCAATTTGACCGAAAATCCAAGGCTAACACCCCCTCCAAAAACCAAGTTCAAACATGTTTGGGAGAAAAGTTTATTACCCATAAATTTGAAGTCTAATACCAACTAAAAGCTCTTGTATATGAACAAGGTTAAAAAATATAAGGCTAATAATCATTTAAATGGGGCTCGTCGAGTCAGGGAGCAATTTGTCCGAAAAATCGAAGGCTAACACCCCTCCAAACACCAAGTTCAACCATGTTTGGGAGAAAAGTGTATTACCCATAAATTTGTAGTCTAATACCAACTAAAAGCTCTTGGATATGAACAAGGTTGGAAATATAAGGCTAATACTCATTTAAATGGGGCTCGTCGAGTCAGGATCAATTTGTCCGAAAATCCAAGGATAACACCCCCTCCAAAAACCAAGTTCAACCATGTTTGGGGGAAAAGTGTATTACCCATAAATTTGAAGTCTAATACCAACTAAAGGGTCTTGGATATGAACAAGGTTAGACATATAAGGCTAATACTCATTTAAATGGGGCTCGTGGAGTCAGTATCAATTTGTCCGAAAATCGAAGGCTAACACCCCTCCAAAAACCAAGTTCAACCATGTATGGGAGAAAAGTTTATTACCCATAAATTTGTAGTCTAATACCAACTAAAAGCTCTTCGATATGAACAAGGTTTGAAATATAAGGCTAATACTCATTTAAATGGGGCTCGTCGAGTCTGGATCAATTTGAACGAAAATCCAAGGCTAACACGCCCTCCAAAAACCAAGTTCAACCATGTTTGGGAGAAAAGTGTATTACCCATAAATTTGAAGTCTAATACAAACTAAAAGCTCTTGTATATGAACAAGGTTAGAAATATAAGGCTAATACTCATTTAAATGGGGCTCGTCGAGTCAGGATCAATTTGACTGAAAATCCAAGGCTAACACCCCCTCCAAAAACCAAGTTCAAACTTGTTTGGGAGAAAAGTGTATTACCCATAAATTTGAAGTATAATACAAACTAAAAGCTCTTGTATATGAACAAGGTTAGAAATATAAGGAAAATACTCATTTAAATGGGGCTCGTCGAGTCAGGATCAATTTGTCCGAAAATCGAAGGCTAACACCCCCTCCAAAAACCAAGTTCAACCATGTTTGGGAGAAAAGTGTATTACCCATAAATTTGTAGTCTAATACCAACTAAAAGTTCTTGGATATGAACAAGGTTAGAAATATAAGGATAATACTCATTTAAATGGGGCTCGTCGAGTCTGGATCAATTTGACCGAAAATCCAAGGCTAACACCCCCTCCAAAAACCAAGTATAACCATGTTTGGGAGAAAAGTGTATTACCCATAAATTTAAAGTCTAATACAAACTAAAAGATCTTGTATATGAACAAGTTTATAAATATAAGGAAAATACTCATTTAAATGGGGCTCGTCGAGTCAGGATCAATTTGTCCGAAAATCGAAGGCTAACACCCCTCCAAAAACCAAGTTCAACCATGTTTGGGAGAAAAGTGTATTACCCATAAATTTGTAGTCTAATACCAACTAAAAGCTCTTGGATATGAACAAGGTTATAAATATAAGGCTAATACTCATTGAAATGGGGCTCGTCGAGTCTGGATCAATTTGACCGAAAATCCAAGGCTAACACCCCCTCCAAAAACCAAGTTCAAACATGTTTGGGAGAAAAGTTTATTACCCATAAATTTGAAGTCTAATACCAACTAAAAGCTCTTGTATATGAACAAGGTTAAAAATATAAGGCTAATAATCATTTAAATGGGGCTCGTCGAGTCAGGAGCAATTTGTCCGAAAATCGAAGGCTAACACCCCTCCAAACACCAAGTTCAACCATGTTTGGGAGAAAAGTGTATTACCCATAAATTTGTAGTCTAATACCAACTAAAAGCTCTTGGATATGAACAAGGTTGGAAATATAAGGCTAATACTCATTTAAATGGGGCTCGTCGAGTCAGGATCAATTTGTCCGAAAATCCAAGGATAACACCCCCTCCAAAAACCAAGTTCAACCATGTTTGGGGGAAAAGTGTATTACCCATAAATTTGAAGTCTAATACCAACTAAAGGGTCTTGGATATGAACAAGGTTAGAAATATAAGGCTAATACTCATTTAAATGGGGCTCGTGGAGTCAGTATCAATTTGTCCGAAAATCGAAGGCTAACACCCCTCCAAAAACCAAGTTCAACCATGTATGGGAGAAAAGTGTATTACCCATAAATTTGTAGTCTAATACCAACTAAAAGCTCTTGGATATGAACAAGGTTGAAAATATAAGGCTAATACTCATTTAAATGGGGCTCGTCGAGTCAGGATCAATTTGTCCGAAAATCCAAGGCTAACACCCCCTCCAAAAACCAAGTTCAACCATGTTTGGGGGAAAAGTGTATTACCCATAAATTTGAAGTCTAATACCAACTAAAGAGTCTTGGATATGAACAAGGTTAGAAATATAAGGCTAATACTCATTTAAATGGGGCTCGTCGAGTCTGGATCAATTTGACCGAAAATCCAAGGCTAACACCCCCTCCAAAAACCA
Organism: Salix suchowensis; assembly: GCA_029030765.1. Classification (NCBI taxonomy): domain Eukaryota; kingdom Viridiplantae; phylum Streptophyta; class Magnoliopsida; order Malpighiales; family Salicaceae; genus Salix; species Salix suchowensis. The sequence continues at coordinate 3,303,488 of JAPFFH010000011.1, read as the reverse complement.
AATTCAACCATGTTTGGGAGAAAAGTGTATTACCCATAAATTTGAAGTCTAATACAAACTAAAAGATCTTGTATATGAACAAGGTTAGAAATATAAGGAAAATACTCATTTAAATGGGGCTCGTCGAGGCAGGATCAATTTGTCCGAAAATCGAAGGCTAACACCCCTCCAAAAACCAAGTTCAACAATGTTTGGGAGAAAAGTGTATTACCCATAAATTTGTAGTTTAATACCAACTAAAAGTTCTTGGATATGAACAAGGTTAGAAATATAAGGCTAATACTCATTTAAATGGGGCTCGTCGAGTCTGGATCAATTTGACCGAAAATCCAAGGCTAACACCCCCTCCAAAAACCAAGTTCAACCATGTTTGGGAGAAAAGTGTATTACCAATAAATTTGAAGTCTAATACAAACTAAAAGATCTTGTATATGAACAAGGTTAGAAATATAATGATAATACTCATTTAAATGGGGCTCGTCGAGTCAGGATCAATTTGTCCGAAAATCAAAGGCTAACACCCCTCCAAAAACCAACTTCAACCATGTTTGGGAGAAAAGTGTATTACCCATAAATTTGAAGTCTAATACCAACTAAAGGGTCTCGGATATGAACAAGGTTAAAAATATAAGGCTAATACTCATTTAAATGGGGCTCGTCGAGTCAGGATCAATTTGACCGAAAATCCAAGGCTAACACCCCCTCCAAAAACCAAGTTCAACCATGTTTGGGAGAAAAGTGTATTACCCATAAAAGTGAAGTCTAATACCAACTAAAAGATCTTGTATACGAACAAGGTTAGAAATATAAGGAAAATACTCATTTAAATGGGGCTCAGTCGAGTCGGGGATCAATTTGTCCAGAAAATCGAAGGCTAACACCCCTCCAAAAACCAAGTTCAACCATGTTTGGGAGAAAAGTGTATTACCCATAAATTTGTAGTCTAATACCAACTAAAAGCTCTTGGATATGAACAAGATTGGAAATATAAGGCTAATACTCATTTAAAGGGGCTCGTCGAGTCAGGATCAATTTGTCCGAAAATCCAAGGCTAACACCCCCTCCAAAAACCAAGTTCAACCATGTTTGGGGGAAAAGTGTATTACCCATAAATTTGAAGTCTAATACCAACTAAAGGGTCTTGGATATGAACAAGGTTAGAAATATAAGGCTAATACTCATTTAAATGGGGATCGTCGAGTCTGGATCAATTTGCCCGAAAATCCAAGGCTAACACCCCCTCCAAAAACCAAATTCAACCATGTTTGGGAGAAAACTGTATTACCCAAAAATTTGAAGTCTAATACAAACTAAAAGCTCTTGTATATGAACAAGGTTAGAAATATAAGGAAAATACTCATTTAAATGGGGCTGGTCGAATCAGGATCAATTTGTCCGAAAATTGAAGGCTAACACCCCTCCAAAAACCAAGTTCAACCATGTTTGGGAGAAAAGTGTATTACCCATAAATTTGTAGTCTAATACCAACTAAAAGTTCTTGGATATGAACAAGGTTAGAAATATAAGGCTAATACTCATTTAAATGGGGCTCGTCGAGTCTGGATCAATTTGACCGAAAATCCAAGGCTAACACCCCCTCCAAAAACCAAGTTAACCATGTTTGGGAGAAAAGTGTATTAATTTGAAGTCTAATACAAACTAAAAGATCTTGTATATGAACAAGGTTAGAAATATAAGGAAAATACTCATTTAAATGGGGGCTCGTCGAGTCAGGATCAATTTGTCCGAAAATCAAAGGCTAACACCCCTCCAAAAACCAACTTCAACCATGTTTGGGAGAAAAGTGTATTACCCATAAATTTGAAGTCTAATACCAACTAAAGGGTCTCGGATATGAACAAGGTTAAAAAATATAATGCTAATACTCATTTAAATGGGGCTCGTCGAGTCAGGATCAATTTGACCGAAAATCCAAGGCTAACACCCCCTCCAAAAACCAAGTTCAACCATGTTTGGGAGAAAAGTGTATTACCCATAAAAGTGAAGTCTAATACCAACTAAAAGATCTTGTATATGAACAAGGTTAGAAATATAAGGAAAATACTCATTTAAATGGGGCTGGTCGAGTCAGGATCAATTTGTCCGAAAATCCAAGGCTAACACCCCTCCAAAAACCAAGTTCAACCATGTTTGGGAGAAAAGTGTATTACCCATAAATTTGTAGTCTAATACCAACTAAAAGCTCTTGGATATGAACAAGATTGGAAATATAAGGCTAATACTCATTTAAAGGGGCTCGTCGAGTCAGGATCAATTTGTCCGAAAATCCAAGGCTAACACCCCCTCCAAAAACCAAGTTCAATGTTTGGGGGAAAAATGTATTACCCATAAATTTGAAGTCTAATACCAACTAAAGGGTCTTGAATATGAGCAAGGTTAGAAATATAAGGCTAATACTCATTTAAATGGGGCTCGTCGAGTCAGGATCAATTTGTCCGAAAATCGAAGGCTAACACCCCTCCAAAAACCAAGTTCAACCATGTATGGGAGAAAAGTGTATTACCCATAAATTTGTAGTCTAATACCAACTAAAAGCTCTTCGATATGAACAAGGTTTGAAATATAAGGCTAATACTCATTTAAATGGGGCTCGTCGAGTCAGGATCAATTTGACCGAAAATCCAAGGCTAAACCCCCTCCAAAAACCAAGTTCAACCTTTTTTGGGAGAAAAGTGTATTACCCATAAATTTGAAGTCTAATACTAACTAAAAGCTCTTGTATATGAACAAGGTTATAAATATAAGGCTAATACTCATTTAAATGGGGCTCGTCGAGTCAGAATCAATTTGTCCGAAAATCGAAGGCTAACACCCCTCCAAAAACCAAGTTCAACCATGTATGGGAGAAAAGTGTATTACCCATAAATTTGTAGTCTAATACCAACTAAAAGCTCTTGGATATGAACAAGGTTGGAAATATAAGGCTAATACTAATTTAAATGGGGCTCGTCGAGTCAGGATCAATTTGTCCGAAAATCCAAGGCTAACACCCCCTCCAAAAACCAAGTTCAACCATGTTTGGGGGAAAAGTGTATTACCCATAAATTTGAAGTCTAATACCAACTAAAGGGTCTCGGATATGAACAAGTTTAGAAATATAAGGCTAATAATCATTTAAATGGGGCTCGTCGAGTCAGAATCAATTTGTCCGAAAATCGAAGGCTAACACCCCTCCAAAAACCAAGTTCAACCATGTATGGGAGAAAAGTGTATTACCCATAAATTTGTAGTCTAATACCAACTAAAAGCTCTTGGATATGAACAAGGTTGGAAATATAAGGCTAATACTCATTTAAATGGGGCTCGTCGAGTCAGGATCAATTTGTCCGAAAATCCAAGGCTAACACCCCCTCCAAAAACCAAGTTCAACCATGTTTGGGAGAAAAGTGTATTACCCATAAATTTGAAGTCTAATACCAACTAAAGGGTCTCGGATATGAACAAGGTTAGAAATATAAGGCTAATACTCATTTAAATGGGGCTCGTCGAGTCAGGATCAATTTGACCGAAAATCCAAGGCTAAACCCCCTCCAAAAACCAAGTTCAACCATTTTTGGGAGAAAAGTGTATTACCCATAAATTTGAAGTCTAATACGAACTAAAAGCTCTTGTATATGAACAAGGTTAGAAATATAAGGCTAATACTCATTTAAATGGGGCTCGTCGAGTCAGAATCAATTTGTCCGAAAATCGAAGGCTAACACCCCTCCAAAAACCAAGTTCAACCATGTATGGGAGAAAAGTGTATTACCCATAAATTTGTAGTCTAATACCAACTAAAAGCTCTTGGATATGAACAAGGTTGGAAATATAAGGCTAATACTAATTTAAATGGGGCTCGTCGAGTCAGGATCAATTTGTCCGAAAATCCAAGGCTAACACCCCCTCCAAAAACCAAGTTCAACCATGTTTGGGGGAAAAGTGTATTACCCATAAATTTGAAGTCTAATACCAACTAAAGGGTCTTGGATATGAACAAGTTTAGAAATATAAGGCTAATACTCATTTAAATGGGGCTCGTCGAGTCTGGATCAATTTGACCGAAAATCCAAGGCTAACACCCCCTCCAAAAACCAAGTTCAACCATGTTTGGGAGAAAAGTGTATTACCCATAAATTTGAAGTCTAATACCAACTAAAAGATATTGTATATGAACAAGGTTAGAAATATAAGGAAAATACTCATTTAAATGGGGCTCGTCGAGTCAGGATCAATTTGTCCGAAAATCGAAGGCTAACACCCCTCCAAAAACCAAGCTCAACAATGTTTGGGAGAAAAGTGTATTACCCATAAATTTGTAGTCTAATACCAACTAAAAGTTCTTGGATATGAACAAGGTTATAAATATAAGGCTAATACTCATTTAAATGGGGCTCGTCGAGTCTGGATCAATTTGACCGAAAATCCAAGGCTAACACCCCCTCCAAAAACCAAGTTCAACCATGTTTGGGAGAAAAGTGTATTACCCATAAATTTGAAGTCTAATACAAACTAAAAGATCTTGTGTATGAACAAGGTTAGAAATATAAGGATAATACTCATTTAAAAGGGGCTCGTCGAGTCAGGATCAATTTGTCCGAAAATCGAAGGCTAACACCCCTCCAAAAACCAAGTTCAACCATGTTTGGGAGAAAAGTGTATTACCCATAAATTTGTAGTCTAATACCAACAAAAAGCTCTTGGATATGAACAAGGTTAGAAATATAAGACTAATACTCATTTAAATGGGTCTCGTCGAGTCAGGATCAATTTGTCCGAAAATCCAAGGCTAACACCCCCTCCAAACACCAAGTTCAACCATGTTTGGGAGAAAAGTGTATTACCCATAAATTTGTAGTCTAATACCAACAAAAAGCTCTTGGATATGAACAAGGTTAGAAATATAAGACTAATACTCATTTAAATGGGGCTCGTCGAGTCAAGATCAATTTGTCCGAAAATCCAAGGCTAACACCCCCTCCAAACACCAAGTTCAACCATGTTTGGGGGAAAAGTGTATTACCCATAAATTTGAAGTCTAATACCAACTAAAGGGTCTTGGATATGAACAAGGTTAGAAATATAAGGCTAATACTCATTTAAATGGGGCTCGTCGAGTCTGGATCAATTTGCCCGAAAATCCAAGGCTAACACCCCCTCCAAAAACCAAATTCAACCATGTTTGGGAGAAAAGTGTATTACCCATAAATTTGAAGTCTAATACAAACTAAAAGCTCTTGTATATTAACAAGGTTAGAAATATAAGGAAAATACTCATTTAAATGGGGCTCGTCGAATCAGGATCAATTTGTCCGAAAATTGAAGGCTAACACCCCCTCCAAAAACCAAGTTCAACCATGTTTGGGAGAAAAGTGTATTACCCATAAATTTGAAGTCTAATACAAACTAAAAGATATTGTGTATGAACAAGGTTAGAAATATAAGGATAATACTCATTTAAAAGGGGCTCGTCGAGTCAGGATCAATTTGTCCGAAAATCGAAGGCTAACACCCCTCCAAAAACCAAGTTCAACCATGTTTGGGAGAAAAGTGTATTACCCATAAATTTGTAGTCTAATACCAACAAAAAGCTCTTGGATATGAACAAGGTTATAAATATAAGACTAATACTCATTTAAATGGGGCTCGTCGAGTCAGGATCAATTTGTCCGAAAATCCAAGGCTAACACCCCCTCCAAACACCAAGTTCAACCATGTTTGGGGGAAAAGTGTATTACCCATAAATTTGAAGTCTAATACCAACTAAAGGGTCTTGGATATGAACAAGGTTAGAAATATAAGGCTAATACTCATTTAAATGGGGCTCGTCGAGTCTGGATCAATTCGCCCGAAAATCCAAGGCTAACACCCCCTCCAAAAACCAAATTCAACCATGTTTGGGAGAAAAGTGTATTACCCATAAATTTGAAGTCTAATACAAACTAAAAGCTCTTGTATATTAACAAGGTTAGAAATATAAGGAAAATACTCATTTAAATGGGGCTCGTCGAATCAGGATCAATTTGTCCGAAATTGAAGGCTAACACCCCTCCAAAAACCAAGTTCAACCATGTTTGGGAGAAAAGTGTATTACCCATAAATTTGTAGTCTAATACCAACTAAAAGTTCTTGGATATGAACAAGGTTAGAAATATAAGGCTAATACTCATTTAAATGGGGCTCGTCGAGTCTGGATCAATTCGACCGAAAATCCAAGGCTAACACCCCCTTCAAAAACCAAGTTAACCATGTTTGGGAGAAAAGTGTATTACCCATAAATTTGAAGTCTAATACAAACTAAAAGATCTTGTATATGAACAAGGTTAGAAATATAAGGAAAATACTCATTTAAATGGGGCTCGTCGAGTTAGGATCAATTTGTCCGAAAATCGAAGGCTAACACCCCTCCAAAAACCAAGTTCAACCATGTTTGGGAGAAAAGTGTATTACCCATAAATTTGTAGTCTAATACCAACTAAAAGCTCTTGGATATGAACAAGGTTAGAAATATAAGGCTAATACTCATTTAAATGGGGCTCGTCGAGTCAGGATCAATTTGTCCAAAAATCGAAGGCTAACACCCCTCCAAAAACCAAGTTCAACCATGTTTGGGACAAAAATGTATTACCCATAAATTTGAAGTCTAATACCAACTAAAAGGTCTCGGATATGAACAAGGTTAGAAATATAAGGCTAATACTCATTTAAATGGGGCTCGTCGAGTCAGGGATCAATTTGATCGAAAATCCAAGGCTAACACCCCTCCAAAAACCAAGTTCAACCATATTTGGGAGAAAAGTGTATTACCCATAAAATTGAAGTCTAATACCAACTAAAAGCTCTTGTATATGAACAAGGTTAGAAATATAAGGCTAATACTCATTTAAATGGGGCTCGTCGAGTCAGGATCAATTTGTCCAAAAATCGAAGGCTAACACCCCTCCAAAAACCAAGTTCAACCATGTTTGGGAGAAAAGTGTATTACCCTTAAATTTGTAGTCTAATACCAACTAAAAGCTCTTGGATATGAACAAGGTTAGAAATATAAGGCTAATACTCATTTAAATGGGGCTCGTCGAGTCAGGATCAATTTGTCCAAAAATCGAAGGCTAACACCCCTCCAAAAACCAAGTTCAACCATGTTTGGGACAAAAATGTATTACCCATAAATTTGAAGTCTAATACCAACTAAAAGGTCTCGGATATGAACAAGGTTAGAAATATAAGGCTAATACTCATTTAAATGGGGCTCGTCGAGTCAGGATCAATTTGTCCGAAAATCCAAGGCTAACACCCCCTTCAAAAACCAAGTTCAACCATGTTTGGGGGAAAAGTGTATTACCCATAAATTTGAAGTCTAATACCAACTAAAGGGTCTTGGATATGAACAAGTTTAGAAATATAAGGCTAATACTCATTTAAATGGGGCTCGTCGAGTCTGGATCAATTTGACCGAAAATCCAAGGCTAACACCCCCTCCAAAAACCAAATTCAACCATGTTTGGGAGAAAAGTGTATTACCCATAAATTTGAAGTCTAATACAAACTAAAAGATCTTGTATATGAACAAGGTTAGAAATATAAGGAAAATACTCATTTAAATGGGGCTCGTCGAGTCAGGATCAATTTGTCCGAAAATCGAAGGCTAACACCCCTCCAAAAACCAAGTTCAACAATGTTTGAGAGAAAAGTGTATTACCCATAAATTTGTAGTCTAATACCAACTAAAAGTTCTTGGATATGAACAAGGTTAGAAATATAAGGCTAATACTCATTGAAATGGGGCTCGTCGAGTCTGGATCAATTTGACCGAAAATCCAAGGCTAACACCCCCTCCAAAAACCAAGTTCAACCATGTTTGGGAGAAAAGTGTATTACCCATAAATTTGAAGTCTAATACAAACTAAAAGATCTTGTATATGAACAAGGTTAGAAATATAAGGATAATACTCATTTAAAAGGGGCTCGTCGAGTCAGGATCAATTTGTCCGAAAATCGAAGGCTAACACCCCTCCAAAAACCAAGTTCAACCATGTTTGGGAGAAAAGTGTATTACCCATAAATTTGTAGTCTAATACCAACAAAAAGCTCTTGGATATGAACAAGGTTATAAATATAAGACTAATACTCATTTAAATGGGGCTCGTCGAGTCAGGATCAATTTGTCCGAAAATCCAAGGCTAACACCCCCTCCAAACACCAAGTTCAACCATGTTTGGGGGAAAAGTGTATTACCCATAAATTTGAAGTCTAATACCAACTAAAGGGTCTTGGATATGAACAAGGTTAGAAATATAAGGCTAATACTCATTTAAATGGGGCTCGTCGAGTCTGGATCAATTCGCCCGAAAATCCAAGGCTAACACCCCCTCCAAAAACCAAATTCAACCATGTTTGGGAGAAAAGTGTATTACCCATAAATTTGAAGTCTAATACAAACTAAAAGCTCTTGTATATTAACAAGGTTAGAAATATAAGGAAAATACTCATTTAAATGGGGCTCGTCGAATCAGGATCAATTTGTCCGAAAATTGAAGGCTAACACCCCTCCAAAAACCAAGTTCAACCATGTTTGGGAGAAAAGTGTATTACCCATAAATTTGTAGTCTAATACCAACTAAAAGTTCTTGGATATGAACAAGGTTAGAAATATAAGGCTAATACTCATTTAAATGGGGCTCGTCGAGTCTGGATCAATTCGACCGAAAATCCAAGGCTAACACCCCCTTCAAAAACCAAGTTAACCATGTTTGGGAGAAAAGTGTATTACCCATAAATTTGAAGTCTAATACAAACTAAAAGATCTTGTATATGAACAAGGTTAGAAATATAAGGAAAATACTCATTTAAATGGGGCTCGTCGAGTTAGGATCAATTTGTCCGAAAATCGAAGGCTAACACCCCTCCAAAAACCAAGTTCAACCATGTTTGGGAGAAAAGTGTATTACCCATAAATTTGTAGTCTAATACCAACTAAAAGCTCTTGGATATGAACAAGGTTAGAAATATAAGGCTAATACTCATTTAAATGGGGCTCGTCGAGTCAGGATCAATTTGTCCAAAAATCGAAGGCTAACACCCCTCCAAAAACCAAGTTCAACCATGTTTGGGACAAAAATGTATTACCCATAAATTTGAAGTCTAATACCAACTAAAAGGTCTCGGATATGAACAAGGTTAGAAATATAAGGCTAATACTCATTTAAATGGGGCTCGTCGAGTCAGGATCAATTTGATCGAAAATCCAAGGCTAACACCCCCTCCAAAAACCAAGTTCAACCATATTTGGGAGAAAAGTGTATTACCCATAAAATTGAAGTCTAATACCAACTAAAAGCTCTTGTATATGAACAAGGTTAGAAATATAAGGCTAATACTCATTTAAATGGGGCTCGTCGAGTCAGGATCAATTTGTCCAAAAATCGAAGGCTAACACCCCTCCAAAAACCAAGTTCAACCATGTTTGGGAGAAAAGTGTATTACCCTTAAATTTGTAGTCTAATACCAACTAAAAGCTCTTGGATATGAACAAGGTTAGAAATATAAGGCTAATACTCATTTAAATGGGGCTCGTCGAGTCAGGATCAATTTGTCCAAAAATCGAAGGCTAACACCCCTCCAAAAACCAAGTTCAACCATGTTTGGGACAAAAATGTATTACCCATAAATTTGAAGTCTAATACCAACTAAAAGGTCTCGGATATGAACAAGGTTAGAAATATAAGGCTAATACTCATTTAAATGGGGCTCGTCGAGTCAGGATCAATTTGTCCGAAAATCCAAGGCTAACACCCCCTTCAAAAACCAAGTTCAACCATGTTTGGGGGAAAAGTGTATTACCCATAAATTTGAAGTCTAATACCAACTAAAGGGTCTTGGATATGAACAAGTTTAGAAATATAAGGCTAATACTCATTTAAATGGGGCTCGTCGAGTCTGGATCAATTTGACCGAAAATCCAAGGCTAACACCCCCTCCAAAAACCAAATTCAACCATGTTTGGGAGAAAAGTGTATTACCCATAAATTTGAAGTCTAATACAAACTAAAAGATCTTGTATATGAACAAGGTTAGAAATATAAGGAAAATACTCATTTAAATGGGGGCTCGTCGAGTCAGGATCAATTTGTCCGAAAATCGAAGGCTACCACCCTCCAAAAACCAAGTTCAACAATGTTTGAGAGAAAAGTGTATTACCCATAAATTTGTAGTCTAATACCAACTAAAAGTTCTTGGATATGAACAAGGTTAGAAATATAAGGCTAATACTCATTGAAATGGGGGCTCGTCGAGTCCGGATCAATTTGACCGAAAATCCAAGGCTAACACCCCTCCAAAAACCAAGTTCAACCATGTTTGGGAGAAAAGTGTATTACCCATAAATTTGAAGTCTAATACAAACTAAAAGATCTTGTATATGAACAAGGTTAGAAATATAAGGATAATACTCATTTAAAAGGGGGCTCGTCGAGTCGGGATCAATTTGTCCGAAAATCGAAGGCTAACACCCCTCCAAAAACCAAGTTCAACCATGTTTGGGAGAAAAGTGTATTACCCATAAATTTGTAGTCTAATACCAACAAAAAGCTCTTGGATATGAACAAGGTTAGAAATATAAGACTAATACTCATTTAAATGGGGCTCGTCGAGTCAGGATCAATTTGTCCGAAAATCCAAGGCTAACACCCCCTCCAAAAACCAAGTTCAACCATGTTTGGGGGAAAAGTGTATTACCCATAAATTTGAAGTCTAATACCAACTAAAGGGTCTTGGATATGAACAAGGTTAGAAATATAAGGCTAATACTCATTTAAATGGGGCTCGTCGAGTCTGGATCAATTTGCCCGAAAATCCAAGGCTAACACCCCCTCCAAAAACCAAATTCAACCATGTTTGGGAGAAAAGTGTATTACCCATAAATTTGAAGTCTAATACAAACTAAAAGCTCTTGTATATTAACAAGGTTAGAAATATAAGGAAAATACTCATTTAAATGGGGCTCGTCGAATCAGGATCAATTTGTCCGAAAATTGAAGGCTAACACCCCTCCAAAAACCAAGTTCAACCATGTTTGGGAGAAAAGTGTATTACCCATAAATTTGTAGTCTAATACCAACTAAAAGTTCTTGGATATGAACAAGGTTAGAAATATAAGGCTAATACTCATTTAAATGGGGGCTCGTCGAGTCCCGGATCAATTTGACCGAAAATCCAAGGCTAACACCCCCTCCAAAAACCAAGTTCAACCATGTTTGGGAGAAAAGTGTATTACCCATAAATTTGAAGTCTAATACAAACTAAAAGATCTTGTATATGAACAAGGTTAGAAATATAAGGATAATACTCATTTAAAAGGGGCTCGTCGAGTCAGGATCAATTTGTCCGAAAATCGAAGGCTAACACCCCTCCAAAAACCAAGTTCAACCATGTTTGGGAGAAAAGTGTATTACCCATAAATTTGTAGTCTAATACCAACAAAAAGCTCTTGGATATGAACAAGGTTAGAAATATAAGACTAATACTCATTTAAATGGGGCTCGTCGAGTCAGGATCAATTTGTCCGAAAATCCAAGGCTAACACCCCCTCCAAAAACCAAGTTCAACCATGTTTGGGGGAAAAGTGTATTACCCATAAATTCGAAGTCTAATACCAACTAAAGGGTCTTGGATATGAACAAGGTTAGAAATATAAGGCTAATACTCATTTAAATGGGGCTCGTCGAGTCTGGATCAATTTGCCCTCAAAATCCAAGGCTAACACCCCCTCCAAAAACCAAATTCAACCATGTTTGGGAGAAAAGTGTATTACCCATAAATTTGAAGTCTAATACAAACTAAAAGCTCTTGTATATTAACAAGGTTAGAAATATAAGGAAAATACTCATTTAAATGGGGCTCGTCGAATCAGGATCAATTTGTCCGAAAATTGAAGGCTAACACCCCTCCAAAAACCAAGTTCAACCATGTTTGGGAGAAAAGTGTATTACCCATAAATTTGTAGTCTAATACCAACTAAAAGTTCTTGGATATGAACAAGGTTAGAAATATAAGGCTAATACTCATTTAAATGGGGCTCGTCGAGTCTGGATCAATTTGACCGAAAATCCAAGGCTAACACCCCCTTCAAAAACCAAGTTAACCATGTTTGGGAGAAAAGTGTATTACCCATAAATTTGAAGTCTAATACAAACTAAAAGATCTTGTATATGAACAAGGTTAGAAATATAAGGAAAATACTCATTTAAATGGGGCTCGTCGAGTCAGGATCAATTTGTCCGAAAATCGAAGGCTAACACCCCTCCAAAAACCAAGTTCAACCATGTTTGGGAGAAAAGTGTATTACCCATAAATTTGTAGTCTAATACCAACTAAAAGCTCTTGGATATGAACAAGGTTAGAAATATAAGGCTAATACTCATTTAAATGGGGCTCGTCGAGTCAGGATCAATTTGACCGAAAATCCAAGGCTAACACCCCCTCCAAAAACCAACTTCAACCATGTTTGGGAGAAAAGTGTATTACCCATAAATTTGAAGTCTAATACCAACTAAAAGCTCTTGGATATGAACAAGGTTAGAAATATAAGGCTAATACTCATTTAAATGGGGCTCGTCGAGTCAGGATCAATTTGACCGAAAATCCAAGGCTAACACCCCCTCCAAAAACCAAGTTCAACCATATTTGGGAGAAAAGTGTATTACCCATAAAATTGAAGTCTAATACCAACTAAAAGCTCTTGTATATGAACAAGGTTAGAAATATAAGGCTAATACTCATTTAAATGGGGGCTCGTCGAGTCGGGATCAATTTGTCCAAAAAATCGAAGGCTAACACCCCTCCAAAAACCAAGTTCAACCATGTTTGGGAGAAAAGTGTATTACCCATAAATTTGTAGTCTAATACCAACTAAAAGCTCTTGGATATGAACAAGGTTAGAAATATAAGGCTAATACTCATTTAAATGGGGCTCGTCGAGTCAGGATCAATTTGTCCGAAAATCCAAGGCTAACACCCCCTCCAAAAAACCAAGTTCAACCATGTTTGGGGGGAAAAGTGTATTACCCATAAATTTGAAGTCTAATACCAACTAAAGGGTCTTGGATATGAACAAGTTTAGAAATATAAGGCTAATACTCATTTAAATGGGGCTCGTCGAGTCTGGATCAATTTGACCGAAAATCCAAGGCTAACACCCCCTCCAAAAACCAAATTCAACCATGTTTGGGAGAAAAGTGTATTACCCATAAATTTGAAGTCTAATACAAACTAAAAGATCTTGTATATGAACAAGGTTAGAAATATAAGGAAAATACTCATTTAAATGGGGCTCGTCGAGTCAGGATCAATTTGTCCGAAAATCGAAGGCTAACACCCCTCCAAAAACCAAGTTCAACAATGTTTGGGAGAAAAGTGTATTACCCATAAATTTGTAGTCTAATACCAACTAAAAGTTCTTGGATAAGAACAAGGTTAGAAATATAAGGCTAATACTCATTGAAATGGGGCTCGTCGAGTCGGGATCAATTTGACCGAAAAATCCAAGGCTAACACCCCCTCCAAAAACCAAGTTCAACCATGTTTGGGAGAAAAGTGTATTACCCATAAATTTGAAGTCTAATACAAACTAAAAGATCTTGTATATGAACAAGGTTAGAAATATAAGGATAATACTCATTTAAAAGGGGCTCGTCGAGTCAGGATCAATTTGTCCGAAAATCGAAGGCTAACACCCCTCCAAAAACCAAGTTCAACCATGTTTGGGGAGAAAAGTGTATTACCCATAAAATTTGAAGTCTAATACCAACTAAAAGGGTCTTGGATATGAACAAGTTTAGAAATATAAGGCTAATACTCATTTAAATGGGGCTCGTCGAGTCTGGGATCAATTTGACCAGAAAATCCAAGGCTAACACCCCCTCCAAAAACCAAATTCAACCATGTTTGGGAGAAAAGTGTATTACCCATAAATTTGAAGTCTAATACAAACTAAAAGATCTTGTATATGAACAAGGTTAGAAATATAAGGAAAATACTCATTTAAATGGGGCTCGTCGAGTCGGGATCAATTTGTCCGAAAAATCGAAGGCTAACACCCCTCCAAAAACCAAGTTCAACAATGTTTGGGAGAAAAGTGTATTACCCATAAATTTGTAGTCTAATACCAACTAAAAGTTCTTGGATATGAACAAGGTTAGAAATATAAGGCTAATACTCATTTGAAATGGGGCTCGTCGAATCGGGATCAATTTGACCGAAAATCCAAGGCTAACACCCCTCCAAAAACCAAATTCAACCATGTTTGGGAGAAAAGTGTATTACCCATAAATTTGAAGTCTAATACAAACTAAAAGATCTTGTATATGAACAAGGTTAGAAATATAAGGAAAATACTCATTTAAATGGGGGCTCGTCGAGTCGGGATCAATTTGTCCAAAAAATCGAAGGCTAACACCCCCTCCAAAAAACCAAGTTCAACAATGTTTGGGAGAAAAGTGTATTACCCATAAATTTGTAGTCTAATACCAACTAAAAGTTCTTGGATATGAACAAGGTTAGAAATATAAGGCTAATACTCATTGAAATGGGGCTCGTCGAGTCCGGGATCAATTTGACCGAAAATCCAAGGCTAACACCCCCTCCAAAAACCAAAGTTCAACCATGTTTGGGAGAAAAGTGTATTACCCATAAATTTGAAGTCTAATACAAACTAAAAGATCTTGTATATGAACAAGGTTTGAAATATAAGGATAATACTCATTTAAAAGGGGGCTCGTCGAGTCGGGATCAATTTGTCCGAAAATCGAAGGCTAACACCCCTCCAAAAACCAAGTTCAACCATGTTTGGGAGAAAAGTGTATTAACCCATAAATTTGAAGTCTAATACCAACTAAAAGGGTCTTGGATATGAACAAGTTTAGAAATATAAGGCTAATACTCATTTAAATGGGGCTCGTCGAGTCCGGGATCAATTTGTCCGAAAATCCAAGGCTAACACCCCCTCCAAAAACCAAATTCAACCATGTTTGGGGAGAAAAGTGTATTACCCATAAATTTGAAGTCTAATACAAACTAAAAGATCTTGTATATGAACAAGGTTAGAAATATAAGGAAAATACTCATTTAAATGGGGGCTCGTCGAGTCGGGATCAATTTGTCCGAAAATCGAAGGCTAACACCCCTCCAAAAAACCAAGTTCAACAATGTTTGGGAGAAAAGTGTATTACCCATAAAATTTGTAGTCTAATACCAACTAAAAGTTCTTGGATATGAACAAGGTTAGAAATATAAGTCTAATACTCATTTGAAATGGGGCTCGTCGAGTCCGGGATCAATTTGACCGAAAATCCAAGGCTAACACCCCTCCAAAAACCAAGTTCAACCATGTTTGGGAGAAAAGTGTATTACCCATAAATTTGAAGTCTAATACAAACTAAAAGATCTTGTATATGAACAAGGTTAGAAATATAAGGATAATACTCATTTAAAAGGGGCTCGTCGAGTCAGGATCAATTTGTCCGAAAATCGAAGGCTAACACCCCTCCAAAAACCAAGTTCAACCATGTTTGGGAGAAAAGTGTATTACCCATAAATTTGTAGTCTAATACCAAGTAAAAGCTCTTGGATATGAACAAAGTTGGAAATATAAGGCTAATACTCATTTAAATGGGGCTCGTCGAGTCAGGATCAATTTGTCCGAAAATCCAAGGCTAACACCCCCTCCAAAAACCAAGTTCAACCATGTTTGGGGGAAAAGTGTATTACCCATAAATTTGAAGTATAATACCAACTAAAGGGTCTTGGATATGAACAAGGTTATAAATATAAGGCTAATACTCATTTAAATGGGGCTCGTCGAGTCAGGATCAATTTGTCCAAAAATCGAAGGCTAACACCCCTCCAAAAACCAAGTTCAACCATGTTTGGGAGAAAAGTGTATTACCCATAAATTTGAAGTCTAATACCAACTAAAGGGTCTCGGATATGAACAAGGTTAGAAATATAAGGCTAATACTCATTTAAATGGGGCTCGTCGAGTCAGGATCAATTTGACCGAAAATCCAAGGCTAACACCCCCTCCAAAAACCAAGTTCAACCATCTTTGGGAGAAAAGTGTATTACCCATAAAATTGAAGTCTAATACCAACTAAAATCTCTTGTATATGAACAAAGTTAGAAATATAAGGCTAATACTCATTTAAATGGGGCTCGTCGAGTCAGGATCAATTTGCTCGAAAATCCAAGGCTAACACCCCCTCCAAAAACCAAGTTCAACCATGTTTGGGAGAAAAGTGTATTACCCATAAATTTGTAGTCTAATACCAACTAAAAGCTCTTGGATATGAACAAGGTTGGAAATATAAGGCTAATACTCATTTAAATGGGGCTCGTCGAGTCGGGATCAATTTGTCCAGAAAATCCAAGGCTAACACCCCTCCAAAAACCAAGTTCAACCAAGTTTGGGAGAAAAGTGTATTACCCATAAATTTGAAGTCTAATACCAACTAAAAGGGTCTTGGATATGAACAAGGTTTAGAAATATAAGGCTAATACTCATTTAAATGGGGCTTGTCGAGTCGGGATCAATTTGTCCAAAAATCCAAGGCTAACACCCCCTCCAAAAACCAAAGTTCAACCATGTTTGGGAGAAAAGTGTATTACCCATAAATTTGAAGTCTAATACCAAACTAAAAGATCTTGTATATGAACAAGGTTAGAAATATAAGGAAAATACTCATTTAAATGGGGCTCGTCGAGTCAGGATCAATTTGTCCGAAAATCGAAGGCTAACACCCCTCCAAAAACCAAGTTCAACAATGTTTGGGAGAAAAGTGTATTACCCATAAATTTGTAGTCTAATACCAACTAAAAGTTCTTGGATATGAACAAGGTTAGAAATATAAGGCTAATACTCATTTAAATGGGGCTCGTCGAGTCTAGATCAATTTGACCGAAAATCGAAGGCTAACACCCCCTCCAAAAACCAAGTTCAACCATGTTTGGGAGAAAAGTGTATTACCCATAAATTTGAAGTCTAATACAAACTAAAAGATCTTGTATATGAACAAGGTTATAAATATAAGGATAATACTCATTTAAAATGGCTCGTCGAGTCGGGATCAATTTGTCCAAAAAATCAAAGGCTAACACCCCTCCAAAAACCAAGTTCAACCATGTTTGGGAGAAAAGTGTATTACCCACAAATTTGTAGTCTAATACCAACTAAAAGCTCTTCGATATAAACAAGGTTTGAAATATAAGTCTAATACTCATTTAAATGGGGCTCGTCGAGTCAGGATCAATTTGTCCGAAAATCGAAGGCTAACACCCCTCCAAAAACCAAGTTCAACCATGTTTGGGAGAAAAGTGTATTACCCATAAATTTGTAGTCTAATACCAACTAAAAGCTCTTCGATATGAACAAGGTTTGAAATATAAGGCTAATACTCATTTAAATGGGGCTCGTCGAGTCAGGATCAATTTGTCCAAAAATCCAAGGCTAACACCCCCTCCAAAAACCAAGTTCAACCATGTTTGGGAGAAAAGTGTATTACCCATAAATTTGAAGTCTAATACCAACTAAAGGGTCTCGGATATGAACAAGGTTAGAAATATAAGGCTAATACTCATTTAAATGGGGCTCGTCGAGTCAGGATCAATTTGACCGAAAATCCAAGGCTAACACCCCCTCCAAAAACCAAATTCAACCATGTTTGGGAGAAAAGTGTATTACCCATAAAATTGAAGTCTAATACAAACTAAAAGCTCTTGTATATGAACAAGGTTAGAAATATAAGGCTAATACTCATTTAAATGGGGCTCGTCGAGTCAGGATCAATTTGTCCGAAAATCGAAGGCTAACACCCCTCCAAAAACCAAGTTCAACCATGTTTGGGAGAAAAGTGTATTACCCATAAATTTGTAGTCTAATACCAAGTAAAAGCTCTTGGATATGAACAAAGTTGGAAATATAAGGCTAATACTCATTTAAATGGGGCTCGTCGAGTCAGGATCAATTTGTCCGAAAATCCAAGGCTAACACCCCCTCCAAAAACCAAGTTCAACCATGTTTGGGGGAAAAGTGTATTACCCATAAATTTGAAGTATAATACCAACTAAAGGGTCTTGGATATGAACAAGGTTATAAATATAAGGCTAATACTCATTTAAATGGGGCTCGTCGAGTCTGGATCAATTTGACCGAAAATCCAAGGCTAACACCCCCTCCAAAAACCAAGTTCAACCATGTTTGGGAGAAAAGTGTATTACCCATAAAAGTGAAGTCTAATACCAACTAAAAGCTCTTCTATATGAACAAGGTTAGAAATATAAGGCTAATACTCATTTAAATGGGGCTCGTCGAGTCAGGATCAATTTGTCCGAAAATCGAAGGCTAACACCCCTCCAAAAACCAAGTTCAACCATGTTTGGGAGAAAAGTGTATTACCCATAAATTTGTAGTCTAATACCAACTAAAAGCTCTTCGATATGAACAAGGTTTGAAATATAAGGCTAATACTCATTTAAATGGGGCTCGTCGAGTCAGGATCAATTTGTCCAAAAATCCAAGTCTAACACCCCCTCCAAAAACCAAGTTCAACCATGTTTGGGAGAAAAGTGTATTACCCATAAATTTGAAGTCTAATACCAACTAAAGGGTCTCGGATATGAACAAGGTTAGAAATATAAGGCTAATACTCATTTAAATGGGGCTCGTCGAGTCAGGATCAATTTGACCGAAAATCCAAGGCTAACACCCCCTCCAAAAACCAAGTTCAACCATGTTTGGGAGAAAAGTGTATTACCCATAAAATTGAAGTCTAATACCAACTAAAAGCTCTTGTATATGAACAAGGTTAGAAATATAAGGCTAATACTCATTTAAATGGGGCTCGTCGAGTCAGGATCAATTTGTCCGAAAATCGAAGGCTAACACCCCTCCAAAAACCAAGTTCAACCATGTTTGGGAGAAAAGTGTATTACCCATAAATTTGTAGTCTAATACCAAGTAAAAGCTCTTGGATATGAACAAAGTTGGAAATATAAGGCTAATACTCATTTAAATGGGGCTCGTCGAGTCAGGATCAATTTGTCCGAAAATCCAAGGCTAACACCCCCTCCAAAAACCAAGTTCAACCATGTTTGGGGGAAAAGTGTATTACCCATAAATTTGAAGTATAATACCAACTAAAGGGTCTTGGATATGAACAAGGTTATAAATATAAGGCTAATACTCATTTAAATGGGGCTCGTCGAGTCTGGATCAATTTGACCGAAAATCCATGGCTAACACCCCCTCCAAAAACCAAGTTCAACCATGTTTGGGAGAAAAGTGTATTACCCATAAAAGTGAAGTCTAATACCAACTAAAAGCTCTTCTATATGAACAAGGTTAGAAATATAAGGCTAATACTCATTTAAATGGGGCTCGTCGAGTCAGGATCAATTTGTCCGAAAATCGAAGGCTAACACCCCTCCAAAAACCAAGTTCAACCATGTTTGGGAGAAAAGTGTATTACCCATAAATTTGTAGTCTAATACCAACTAAAAGCTCTTCGATATGAACAAGGTTTGAAATATAAGGCTAATACTCATTTAAATGGGGCTCGTCGAGTCAGGATCAATTTGTCCAAAAATCCAAGTCTAACACCCCCTCCAAAAACCAAGTTCAACCATGTTTGGGAGAAAAGTGTATTACCCATAAATTTGAAGTCTAATACCAACTAAAGGGTCTCGGATATGAACAAGGTTAGAAATATAAGGCTAATACTCATTTAAATGGGGCTCGTCGAGTCAGGATCAATTTGACCGAAAATCCAAGGCTAACACCCCCTCCAAAAACCAAGTTCAACCATGTTTGGGAGAAAAGTGTATTACCCATAAAATTGAAGTCTAATACCAACTAAAAGCTCTTGTATATGAACAAGGTTAGAAATATAAGGCTAATAGTCATTTAAATGGGGCTCGTCGAGTCAGGATCAATTTGTCCGAAAATCGAAGGCTAACACCCCTCCAAAAACCAAGTTCAACCATGTTTGGGAGAAAAGTGTATTACGCATAAATTTGTAGTCTAATACCAACTAAAAGCTCTTGTATATGAACAAGGTTAGAAATATAAGGCTAATACTCATTTAAATGGGGATCGTCGAGTCAGGATCAATTTGTCCAAAAATCGAAGGTAAAACCCCTCCATAAACCAAGTTCAACCATGTATGGGAGAAAAGTATATTACCCATAAATTTGTAGTCTAATACCAACTAAAAGCTCTTTTATATGAACAAGGTTAGAAATATAAGGCTAATACTCATTTAAATGGGGCTCGTCGAGTCAGGATCAATTTGTCCGAAAATCGAAGGCTAACACCCCTCCAAAAACCAAGTTCAACCATGTATGGGAGAAAAGTGTATTACCCATAAATTTGTAGTCTAATACCAACTAAAAGCTCTTCAATATGTACAAGGTTATAAATATAAGGCTAATACTCATTTAAATGGGGCTCGTCGAGTCTGGATCAATTTGACCGAAAATCCAAGGCTAACACCCCCTCCAAAAACCAAATTCAACCATGTTTGGGAGAAAAGTGTATTACCCATAAATTTGAAGTCTAATACAAACTAAAAGATCTTTTATATGAACAAGGTTAGAAATATAAGGAAAATACTCATTTAAATGGGGCTCGTCGAGTCAGGATCAATATGTCCGAAAATCGAAGGCTAACACCCCTCCAAAAACCAAGTTCACCAATGTTTGGGAGAAAAGTGTATTACCCATAAATTTGTAGTCTAATACCAACGAAAAGTTCTTGGATATGAAAAAGGTTAGAAATATAAGGCTAATACTCATTTAAATGGGGCTCGTCAATCTGGATCAATTTGACCGAAAATCCAAGGCTAACACCCCCTCCAAAAACCAAGTTCAACCATGTTTGGGAGAAAAGTGTATTACCCATAAATTTGAAGTCTAATACAAACTAAAAGATCTTTTATATGAACAAGGTTAGAAATATAAGGAAAATACTCATTTAAAAGGGGCTCGTCGAGTCAGGATCAATTTGTCCGAAAATCGAAGGCTAACACCCCTCCAAAAACCAAGTTCAACCATGTTTGGGAGAAAAGTGTATTACCCATAAATTTGTAGTCTAATACCAACTAAAAGCTCTTGGATATGAACAAGGTTAGAAATATAAGGCTAATACTCATTTAAATGGGGCTCGTCGAGTCAGGATCAATTTGTCCGAAAATCGAAGGCTAACACCCCTCCAAAAACCAAGTTCAACCATCTTTGGGAGAAAAGTGTATTACCCATAAATTTGTAGTCTAATACCAAGTAAAAGCTCTTGTATATGAACAAGGTTGGAAATATAAGGCTAATACTTATTTAAATGGGGCTCGTCGAGTCAGGATCAATTTGTCCAAAAATCCAAGGCTAACACCCCCTCCAAAAACCAAGTTCAACCATGTTTGGGAGAAAAGTGTATTACCCATAAATTTGTAGTCTAATACCAAGTAAAAGCTCTTGTATATGAACAAGGTTGGAAATATAAGGCTAATACTCATTTAAATGGGGCTCGTCGAGTCAGGATCAATTTGTCCAAAAATCCAAGGCTAACACCCCCTCCAAAAACCAAGTTCAACCGTGTTTGGGGGAAAAGTGTATTACCCATAAATTTGTAGTCTAATACCAACTAAAAGCTCTTCGATATGAACAAGGTTTGAAATATAAGGCTAATACTCATTTAAATGGGGCTCGTCGAGTCAGGATCAATTTGTCCAAAAATCCAAGTCTAACACCCCCTCAAAAAACCAAGTTCAACCATGTTTGGGAGAAAAGTGTATTACCCATAAATTTGAAGTCTAATACCAACTAAAGGGTCTCGGATATGAACAAGGTTAGAAATATAAGGCTAATACTCATTTAAATGGGGGCTCGTCGAGTCGGGATCAATTTGACCGAAAATCCAAGGCTAACACCCCTCCAAAAACCAAGTTCAACCATGTTTGGGAGAAAAGTGTATTACCCATAAAATTGAAGTCTAATACCAACTAAAAGCTCTTGTATATGAACAAGGTTAGAAATATAAGGCTAATAGTCATTTAAATGGGGCTCGTCGAGTCAGGATCAATTTGTCCGAAAATCCAAGGCTAACACCCCTCCAAAAACCAAGTTCAACCATGTTTGGGAGAAAAGTGTATTACCCATAAATTTGTAGTCTAATACCAAGTAAAAGCTCTTGGATATGAACAAAGTTGGAAATATAAGGCTAATACTCATTTAAATGGGGCTCATCGAGTCAGGATCAATTTGTCCGAAAATCCAAGGCTAACACCCCCTCCAAAAACCAAGTTCAACCATGTTTGGGGGAAAAGTGTATTACCCATAAATTTGAAGTCTAATACCAACTAAAGGGTCTTGGATATGAGCAAGGTTAGAAATATAAGGCTAATACTCATTTAAATGGGGCTCGTCGAGTCAGGATCAATTTGTCCGAAAATCGAAGGCTAACACCCCTCCAAAAACCAAGTTCAACCATGTATGGGAGAAAAGTGTATTACCCATAAATTTGTAGTCTAATACCAACTAAAAGCTCTTCAATATGAACAAGGTTTGAAATATAAGGCTAATACTCATTTAAATGGGGCTCGTCGAGTCAGGATCAATTTGTCCGAAAATCCAAGGCTAACACCCCCTCCAAAAACCAAGTTCAACCATGTTTGAGGGAAAAGTGTATTACCCATAAATTTGAAGTATAATACCAACTAAAGGGTCTTGTATATGAACAAGGTTAGAAATATAAGGCTAACACTCATTTAAATGGGGCTCGTCGACTCTGGATCAATTTGACCGAAAATCCAAGGCTAACACTCCCTCCAAAAACCAAGTTCAACCATGTTTGGGAGAAAAGTGTATTACCCATAAATTTGAAGTCTAATACCAACTAAAAGCTCTTGTATATGAACAAGGTTAAAATATAAGGCTAATACTCATTTAAATGGGGCTCGTCGAGTCAGGATCAATTTGTCCGAAAATCGAAGGTAACACCCCTCCAAAAACCAAGTTCAACCATGTATGGGAGAAAAGTATATTACCCATAAATTTGTAGTCTAATACCAACTAAAAGCTCTTGTATATGAACAAGGTTAGAAATATAAGGCTAATACTCATTTAAATGGGGCTCGTCGAGTCAGGATCAATTTGTCCGAAAAATCCAAGGCTAACACCCCTCCAAAAACCAAGTTCAACCATGTTTGGGGAGAAAAGTGTATTACCCATAAATTTGAAGTCTAATACCAACTAAAAGGGTCTTGGATATGAACAAGGTTATAAATATAAGGCTAATACTCATTTAAATGGGGCCTCGTCGAGTCCGGGATCAATTTGTCCAGAAAATCCAAGGCTAACACCCCCTCCAAAAACCAAATTCAACCATGTTTGGGAGAAAAGTGTATTACCCATAAATTTGAAGTCTAATACCAACTAAAAGGGTCTTGGATATGAACAAGGTTATAAATATAAGGCTAATACTCATTTAAATGGGGCCTCGTCGAGTCCGGATCAATTTGACCGAAAAATCCAAGGCTAACACCCCTCCAAAAACCAAATTCAACCATGTTTGGGAGAAAAGTGTATTACCCATAAATTTGAAGTCTAATACAAACTAAAAGATCTTGTATATGAACAAGGTTAGAAATATAAGGAAAATACTCATTTAAATGGGGCTCGTGAAGTCGGGATCAATTTGTCCGAAAATCGAAGGCTAACACCCCCTCCAAAAACCAAGTTCACCAATGTTTGGGAGAAAAGTGTATTACCCATAAATTTGTAGTCTAATACCAACTAAAAGTTCTTGGATATGAAAAAGGTTAGAAATATAAGGCTAATACTCATTTAAATGGGGCTCGTCTATCCGGATCAATTTGACCCAGAAAATCCAAGGCTAACACCCCCTCCAAAAACCAAGTTCAACCATGTTTGGGAGAAAAGTGTATTACCCATAAATTTGAAGTCTAATACAAACTAAAAGATCTTTTATATGAACAAGGTTAGAAATAT
Organism: Salix suchowensis; assembly: GCA_029030765.1. Lineage (NCBI taxonomy): Eukaryota > Viridiplantae > Streptophyta > Magnoliopsida > Malpighiales > Salicaceae > Salix > Salix suchowensis. The sequence goes on along the minus strand of JAPFFH010000011.1, from coordinate 3,279,440 downwards.
AAGGAAAATACTCATTTAAAAGGGGCTCGTCGAGTCGGGGATCAATTTGTCAGAAAATCGAAGGTAACACCCCTCCAAAAACCAAGTTTAACCATGTATGGGAGAAAAGTATATTACCCATAAATTTGTAGTCTAATACCAACTAAAAGCTCTTGTATATGAACAAGGTTTGAAATATAAGGCTAATACTCATTTAAATGGGGGCTCGTCGAGACAGGATCAATTTGTCCGAAAATCCAAGGCTAACACCCCCTCCAAAAACCAAGTTCAACCATGTTTGGGGGAAAAGTGTATTACCCATAAATTTGAAGTCTAATACCAACTAAAGGGTCTTGGATATGAACAAGGTTATAAATATAAGGCTAATACTCATTTAAATGGGGCCTCGATCGAGTGCGGATCAATTTGACCCAGAAAATCCAAGGCTAACACCCCCTCCAAAAACCAAATTCAACCATGTTTGGGAGAAAAGTGTATTACCCATAAATTTGAAGTCTAATACAAACTAAAAGATCTTGTATATGAACAAGGTTAGAAATATAAGGAAAATACTCATTTAAATGGGGCTCGTCGAGTCGGGATCAATTTGTCCAGAAAATCGAAGGCTAACACCCCTCCAAAAACCAAGTTCACCAATGTTTGGGAGAAAAGTGTATTACCCATAAATTTGTAGTCTAATACCAACTAAAAGTTCTTGGATATGAAAAAGGTTAGAAATATAAGGCTAATACTCATTTAAATGGGGCTCGTCTATCTGGATCAATTTGACCGAAAATCCAAGGCTAACACCCCCTCCAAAAACCAAGTTCAACCATGTTTGGGAGAAAAGTGTATTACCCATAAATTTGAAGTCTAATACAAACTAAAAGATCTTTTATATGAACAAGGTTAGAAATATAAGGAAAATACTCATTTAAAAGGGGCTCGTCGAGTCGGGGATCAATTTGTCCAGAAAATCGAAGGTAACACCCCTCCAAAAACCAAGTTTAACCATGTATGGGAGAAAAGTATATTACCCATAAATTTGTAGTCTAATACCAACTAAAAGCTCTTGTATATGAACAAGGTTAGAAATATAAGGCTAATACTCATTTAAATGGGGCTCGTCGAGTCGGGGATCAATTTGTCCGAAAATCCAAGGCTAACACCCCCTCCAAAAACCAAGTTCAACCATGTTTGGGGGAAAAGTGTATTACCCATAAATTTGAAGTCTAATACCAACTAAAGGGTCTTGGATATGAGCAAGGTTAGAAATATAAGGCTAATACTCATTTAAATGGGGCTCGTCGAGTCAGCATCAATTTGTCCGAAAATCGAAGGCTAACACCCCTCCAAAAACCAAGTTCAACCATGTATGGGAGAAAAGTGTATTACCCATAAATTTGTAGTCTAATACCAACTAAAAGCTCTTCAATATGAACAAGGTTTGAAATATAAGGCTAATACTCATTTAAATGGGGCTCGTCGAGTCAGGATCAATTTGTCCGAAAATCCAAGGCTAACACCCCCTCCAAAAACCAAGTTCAACCATGTTTGAGGGAAAAGTGTATTACCCATAAATTTGAAGTATAATACCAACTAAAGGGTCTTGTATATGAACAAGGTTAGAAATATAAGGCTAACACTCATTTAAATGGGGCTCGTCGACTCTGGATCAATTTGACCGAAAATCCAAGGCTAACACTCCCTCCAAAAACCAAGTTCAACCATGTTTGGGAGAAAAGTGTATTACCCATAAATTTGAAGTCTAATACAAACTAAAAGATCTTGTATATGAACAAGGTTAGAAATATAAGGAAAATACTCATTTAAATGGGGCTCGTCGAGTCAGGATCAATTTGTCCAAAAATCGAAGGCTAACACCCCTCCAAAAACCAAGTTCACCAATGTTTGGGAGAAAAGTGTATTACCCATAAATTTGTAGTCTAATACCAACTAAAAGTTCTTGGATATGAAAAAGGTTAGAAATATAAGGCTAATACTCATTTAAATGGGGCTCGTCTATCTGGATCAATTTGACCGAAAATCCAAGGCTAACACCCCCTCCAAAAACCAAGTTCAACCATGTTTGGGAGAAAAGTGTATTACCCATAAATTTGAAGTCTAATACAAACTAAAAGATCTTTTATATGAACAAGGTTAGAAATATAAGGAAAATACTCATTTAAAAGGGGCTCGTCGAGTCAGGATCAATTTGTCCGAAAATCGAAGGTAACACCCCTCCAAAAACCAAGTTTAACCATGTATGGGAGAAAAGTATATTACCCATAAATTTGTAGTCTAATACCAACTAAAAGCTCTTGTATATGAACAAGGTTAGAAATATAAGGCTAATACTCATTTAAATGGGGCTCGTCGAGTCAGGATCAATTTGTCCGAAAATCCAAGGCTAACACCCCCTCCAAAAACCAAGTTCAACCATGTTTGGGGGAAAAGTGTATTACCCATAAATTTGAAGTCTAATACCAACTAAAGGGTCTTGGATATGAGCAAGGTTAGAAATATAAGGCTAATACTCATTTAAATGGGGCTCGTCGAGTCAGGATCAATTTGTCCGAAAATCGAAGGCTAACACCCCTCCAAAAACCAAGTTCAACCATGTATGGGAGAAAAGTGTATTACCCATAAATTTGTAGTCTAATACCAACTAAAAGCTCTTCAATATGAACAAGGTTTGAAATATAAGGCTAATACTCATTTAAATGGGGCTCGTCGAGTCAGGATCAATTTGTCCGAAAATCCAAGGCTAACACCCCCTCCAAAAACCAAGTTCAACCATGTTTGAGGGAAAAGTGTATTACCCATAAATTTGAAGTATAATACCAACTAAAGGGTCTTGTATATGAACAAGGTTAGAAATATAAGGCTAACACTCATTTAAATGGGGCTCGTCGACTCTGGATCAATTTGACCGAAAATCCAAGGCTAACACTCCCTCCAAAAACCAAGTTCAACCATGTTTGGGAGAAAAGTGTATTACCCATAAATTTGAAGTCTAATACAAACTAAAAGATCTTGTATATGAACAAGGTTAGAAATATAAGGAAAATACTCATTTAAATGGGGCTCGTCGAGTCAGGATCAATTTGTCCAAAAATCGAAGGCTAACACCCCTCCAAAAACCAAGTTCACCAATGTTTGGGAGAAAAGTGTATTACCCATAAATTTGTAGTCTAATACCAACTAAAAGTTCTTGGATATGAAAAAGGTAAGAAATATAAGGCTAATACTCATTTAAATGGGGCTCGTCTATCTGGATCAATTTGACCGAAAATCCAAGGCTAACACCCCCTCCAAAAACCAAGTTCAACCATGTTTGGGAGAAAAGTGTATTACCCATAAATTTGAAGTCTAATACAAACTAAAAAGATCTTTTATATGAACAAGGTTAGAAATATAAGGAAAATACTCATTTAAAAGGGGGCTCGTCGAGTCGGGATCAATTTGTCCGAAAATCGAAGGTAACACCCCTCCAAAAACCAAGTTTAACCATGTATGGGAGAAAAGTATATTACCCATAAATTTGTAGTCTAATACCAACTAAAAGCTCTTGTATATGAACAAGGTTAGAAATATAAGGCTAATACTCATTTAAATGGGGCTCGTCGAGTCAGGATCAATTTGTCCGAAAATCCAAGGCTAACACCCCCTCCAAAAACCAAGTTCAACCATGTTTGGGGGAAAAGTGTATTACCCATAAATTTGAAGTCTAATACCAACTAAAGGGTCTTGGATATGAGCAAGGTTAGAAATATAAGGCTAATACTCATTTAAATGGGGCTCGTCGAGTCAGGATCAATTTGTCCGAAAATCGAAGGCTAACACCCCTCCAAAAACCAAGTTCAACCATGTATGGGAGAAAAGTGTATTACCCATAAATTTGTAGTCTAATACCAACTAAAAGCTCTTCAATATGAACAAGGTTTGAAATATAAGGCTAATACTCATTTAAATGGGGCTCGTCGAGTCAGGATCAATTTGTCCGAAAATCCAAGGCTAACACCCCCTCCAAAAACCAAGTTCAACCATGTTTGAGGGAAAAGTGTATTACCCATAAATTTGAAGTATAATACCAACTAAAGGGTCTTGTATATGAACAAGGTTAGAAATATAAGGCTAACACTCATTTAAATGGGGCTCGTCGACTCTGGATCAATTTGACCGAAAATCCAAGGCTAACACGCCCTCCAAAAACCAAGTTCAACCATGTTTGGGAGAAAAGTGTATTACCCATAAATTTGAAGTCTAATACCAACTAAAAGCTCTTGTATATGAACAAGGTTAGAAATATAAGGCTAATACTCATTTAAATGGGGCTCGTCGAGTCAGGATCAATTTGTCCGAAAATCGAAGGTAACACCCCTCCAAAAACCAAGTTCAACCATGTTTGGGGGAAAAGTGTATTACCCATAAATTTGAAGTCTAATACCAACTAAAGGGTCTTGGATATGAACAAGGTTATAAATATAAGGCTAATACTCATTTAAATGGGCCTCGTCGAGTCTGGATCAATTTGACCGAAAATCCAAGGCTAACACCCCCTCCAAAAACCAAATTCAACCATGTTTGGGAGAAAAGTGTATTACCCATAAATTTGAAGTCTAATACAAACTAAAAGATCTTGTATATGAACAAGGTTAGAAATATAAGGAAAATACTCATTTAAATGGGGCTCGTCGAGTCAGGATCAATTTGTCCGAAAATCGAAGGCTAACACCCCTCCAAAAACCAAGTTCACCAATGTTTGGGAGAAAAGTGTATTACCCATAAATTTGTAGTCTAATACCAACTAAAAGTTCTTGTATATGAAAAAGGTTAGAAATATAAGGCTAATACTCATTTAAATGGGGCTCGTCGAGTCAGGATCAATTTGTCCGAAAATCGAAGGCTAACACCCCTCCAAAAACCAAGTTCAACCATGTATGGGAGAAAAGTGTATTACCCATAAATTTTTAGTCTAATACCAACTAAAAGCTCTTCAATATGAACAAGGTTTGAAATATAAGGCTAATACTCATTTAAATGGGGCTCGTCGAGTCAGGATCAATTTGTCCGAAAATCCAAGGCTAACACCCCCTCCAAAAACCAAGTTCAACCATGTTTGAGGGAAAAGTGTATTACCCATAAATTTGAAGTATAATACCAACTAAAGGGTCTTGTATATGAACAAGGTTAGAAATATAAGGCTAACACTCATTTAAATGGGGCTCGTCGACTCTGGATCAATTTGACCGAAAATCCAAGGCTAACACTCCCTCCAAAAACCAAGTTCAACCATGTTTGGGAGAAAAGTGTATTACCCATAAATTTCTAGTCTAATACCAACTAAAAGTTCTTGGATATGAAAAAGGTTAGAAATATAAGGCTAATACTCATTTAAATGGGGCTCGTCGAGTCAGGATCAATTTGTCCGAAAATCGAAGGCTAACACCCCTCCAAAAACCAAGTTCAACCATGTTTGGGAGAAAAGTGTATTACCCATAAATTTGTAGTCTAATACCAAGTAAAAGCTCTTGTATATGAACAAGGTTGGAAATATAAGGCTAATACTCATTTAAATGCGGCTCGTCGAGTCAGGATCAATTTGTCCAAAAATCCAAGGCTAACACCCCCTCCAAAAACCAAGTTCAACCGTGTTTGGGGGAAAAGTGTATTACCCATAAATTTGAAGTCTAATACCAACTAAAGGGTCTTGGATATGAGCAAGGTTAGACATATAAGGCTAATACTCATTTAAATGGGGGCTCGTCGAGTCGGGATCAATTTGTCCGAAAAATCGAAGGCTAACACCCCTCCAAAAACCAAGTTCAACCATGTATGGGAGAAAAGTGTATTACCCATAAATTTGAAGTCTAATACAAACTAAAAGATCTTGTATATGAAAAAGGTTAGAAATATAAGGAAAATACTCATTTAAATGGGGCTCGTTGAGTCAGGATCAATTTGTCCGAAAATCGAAGGCTAACACCCCTCCAAAAACCAAGTTCACCAATGTTTGGGAGAAAAGTGTATTACCCATAAATTTGTAGTCTAATACCAACTAAAAGTTCTTGGATATGAAAAAGGTTAGAAATATAAGGCTAATACTCATTTAAATGGGGCTCGTCTATCTGGATCAATTTGACCGAAAATCCAAGGCTAACACCCCCTCCAAAAACCAAGTTCAACCATGTTTGGGAGAAAAGTGTATTACCCATAAATTTGAAGTCTAATACAAACTAAAAGATCTTTTATATGAACAAGGTTAGAAATATAAGGAAAATACTCATTTAAAAGGGGCTCGTCGAGTCAGGATCAATTTGTCCGAAAATCGAAGGTAACACCCCTCCAAAAACCAAGTTTAACCATGTATGGGAGAAAAGTATATTACCCATAAATTTGTAGTCTAATACCAACTAAAAGCTCTTGTATATGAACAAGGTTAGAAATATAAGCCTAATACTCATTTAAATGGGGCTCGTCGAGTCAGGATCAATTTGTCCGAAAATCCAAGGCTAACACCCCCTCCAAAAACCAAGTTCAACCATGTTTGGGGGAAAAGTGTATTACCCATAAATTTGAAGTCTAATACCAACTAAAGGGTCTTGGATATGAACAAGGTTATAAATATAAGGCTAATACTCATTTAAATGGGCCTCGTCGAGTCTGGATCAATTTGACCGAAAATCCAAGGCTAACACCCCCTCCAAAAACCAAATTCAACCATGTTTGGGAGAAAAGTGTATTACCCATAAATTTGAAGTCTAATACAAACTAAAAGATCTTGTATATGAACAAGGTTAGAAATATAAGGAAAATACTCATTTAAATGGGGCTCGTCGAGTCAGGATCAATTTGTCCGAAAATCGAAGGCTAACACCCCTCCAAAAACCAAGTTCACCAATGTTTGGGAGAAAAGTGTATTACCCATAAATTTGTAGTCTAATACCAACTAAAAGTTCTTGGATATGAAAAAGGTTAGAAATATAAGGCTAATACTCATTTAAATGGGGCTCGTCTATCTGGATCAATTTGACCGAAAATCCAAGGCTAACACCCCCTCCAAAAACCAAGTTCAACCATGTTTGGGAGAAAAGTGTATTACCCATAAATTTGAAGTCTAATACAAACTAAAAGATCTTTTATATGAACAAGGTTAGAAATATAAGGAAAATACTCATTTAAAAGGGGCTCGTCGAGTCAGGATCAATTTGTCCGAAAATCGAAGACTAACACCCCTCCAAAAACCAAGTTCAACCATGTTTGGGAGAAAAGTGTATTACCCATAAATTTGTAGTCTAATACCAAGTAAAAGCTCTTGTATATGAACAAGGTTGGAAATATAAGGCTAATACTCATTTAAATGCGGCTCGTCGAGTCAGGATCAATTTGTCCAAAAATCCAAGGCTAACACCCCCTCCAAAAACCAAGTTCAACCGTGTTTGGGGGAAAAGTGTATTACCCATAAATTTGAAGTCTAATACCAACTAAAGGGTCTTGGATATGAGCAAGGTTAGACATATAAGGCTAATACTCATTTAAATGGGGCTCGTCGAGTCAGGATCAATTTGTCCGAAAATCGAAGGCTAACACCCCTCCAAAAACCAAGTTCAACCATGTATGGGAGAAAAGTGTATTACCCATAAATTTGAAGTCTAATACAAACTAAAAGATCTTGTATATGAAAAAGGTTAGAAATATAAGGAAAATACTCATTTAAATGGGGCTCGTTGAGTCAGGATCAATTTGTCCGAAAATCGAAGGCTAACACCCCTCCAAAAACAAAGTTCACCAATGTTTGGGAGAAAAGTGTATTACCCATAAATTTGTAGTCTAATACCAACTAAAAGTTCTTGGATATGAAAAAGGTTAGAAATATAAGGCTAATACTCATTTAAATGGGGCTCGTCTATCTGGATCAATTTGACCGAAAATCCAAGGCTAACACCCCCTCCAAAAACCAAGTTCAACCATGTTTGGGAGAAAAGTGTATTACCCATAAATTTGAAGTCTAATACAAACTAAAAGATCTTTTATATGAACAAGGTTAGAAATATAAGGAAAATACTCATTTAAAAGGGGCTCGTCGAGTCAGGATCAATTTGTCCGAAAATCGAAGGTAACACCCCTCCAAAAACCAAGTTTAACCATGTATGGGAGAAAAGTATATTACCCATAAATTTGTAGTCTAATACCAACTAAAAGCTCTTGTATATGAACAAGGTTAGAAATATAAGCCTAATACTCATTTAAATGGGGCTCGTCGAGTCAGGATCAATTTGTCCGAAAATCCAAGGCTAACACCCCCTCCAAAAACCAAGTTCAACCATGTTTGGGGGAAAAGTGTATTACCCATAAATTTGAAGTCTAATACCAACTAAAGGGTCTTGGATATGAACAAGGTTATAAATATAAGGCTAATACTCATTTAAATGGGCCTCGTCGAGTCTGGATCAATTTGACCGAAAATCCAAGGCTAACACCCCCTCCAAAAACCAAATTCAACCATGTTTGGGAGAAAAGTGTATTACCCATAAATTTGAAGTCTAATACAAACTAAAAGATCTTGTATATGAACAAGGTTAGAAATATAAGGAAAATACTCATTTAAATGGGGCTCGTCGAGTCAGGATCAATTTGTCCGAAAATCGAAGGCTAACACCCCTCCAAAAACCAAGTTCACCAATGTTTGGGAGAAAAGTGTATTACCCATAAATTTGTAGTCTAATACCAACTAAAAGTTCTTGGATATGAAAAAGGTTAGAAATATAAGGCTAATACTCATTTAAATGGGGCTCGTCTATCTGGATCAATTTGACCGAAAATCCAAGGCTAACACCCCCTCCAAAAACCAAGTTCAACCATGTTTGGGAGAAAAGTGTATTACCCATAAATTTGAAGTCTAATACAAACTAAAAGATCTTTTATATGAACAAGGTTAGAAATATAAGGAAAATACTCATTTAAAAGGGGCTCGTCGAGTCAGGATCAATTTGTCCGAAAATCGAAGACTAACACCCCTCCAAAAACCAAGTTCAACCATGTTTGGGAGAAAAGTGTATTACCCATAAATTTGTAGTCTAATACCAACTAAAAGCTCTTGGATATGAACAAGGTTAGAAATATAAGGCTAATACTCATTTAAATGGGGCTCGTCGAGTCAGGATCAATTTGTCCGAAAATCGAAGGCTAACACCCCTCCAAAAACCAAGTTCAACCATGTTTGGGAGAAAAGTGTATTACCCATAAATTTGTAGTCTAATACCAAGTAAAAGCTCTTGTATATGAACAAGGTTGGAAATATAAGGCTAATACTCATTTAAATGCGGCTCGTCGAGTCAGGATCAATTTGTCCAAAAATCCAAGGCTAACACCCCCTCCAAAAACCAAGTTCAACCGTGTTTGGGGGAAAAGTGTATTACCCATAAATTTGAAGTCTAATACCAACTAAAGGGTCTTGGATATGAGCAAGGTTAGACATATAAGGCTAATACTCATTTAAATGGGGCTCGTCGAGTCAGGATCAATTTGTCCGAAAATCGAAGGCTAACACCCCTCCAAAAACCAAGTTCAACCATGTATGGGAGAAAAGTGTATTACCCATAAATTTGTAGTCTAATACCAACTAAAAGCTCTTCAATATGAACAAGGTTTGAAATATAAGGCTAATACTCATTTAAATGGGGCTCGTCGAGTCAGGATCAATTTGTCCGAAAATCCAAGGCTAACACCCCCTCCAAAAACCAAGTTCAACCATGTTTGGGAGAAAAGTGTATTACCCATAAATGTGAAGTCTAATACCAACTAAAGGGTATCGGATATGAACAAGGTTAGAAATATAAGGCTAACACTAATTTAAATTGGGCTCGTCGAGTCAGGATCAATTTGACCGAAAATCCAAGGCTAACACCCCCTCCAAAAACCAAGTTCAAACATGTTTGGGAGAAAAATATATTACCCATAAATTTGAAGTCTAATACCAACTAAAAGCTCTTCAATATGTACAAGGTTTGAAATATAAGGCTAATACTCATTTAAATGGGGCTCGTCGAGTCAGGATCAATTTGTCCGAAAATCCAAGGCTAACACCCCCTCCAAAAACCAAGTTCAACCATGTTTGGGAGAAAAGTGTATTACCCATAAATTTGAAGTCTAATACCAACTAAAGGGTCTCGGATATGAACAAGATTAGAAATATAAGGCTAATACTCATTTAAATGGGGCTCGTCGAGTCAGGATCAATTTGACCGAAAATCCAAGGCTAACACCTCCTCCAAAAACCAAGTTCAACCATGTTTGGGAGAAAAGTGTATTACCCATAAATTTGAAGTCTAATACCAACTAAAAGCTCTTGTATATGAACAAGGTTAGAAATATAAGGCTAATACTCATTTAAATGGGGCTCGTCGAGTCAGGATCAATTTGTCCGAAAATCGAAGATAACACCCCTCCAAAAACCAAGTTCAACCATGTATGGTAGAAAAGTGTATTACCCATAAATTTGTAGCCTAATACCAACTAAAAGCTCTTGTATATGAACAAGGTTGGAAATATAAGGCTAATACTCATTTAAATGGGGGCTCGTCGAGTCGGGATCAATTTGTCCAGAAAATCCAAGGCTAACACCCCCTCCAAAAACCAAGTTCAACCATGTTTGGGGGAAAAGTGTATTACCCATAAATTTGAAGTCTAATACCAACTAAAGGGTCTTTGATATGAACAAGGTTAGAAATATAAGGCTAATACTCATTTAAATGGTGCTCGTCGAGTCAGGATCAACTTGACCGAAAATCCAAGGCTAACACCCTCTCCAAAAACCAAGTTCAACCATGTTTGAGAGAAAAGTGTATTACCCATAATTTTGAAGTCTAATACCAACTAAAAACTCTTGGATATGAACAAGGTTAGAAATATAAGGATAATACTCATTTAAATGGGGGCTCGTCGAGTCGGGATCAATTTGTCCAGAAAATCCAAGGCTAACACCCCTCCAAAAACCAAGTTCAACCATGTTTGGGGGAAAACTGTATTACCCATAAATTTCAAGTCTAATACCAACTAAAAGCTCTTGGATATGAACAAGGTTAGAAATATAAGTCTAATACTCATTTAAATGGGGCTCGTCGAGTCAGGATCAATTTGACCGAAAATCCAAGGCTAACACCCCCTCCAAAAACCAAGTTCAACCATGTTAGGGAGAAAAGTGTATTACCCATAAATTTGAAGTCTAATACCAACTAAAAGCTCTTGGATATGAACAAGGTTGGAAATATAACGCTAATACTCATTTAAATGGGGCTCGTCGAGTCAGGATCAGTTTGTCCGAAAATCGAAGGCTAACACCCCTCCCAAAACCAAGTTCAACCATGTTTGGGAGAAAAGTGTATTACCCATAAATTTGTAGTCTAATACCAACTAAAAGCTCTTGGATATGAATAATATTGGAAATATAAGGCTAATACTCATTTAAATGGGGCTCGTCGAGTCAGGATCAGTTTGTCCCAAAATCCAAGGCTAACACCCCCTCCAAAAACCAAGTTCAACCATGTTTGGGGGAAAAGTGTATTACCCATAAATTTGAAGTCTAATACCAACTAAAGGGTCTTTCATATCAACAAGGTTAGAAATATAAGGCTAATACTTATTTAAATGGGGCTCGTCGAGTCAGGATCAATTTGTCCGAAAATCCAAGGCTAACACCCCCTCCAAAAACCAAGTTCAACCATGTTTGGGGGAAAAGTGTATTACCCATAAATTTGAAGTCTAATACCAACTAAAGGGTCTTTCATATGAACAAGGTTAGAAATATAACGCTAATACTCATTGAAATGGGGCTCATCGAGTCAGGATCAGTTTGTCCGAAAATCGAAGGCTAACACCCCTCCAAAAACCAAGTTCAACCATGTTTGGGAGAAAAGTGTATTACCCATAAATTTGTAGTCTAATACCAACTAAAAGCTCTTGGATATGAATAAGATTGGAAATATAAGGCTAATACTCATTTAAATGGGGCTCGTCGAGTCAGGATCAGTTTGTCCCAAAATCCAAGGCTAACACCCCCTCCAAAAACCAAGTTCAACCATGTTTGGGGGAAAAGTGTATTACCCATAAATTTGAAGTCTAATACCAACTAAAGCGTCTTTCATATGAACAAGGTTAGAAATATAAGGCTAATACTCATTTAAATGGGGCTCGTCGAGTCAGGATCAATTTGTCCGAAAATCCAAGGCTAACACCCCCTCCAAAAACCAAGTTCAACCATGTTTGGGAGAAAAGTGTATTACCCATAAATTTGTAGTCTAATACCAACTAAAAGCTCTTGGATATGAATAAGATTGGAAATATAAGGCTAATACTCATTTAAATGGGGCTCGTCGAGTCAGGATCAGTTTGTCCCAAAATCCAAGGCTAACACCCCCTCCAAAAACCAAGTTCAACCATGTTTGGGAGAAAAGTGTATTACCCATAAATTTGTAGTCTAATACCAACTAAAAGCTCTTGGATATGAACAAGGTTGGAAATATAAGGCTAATACTCATTTAAATGGGGCTCGTCAAGTCAAGATCAATTTGTCCGAAAATCCAAGGCTAACACCCCCTCCAAAAACCAAGTTCAACCATGTTTGGGAGAAAAATGTATTACCCATAAATTTGAAGTCTAATACCAACTAAAAGCTCTTGGATATGAACAAGGTTAGAAATATAAGGCTAATACTCATTTAAATGGGGCTCGTCGAGTCAGGATCAGTTTGTCCCAAAATCCAAGGCTAACACCCCCTCCAAAAACCAAGTTCAACCATGTTTGGGGGAAAAGTGTATTACCCATAAATTTGAAGTCTAATACCAACCAAAGGGTCATTCATATGAACAAGGTTAGAAATATAAGGCTAATACTCATTTAAATGGGGCTCGTCGAGTCAGGATCAATTTGTCCGAAAATCCAAGGCTAACACCCCCTCCAAAAACCAAGTTCAACCATGTTTGGGAGAAAAATGTATTACCCATAAATTTGAAGTCTAATACCAACTAAAAGCTCTTGGATATGAACAAGGTTAGAAATATAAGGCTAATACTCATTTAAATGGGGCTCGTCGAGTCAGGATCAGTTTGACCGAAAATCGAAGGCTAACACCCCTCCAAAAACCAAGTTCAACCATGTTTGGGAGAAAAGTGTATTACCCATAAATTTGAAGTCTAATACCAACTAAAATCTCTTGGATATGAATAAGGTTGGAAATATAAGGCTAATACTCACTTAAATGGGGCTCGTCGAGTCAGGATCAATTTGTTCGAAAATCTAAGGCTAACACTCTTCCAAAAACCAAGTTCAACCATGTTTGGGAGAAAAGTGTATTACCCATAAATTTGAAGTCTAATACCAACTAAAAGCTCTTGTATATGAACAAGGTTAGAAATATAAGGCTAATACTCATTTAAATGGGGCTCGTCGAGTCAGGATCAATTTGTCCGAAAATCCAAGGCTAACACCTCCTCCAAAAACCAAGTTCAACCATGTTTGGGAGAAAAGTGTATTACCCATAAATTTGAAGTCTAATACCAACTAAAAGCTCTTGTATATGAACAAGGTTAGAAATATAAGGCTAATACTCATTTAAATGGGGCTCGTCGAGTCAGGATCAATTTGTCCGAAAATCGAAGATAACACCCCTCCAAAAACCAAGTTCAACCATGTATGGGAGAAAAGTGTATTACCCATAAATTTGTAGCCTAATACCAACTAAAAGCTCTTGTATATGAACAAGGTTGGAAATATAAGGCTAATACTCATTTAAATGGGGCTCGTCGAGTCAGGATCAATTTGTCCGAAAATCCAAGGCTAACACCCCCTCCAAAAACCAAGTTCAACCATGTTTGGGGGAAAAGTGTATTACCCATAAATTTGAAGTCTAATACCAACTAAAGGGTCTTTGATATGAACAAGGTTAGAAATATAAGGCTAATACTCATTTAAATGGGGCTCGTCGAGTCAGGATCAACTTGACCGAAAATCCAAGGCTAACACCCTCTCCAAAAACCAAGTTCAACCATGTTTGAGAGAAAAGTGTATTACCCATAATTTTGAAGTCTAATACCAACTAAAAACTCTTGGATATGAACAAGGTTAGAAATATAAGGCTAATACTCATTTAAATGGGGCTCGTCGAGTCAGGATCAATTTGTCCGAAAATCCAAGGCTAACACCCCCTCCAAAAACCAAGTTCAACCATGTTTGGGGGAAAACTGTATTACCCATAAATTTCAAGTCTAATACCAACTAAAAGATCTTGGATATGAACAAGGTTAGAAATATAAGTCTAATACTCATTTAAATGGGGCTCGTCGAGTCAGGATCAATTTGACCGAAAATCCAAGGCTAACACCCCCTCCAAAAACCAAGTTCAACCATGTTTGGGAGAAAAGTGTATTACCCATAAATTTGAAGTCTAATACTAACTAAAAGCTCTTGGATATGAACAAGGTTAGAAATATAAGGCTAATACTCATTTAAATGGGGCTCGTCGAGTCAGGATCAATTTGTCCGAAAATCTAAGATAATACCCCTCCAAAAACCAAGTTCAACCATGTTTGGGAGAAAAGTGTATTACCCATAAATTTGTAGTCTAATACCAACTAAAAGCTCTTGGATATGAATAAGATTGGAAATATAAGGCTAATACTCATTTAAATGGGGCTCGTCGAGTCAGGATCAGTTTGTCCCAAAATCCAAGGCTAACACCCCCTCCAAAAACCAAGTTCAACCATGTTTGGGAGAAAAGTGTATTACCCATAAATTTGTAGTCTAATACCAACTAAAAGCTCTTGGATATGAACAAGGTTGGAAATATAAGGCTAATACTCATTTAAATGGGGCTCGTCAAGTCAGGATCAATTTGTCCGAAAATCCAAGGCTAACACCCCCTCCAAAAACCAAGTTCAACCATGTTTGGGAGAAAAATGTATTACCCATAAATTTGAAGTCTAATACCAACTAAAAGCTCTTGGATATGAACAAGGTTAGAAATATAAGGCTAATACTCATTTAAATGGGGCTCGTCGAGTCAGGATCAGTTTGACCGAAAATCGAAGGCTAACACCCCTCCAAAAACCAAGTTCAACCATGTTTGGGAGAAAAGTGTATTACCCATAAATTTGAAGTCTAATACCAACTAAAATCTCTTGGATATGAATAAGATTGGAAATATAAGGCTAATACTCATTTAAATGGGGCTCGTCGAGTCAGGATCAGTTTGTCCCAAAATCCAAGGCTAACACCCCCTCTAAAAACCAAGTTCAACCATGTTTGGGGGAAAAATGTATTACCCATAAATTTGAAGTCTAATACCAACTAAAGGGTCTTTCATATCAACAAGGTTAGAAATATAAGGCTAATACTTATTTAAATGGGGCTCGTCGAGTCAGGATCAATTTGTCCGAAAATCCAAGGCTAACACCCCCTCCAAAAACCAAGTTCAACCATGTTTGGGGGAAAAGTGTATTACCCATAAATTTGAAGTCTAATACCAACTAAAGGGTCTTTCATATGAACAAGGTTAGAAATATAACGCTAATACTCATTTAAATGGGGCTCGTCGAGTCAGGATCAGTTTGTCCGAAAATCGAAGGCTAACACCCCTCCAAAAACCAAGTTCAACCATGTTTGGGAGAAAAGTGTATTACCCATAAATTTGTAGTCTAATACCAACTAAAAGCTCTTGGATATGAATAAGATTTGAAATATAAGGCTAATACTCATTTAAATGGGGCTCGTCGAATCAGGATCAGTTTGTCCCAAAATCCAAGGCTAACACCCCCTCCAAAAACCAAGTTCAACCATGTTTGGGGGAAAAGTGTATTACCCATAAATTTGAAGTCTAATACCAACTAAAGGGTCTTTCATATGAACAAGGTTAGAAATATAAGGCTAATACTCATTTAAATGGGGCTCGTCGAGTCAGGATCAGTTTGACCAAAAATCGAAGGCTAACACCCCTCCAAAAACCAAGTTCAACCATGTTTGGGAGAAAAGTGTATTACCCATAAATTTGAAGTCTAATACCAACTAAAATCTCTTGGATATGAATAAGGTTGGAAATATAAGGCTAATACTCATTTAAATGGGGCTCGTCGAGTCAGGATTAATTTGTCTGAAAATCTAATGCTAACACTCTTCCAAAAACCAAGTTCAACCATGTTTGGGAGAAAAGTGTATTACCCATAAATTTGAAGTCTAATACCAACTAAAAGCTCTTGGATATGAACAAGGTTGGAAATATAACGCTAATACTCATTTAAATGGGGCTCGTCGAGTCAGGATCAATTTGTCCGAAAATCGAAGGCTAACACCCCTCCAAAAACCAAGTTCAACCATGTTTGGGAGAAAAGTGTATTACCCATAAATTTGTAGTCTAATACCAACTAAAAGCTCTTGGATATGAATAATATTGGAAATATAAGGCTAATACTCATTTAAATGGGGCTCGTCGAGTCGGGGATCGGTTTGTCCCAAAATCCAAGGCTAACACCCCCTCCAAAAACCAAGTTCAACCATGTTTGGGGGAAAAGTGTATTACCCATAAATTTGAAGTCTAATACCAATTAAAGGGTCTTTCATATGAACAAGGTTAGAAATATAAGGCTAATACTCATTTAAATGGGGCTCGTCAAGTCAGGATCAATTTGTCCGAAAATCCAAGGCTAACACCCCCTCCAAAAACCAAGTTCAACCATGTTCGGGAGAAAAATGTATTACCCATAAATTTGAAGTCTAATGACAACTAAAAGCTCTTGGATATGAACAAGGTTAGAAATATAAGGCTAATACTCATTTAAATGGGGCTCGTCGAGTCAGGATCAGTTTGACCAAAAATCGAAGGCTAACACCCCTCCAAAAACCAAGTTCAACCATGTTTGGGAGAAAAGTGTATTACCCATAAATTTGAAGTCTAATACCAACTAAAATCTCTTGGATATGAATAAGGTTGGAAATATAAGGCTAATACTCATTTAAATGGGGCTCGTCGAGTCAGGATCAATTTGTCCGAAAATCTAAGGCTAACACTCTTCCAAAAACCAAGTTCAACCATGTTTGGGAGAAAAGTGTATTACCCATAAATTTGAAGTCTAATACCAACTAAAAGCTCTTGGATATGAACAAGGTTGGAAATATAACGCTAATACTCATTTAAATGGGGCTCGTCGAGTCAGGATCAGTTTGTCCGAAAATCGAAGGCTAACACACCTCCAAAAACCAAGTTCAACCATGTTTGGGAGAAAAGTGTATTACCCATAAATTTGTAGTCTAATACCAACTAAAAGCTCTTGGATATGAATAAGATTGGAAATATAAGGCTAATACTCATTTAAATGGGGCTCGTCGAGTCAGGATCAGTTTGTCCCAAATTCCAAGGCTAACACCCCCTCCAAAAACCAAGTTCAACCATGTTTGGGGGAAAAGTGTATTACCCATAAATTTGAAGTCTAATACCAACTAAAGGGTCTTTCATATGAACAAGGTTAGAAATATAAGGCTAATACTCATTTAAATGGGGCTCGTCGAGTCAGGATCAATTTGTCCGAAAATCCAAGGCTAACACCCCCTCCAAAAACCAAGTTCAACCATGTTTGGGGGAAAAGTGTATTACCCATAAATTTGAAGTCTAATACCAACTAAAGGGTCTTTCATATGAACAAGGTTAGAAATATAAGGCTAATACTCATTTAAATGGGGCTCGTCGAGTCAGGATCAATTTGTCCGAAAATCCAAGGCTAACACCCCCTCCAAAAACCAAGTTCAACCATGTTTGGGAGAAAAATGTATTACCCATAAATTTGAAGTCTAATACCAACTAAAAGCTATTGGATATGAACAAGATTAGAAATATAAGGCTAATACTCATTTAAATGGGGCTCGTCGAATCAGGATCAGTTTGTCCCAAAATCCAAGGCTAACACCCCCTCCAAAAACCAAGTTCAACCATGTTTGGGGGAAAAGTGTATTACCCATAAATTTGAAGTCTAATACCAGCTAAAGGGTCTTTGATATGAACAAGGTTAGAAATATAAGGATAATACTCATTTAAATGGGGCTCGTCGAGTCAGGATCAATTTGACCGAAAATCCAAGGCTAACACCCCCTCCAAAAACCAAGTTCAACCATGTTTGGGGGAAAAGTGTATTACCCATAAATTTGAAGTCTAATACCAACTAAAGGGTCTTTCATATGAACAAGGTTAGAAATATAAGGCTAATACTCATTTAAATGGGGCTCGTCGAGTCAGGATCAATTTGACCAAAAATCCAAGGCTAACACCCCTCCAAAAACCAAGTTCAACCATGTTTGGGAGAAAAGTGTATTACCCATAAATTTGAAGTCTAATACAAACTAAAAGCTCTTGTATATGAACAAGGTTAGAAATATAACGCTAATACTCATTTAAATGGGGCTCGTCGAGTCAGGATCAGTTTGTCCGAAAATCGAAGGCTAACACCCCTCCAAAAACCAAGTTCAACCATGTTTGGGAGAAAAGTGTATTACCCATAAATTTGTAGTCTAATACCAACTAAAGGGTCTTTCATATGAACAAGGTTAGAAATATAAGGCTAATACTCATTTAAATGGGGCTCGTCGAGTCAGGATCAATTTGACCGAAAATCCAAGGCTAACACCCCTCCAAAAACCAAGTTCAACCATGTTTGGGAGAAAAGTGTATTACCCATAAATTTGAGGTCTAATACCAACTAAAATCTATTGGATATGAACAAGGTTAGAAATATAAGGCTAATACTCATTTAAATGGGGCTCGTCGAGTCAGGATCAATTTGTCCGAAAATCGAAGGCTAACACTCTTCCAAAAACCAAGTTCAACCATGTTTGGGAGAAAAGTGTATTACCCATAAATTTGAAGTCTAATACCAACTAAAAGCTCTTGGATATGAACAAGGTTAGAAATATAACGCTAATACTCATTTAAATGGGGCTCGTCGAGTCAGGATCAGTTTGTCCGAAAATCGAAGGCTAACACCCCTCCAAAAACCAAGTTCAACCATGTTTGGGAGAAAAGTGTATTACCCATAAATTTGTAGTCTAATACCAACTAAAAGCTCTTGGATATGAATAAGATTGGAAATATAAGGCTAATACTCATTTAAATGGGGCTCGTCGAGTCAGGATCAGTTTGTCCCAAATTCCAAGGCTAACACCCCCTCCAAAAACCAAGTTCAACCATGTTTGGGGGAAAAGTGTATTACCCATAAATTTGAATTCTAATACCAACTAAAGGGTCTTTCATATGAACAAGGTTAGAAATATAAGGCTAATACTCATTTAAATGGGGCTCGTCGAGTCAGGATCAATTTGTCCGAAAATCCAAGGCTAACACCCCCTCCAAAAACCAAGTTCAACCATGTTTGGGGGAAAAGTGTATTACCCATAAATTTGAAGTCTAATACCAACTAAAGGGTCTTTCATATGAACAAGGTTAGAAATATAAGGCTAATACTCATTTAAATGGGGCTCGTCGAGTCAGGATCAATTTGTCCGAAAATCCAAGGCTAACACCCCCTCCAAAAACCAAGTTCAACCATGTTTGGGAGAAAAATGTATTACCCATAAATTTGAAGTCTAATACCAACTAAAAGCTCTTGGATATGAACAAGATTAGAAATATAAGGCTAATACTCATTTAAATGGGGCTCGTCGAATCAGGATCAGTTTGTCCCAAAATCCAAGGCTAACACCCCCTCAAAAAACCAATTTCAACCATGTTTGGGGGAAAAGTGTATTACCCATAAATTTGAAGTCTAATACCAGCTAAAGGGTCTTTGATATGAACAAGGTTAGAAATATAAGGATAATACTCATTTAAATGGGGCTCGTCGAGTCAGGATCAATTTGACCGAAAATCCAAGGCTAACACCCCCTCCAAAAACCAAGTTCAACCATGTTTGGGGGAAAAGTGTATTACCCATAAATTTGAAGTCTAATACCAACTAAAGGGTCTTTCATATGAACAAGGTTAGAAATATAAGGCTAATACTCATTTAAATGGGGCTCGTCGAGTCAGGATCAATTTGACCAAAAATCCAAGGCTAACACCCCTCCAAAAACCAAGTTCAACCATGTTTGGGAGAAAAGTGTATTACCCATAAATTTGAAGTCTAATACAAACTAAAAGCTCTTGTATATGAACAAGGTTAGAAATATAACGCTAATACTCATTTAAATGGGGCTCGTCGAGTCAGGATCAGTTTGTCCGAAAATCGAAGGCTAACACCCCTCCAAAAACCAAGTTCAACCATGTTTGGGAGAAACGTGTATTACCCATAAATTTGTAGTCTAATACCAACTAAAGGGTCTTTCATATGAACAAGGTTAGAAATATAAGGCTAATACTCATTTAAATGGGGCTCGTCGAGTCAGGATCAATTTGACCGAAAATCCAAGGCTAACACCCCTCCAAAAACCAAGTTCAACCATGTTTGGGAGAAAAGTGTATTACCCATAAATTTGAGGTCTAATACCAACTAAAATCTCTTGGATATGAACAAGGTTAGAAATATAAGGCTAATACTCATTTAAATGGGGCTCGTCGAGTCAGGATCAATTTGTCCGAAAATCTAAGGCTAACACTCTTCCAAAAACCAAGTTCAACCATGTTTGGGAGAAAAGTGTATTACCCATAAATTTGAAGTCTAATACCAACTAAAAGCTCTTGGATATGAACAAGGTTAGAAATATAATGCTAATACTCATTTAAATGGGGCTCGTCGAGTCAGGATCAGTTTGTCCGAAAATCGAAGGCTAACACCCCTCCAAAAACCAAGTTCAACCATGTTTGGGAGAAAAGTGTATTACCCATAAATTTGTAGTCTAATACCAACTAAAAGCTCTTGGATATGAACAAGATTGGAAATATAAGGCTAATACTCATTTAAATGGGGCTCGTCGAGTCAGGATCAGTTTGTCCCAAAATCCAAGGCTAACACCCCCTCCAAAAACCAAGTTCAACCATGTTTGGGGGAAAAGTGTATTACCCATAAATTTGAAGTCTAATACCAACTAAAGGGTCTTTCATATGAACAAGGTTAGAAATATAAGGCTAATACTCATTTAAATGGGGCTCGTTGAGTCAGGATCAATTTGACCGAAAATCCAAGGCTAACACCCCCTCCAAAAACCAAGTTCAACCATGTTTGGGAGAAAAGTGTATTACCCATAAATTTGAAGTCTAATACCAACTAAAATCTCTTGGATATGAATAAGGTTGGAAATATAAGGCTAATACTCATTTAAATGGGGCTCGTCGAGTCAGGATTAATTTGTCCGAAAATCTAAGGCTAACACTCTTCCAAAAACCAAGTTCAACCATGTTTGGGAGAAAAGTGTATTACCCATAAATTTGAAGTCTAATACCAACTAAAAGCTCTTGGATATGAAAAAGGTTGGAAATATAACGCTAATACTCATTTAAATGGGGCTCGTCGAGTCAGGATCAGTTTGTCCGAAAATCGAAGGCTAACACCCCTCCAAAAACCAAGTTCAACCATGTTTGGGAGAAAAGTGTATTACCCATAAATTTGTAGTCTAATACCAACTAAAAGCTCTTGGATATGAATAATATTGGAAATATAAGGCTAATACTCATTTAAATGGGGCTCGTCGAGTCTGGATCAGTTTGTCGCAAAATCCAAGGCTAACACCCCCTCCAAAAACAAAGTTCAACAATGTTTGGGGGAAAAGTGTATTACCCATAAATTTGAAGTCTAATACCAACTAAAGGGTCTTTCATATGAACAAGGTTAGAAATATAAGGCTAATACTCATTTAAATGGGGGCTCGTCGAGTCGGGGATCAATTTGTCCCAGAAAATCCAAGGCTAACACCCCCTCCAAAAACCAAGTTCAACCATGTTTGGGGGAAAAGTGTATTACCCATAAATTTGAAGTCTAATACCAAATAAAGGGTCTTTCATATGAACAAGGTTAGAAATATAAGGCTAATACTCATTTAAATGGGGCTCGTCGAGTCGGGATCAATTTGTCAGAAAATCCAAGGCTAACACCCCCTCCAAAAAACCAAGTTCAACCATGTTTGGGAGAAAAGTGTATTACCCATAAATTTGAAGTCTAATACCAACTAAAAGCTATTGGATATGAACAAGATTAGAAATATAAGGCTAATACTCATTGAAATGGGGCTCGTCGAATCAGGATCAGTTTGTCCCAAAATCCAAGGCTAACACCCCCTCCAAAAACCAAGTTCAACCATGTTTGGGGAGAAAAGTGTATTACCCATAAATTTGAAGTCTAATACCAACTAAAAGGGTCTTTGATATGAACAAGGTTAGAAATATAAGGATAATACTCATTTAAATGGGGCTCGTCGAGTCGGGATCAATTTGTCCCGAAAATCCAAGGCTAACACCCCCTCCAAAAACCAAGTTCAACCATGTTTGGGGGGAAAAGTGTATTACCCATAAATTTGAAGTCTAATACCAACTAAAGGGTCTTTCATATGAACAAGGTTAGAAATATAAGGCTAATACTCATTTAAATGGGGCTCGTCGAGTCAGGATCAATTTGACCGAAAATCCTAGGCTAACACCCCTCCAAAAACCAAGTTCAACCATGTTTGGGAGAAAAGTGTATTACCCATAAATTTGAAGTCTAATACCAACTAAAATCTCTTGGATATGAACAAGGTTAGAAATATAAGGCTAATACTCATTTAAATGGGGCTCGTCGTGTCAGGATCAATTTGTCCGAAAATCTAAGGCTAACACTCTTCCAAAAACCAAGTTCAACCATGTTTGGGAGAAAAATGTATTACCCATAAATTTGAAGTCTAATACCAACTAAAGGGTCTTTCATATGAACAAGGTTAGAAATATAACGCTAATACTCATTTAAATGGGACTCGTCGAGTCAGGATCAATTTGTCCGAAAATCCAAGGCTAACACCCCCTCCAAAAACCAAGTTCAACCATGTTTGGGAGAAAAATGTATTACCCATAAATTTGAAGTATAATACCAACTAAAAGCTCTTGGATATGAACAAGGTTAGAAATATAAGGCTAATACTCATTTAAATGGGGCTCGTCGAGTCAGGATCAGTTTGACCAAAAATCGAAGGCTAACACCCCTCCAAAAACCAAGTTCAACCATGTTTGGGAGAAAAGTGTATTACCCATAAATTTGAAGTCTAATACCAACTAAAATCTCTTGGATATGAATAAGATTGGAAATATAAGGCTAATACTCATTTAAATGGGGCTCGTCGAGTCAGGATCAGTTTGTCCCAAAATCCAAGGCTAACACCCCCTCCAAAAACCAAGTTCAACCATGTTTGGGGGAAAAGTGTATTACCCATAAATTTGAAGTCTAATACCAACTAAAGGGTCTTTCATATGAACAAGGTTAGAAATATAAGGCTAATACTCATTTAAATGGGGCTCGTCGAGTCAGGATCAATTTGTCCGAAAATCCAAGGCTAACACCCCCTCCAAAAACCAAGTTCAACTATGTTTGGGAGAAAAGTGTTTTACCCATAAATTTGAAGTCTAATACCAACTAAAAGCTCTTGGATATGAATAATATTGGAAATATAAGGCTAATACTCATTTAAATGGGGCTCGTCGAGTCAGGATCAGTTTGTCCCAAAATCCAAGGCTAACACCCCCTCCAAAAACCAAGTTCAACCATGTTTGGGGGAAAAGTGTATTACCCATAAATTTGAAGTCTAATACCAACTAAAGGGTCTTTCATATGAACAAGGTTAGAAATATAAGGCTAATACTCATTTAAATGGGGCTCGTCGAGTCAGGATCAATTTGTCCGAAAATCCAAGGCTAACACCCCCTCCAAAAACCAAGTTCAACCATGTTTGGGAGAAAAATGTATTACCCATAAATTTGAAGTCTAATACCAACTAAAAGCTCTTGGATATGAACAAGGTTAGAAATATAAGGCTAATACTCATTTAAATGGGGCTCGTCGAGTCAGGATCAGTTTGACCGAAAATCGAAGGCTAACACCCCTCCAAAAACCAAGTTCAACCATGTTTGGGAGAAAAGTGTATTACCCATAAATTTGAAGTCTAATACAAACTAAAATCTCTTGGATATGAATAAGTTTGGAAATATAAGGCTAATACTCATTTAAATGGGGCTCGTAGAGTCAGGATCAATTTGTCCGAAAATCTAAGGCTAACACTCTTCCAAAAACCAAGTTCAACCATGTTTGGGAGAAAAGTGTATTACCCATAAATTTGAAGTCTAATACCAACTAAAAGCTCTTTCATATGAACAAGGTTAGAAATATAACGCTAATACTCATTTAAATGGGGCTCGTCGAGTCAGGATCAGTTTGTCCGAAAATCCAAGGCTAACACCCTCTTCCAAAAACCAAGTTCAACCATGTTTGGGAGAAAAATGTATTACCCATAAATTTGAAGTCTAATACCAACTAAAAGGTCTTTCATATGAACAAGGTTAGAAATATAAGGCTAATACTCATTTAAATGGGGCTCGTCGAGTCAGGATCAATTTGTCCGAAAATCCAAGGCTAACACTCTTCCAAAAACCAAGTTCAACCATGTTTGGGAGAAAAATGTATTACCCATAAATTTGAAGTCTAATACCAACTAAAGGGTCTTTCATATGAACAAGGTTAGAAATATAAGGCTAATACTCATTTAAATGGGGCTCGTCGAGTCAGGATCAATTTGTCCGAAAATCCAAGGCTAACACCCCCTCCAAAAACCAAGTTCAACCATGTTTGGGAGAAAAATGTATTACCCATAAATTTGAAGTCTAATACCAACTAAAAGCTCTTGGATATGAACAAGGTTAGAAATATAAGGCTAATAATCATTTAAATGGGGCTCGTCGAGTCAGGATCAGTTTGTCCGAAAATCGAAGGCTAACACCCCTCCAAAAACCAAGTTCAACCATGTTTGGGAGAAAAGTGTATTACCCATAAATTTGAAATCTAATACCAACTAAAGGGTCTTTCATATGAACAAGGTTAGAAATATAAGGCTAATACTCATTTAAATGGGGCTCGTCGAGTCAGGATCAATTTGACCGAAAATCCAAGGCTAACACTCCCTCCAAAAACCAAGTTCAACCATGTTTGGGAGAAAAGTGTATTACCCATAAATTTGAAGTCTAATACCAACTAAAAGCTCTTGGATATGAACAAGGTTAGAAATATAACGCTAATACTCATTTAAATGGTGCTCGTCGAGTCGGGATCGATGTGTCAGAAAATCGAAGGCTAACACCCCCTCCAAAAAACCAAGTTCAACCATGTTTGGGAGAAAAGTGTATTACCCATAAATTTGTAGTCTAATACCAACTAAAAGCTCTTGGATATGAACAAGATTGGAAATATAAGGCTAATACTCATTTAAATGGGGCTCGTCGAGTCAGGATCAGTTTGTCCCAAAATCCAAGGCTAACACCCCCTCCAAAAACCAAGTTCAACCATGTTTGGGGGAAAAGTGTATTACCCATAAATTTGAAGTCTAATACCAACTAAACGGGCTTTCATATGAACAAGGTTAGAAATATAAGGCTAATACTCATTTAAATGGGACTCGTCGAGTCAGGATCAATTTGTCTGAAAATCCAAGGCTAACACCCCCTCCAAAAACCAAGTTCAACCATGTTTGGGAGAAAAATGTATTACCCATAAATTTGAAGTATAATACCAACTAAAAGCTCTTGGATATGAATAAGTTTGGAAATATAAGGCTAATACTCATTTAAATGGGGCTCGTAGAGTCAGGATCAATTTGTCCGAAAATCTAAGGCTAACACTCTTCCAAAAACCAAGTTCAACCATGTTTGGGAGAAAAGTGTATTACCCATAAATTTGAAGTCTAATACCAACTAAAAGCTCTTGGATATGAACAAGGTTAGAAATATAAGGCTAATACTCATTTAAATGGGGCTCGTCGAGTCAGGATCAGTTTGTCCCGAAAATCCAAGGCTAACACCCTCTCCAAAAACCAAGTTCAACCATGTTTGGGAGAAAAAGTGTATTACCCATAAATTTGAAGTCTAATACCAACTAAAAGGTCTTTCATATGAACAAGGTTAGAAATATAAGGCTAATACTCATTTAAATGGGGCTCGTCGAGTCAGGATCAATTTGTCCGAAAATCCAAGGCTAACACTCTTCCAAAAACCAAGTTCAACCATGTTTGGGGAGAAAAAGTGTATTACCCATAAATTTGAAGTCTAATACCAACTAAAAGGGTCTTTCATATGAACAAGGTTAGAAATATAAGGCTAATACTCATTTAAATGGGGCTCGTCGAGTCGGGATCAATTTGTCCGAAAATCCAAGGCTAACACCCCCTCCAAAAACCAAGTTCAACCATGTTTGGGAGAAAAAGTGTATTACCCATAAATTTGAAGTCTAATACCAACTAAAAGCTCTTGGATATGAACAAGGTTAGAAATATAAGGCTAATACTCATTTAAATGGGGCTCGTCGAGTCGGGATCGATTTGTCAGAAAATCGAAGGCTAACACCCCTCCAAAAACCAAGTTCAACCATGTTTGGGAGAAAAGTGTATTACCCATAAATTTGAAAGTCTAATACCAACTAAAGGGTCTTTCATATGAACAAGGTTAGAAATATAAGGCTAATACTCATTTAAATGGGGGCTCGTCGAGTCGGGATCAATTTGTCCGAAAATCCAAGGCTAACACTCCCTCCAAAAACCAAGTTCAACCATGTTTGGGAGAAAAGTGTATTACCCATAAATTTGAAGTCTAATACCAACTAAAAGCTCTTGGATATGAACAAGGTTAGAAATATAACGCTAATACTCATTTAAATGGGTGCTCGTCGAGTCGGGGATCGGTTTGTCCCAGAAAATCGAAGGCTAACACCCCTCCAAAAACCAAGTTCAACCATGTTTGGGAGAAAAGTGTATTACCCATAAATTTGTAGTCTAATACCAACTAAAAGCTCTTGGATATGAACAAGATTGGAAATATAAGGCTAATACTCATTTAAATGGGGCTCGTCGAGTCGGGATCGGTTGTCCCAAAATCCAAGGCTAACACCCCCTCCAAAAACCAAGTTCAACCATGTTTGGGGGGAAAAGTGTATTACCCATAAATTTGAAGTCTAATACCAACTAAACGGGGTCTTTCATATGAACAAGGTTAGAAATATAAGGCTAATACTCATTTAAATGGGGACTCGTCGAGTCGGGATCAATTTGTCACGAAAATCCAAGGCTAACACCCCCTCCAAAAACCAAGTTCAACCATGTTTGGGAGAAAAAGTGTATTACCCATAAATTTGAAGTATAATACCAACTAAAAGCTCTTTGGATATGAACAAGTTTGGAAATATAAGGCTAATACTCATTTAAATGGGGCTCGTCGAGTCGGGATCAATTTGTCCGAAAATCTAAGGCTAACACTCCCTCCAAAAACCAAGTTCAACCATGTTTGGGAGAAAAGTGTATTACCCATAAATTTGAAGTCTAATACCAACTAAAAGCTCTTGGATATGAACAAGGTTAGAAATATAAGGCTAATACTCATTTAAATGGGGCTCGTCGAGTCGGGATCAGTTTGTCCCGAAAATCCAAGGCTAACACCCCTCCAAAAACCAAGTTCAACCATGTTTGGGGAGAAAAGTGTATTACCCATAAATTTGAAGTCTAATACCAACTAAAAGGGTCTTTCAAATATGAACAAGGTTAGAAATATAAGGCTAATACTCATTTAAATGGGGCTCGTCGAGTCAAGATCAATTTGTCCAGAAAATCCAAGGCTAACACCCCCTCCAAAAACCAAGTTCAACCATGTTTGGGAGAAAAGTGTATTACCCATAAATTTGAAGTCTAATACCAAACTAAAATCTCTTGGATATGAATAAGTTTGGAAATATAAGGCTAATACTCATTTAAATGGGGCTCGTCGAGTCGGGATCAATTTGTCCCGAAAAATCTAAGGCTAACACTCTTCCAAAAAACCAAGTTCAACCATGTTTGGGAGAAAAGTGTATTACCCATAAATTTGAAGTCTAATACCAACTAAAAGCTCTTTCATATGAACAAGGTTAGAAATATAACGCTAATACTCATTTAAATGGGGCTCGTCGAGTCAGGATCAGTTTGTCCGAAAATCGAAGGCTAACACCCCTCCAAAAACCAAGTTCAACCATGTTTGGGAGAAAAAGTGTATTACCCATAAATTTGTAGTCTAATACCAACTAAAAGCTCTTGGATATGAATAATATTGGAAATATAAGGCTAATACTCATTTAAATGGGGCTCGTCGAGTCAGGATCAGTTTGTCCAAAAATCCAAGGCTAATACCCCCTCCAAAAACCAAGTTCAACCATGTTTGGGGGAAAAGTGTATTACCCATAAATTTGAAGTCTAATACCAACTAAAGAGTCTTTCAAATGAACAAGGTTAGAAATATAAGGCTAATACTCATTTAAATGGGGCTCGTCGAGTCAGGATCAATTTGTCCGAAAATCTAAGGCTAACACTCTTCCAAAAACCAAGTTCAACCATGTTTGGGAGAAAAGTGTATTACCCATAAATTTGAAGTCTAATACCAACTAAAAGCTCTTTCATATGAACAAGGTTAGAAATATAACGCTAATACTCATTTAAATGGGGCTCGTCGAGTCAGGATCAGTTTGTCCGAAAATCGAAGGCTAACACCCCTCCAAAAACCAAGTTCAACCATGTTTGGGAGAAAAGTGTATTACCCATAAATTTGTAGTCTAATACCAACTAAAAGCTCTTGGATATGAATAATATTGGAAATATAAGGCTAATACTCATTTAAATGGGGCTCGTCGAGTCAGGATCAGTTTGTCCCAAAATCCAAGGCTAATACCCCCTCCAAAAACCAAGTTCAACCATGTTTGGGGGAAAAGTGTATTACCCATAAATTTGAAGTCTAATACCAACTAAAGAGTCTTTCAAATGAACAAGGTTAGAAATATAAGGCTAATACTCATTTAAATGGGGCTCGTCGAGTCAGGATCAATTTGTCCGGAAATCCAAGGCTAACACCCCCTCCAAAAACCAAGTTCAACCATGTTTGGGAGAAAAATGTATTACCCATAAATTTGAAGTCTAATACCAACTAAAAGCTCTTGGATATGAACAAGGTTAGAAATATAAGGCTAATACTCATTTAAATGGGGCTCGTCGAGTCAGGATCAGTTTGTCCGAAAATTGGATATGAACAAGGTTAGAAATATAAGGCTAATACTCATTTAAATGGGGCTCGTCGAGTCAGGATCAGTTTGTCCGAAAATCGAAGGCTAACACCCCTCCAAAAACCAAGTTCAACCATGTTTGGGAGAAAAGTGTATTACCCATAAATTTGAAGTCTAATACCAACTAAAGGGTCTTTCATATGAACAAGGTTAGAAATATAAGGCTAATACTCATTTAAATGGGGCTCGTCGAGTCAGGATCAATTTGTCCAGAAAATCCAAGGCTAACACCCCCTCCAAAAACCAAGTTCAACCATGTTTGGGGAGAAAACGTGTATTACCCATAAATTTGAAGTCTAATACCAACTAAAGGGTCTTGGATATGAACAAGGTTAGAAATATAAGGCTAATACTCATTTAAATGGGGCTCGTCGAGTCAGGATCAATTTGTCCGAAAATCCAAGGCTAACACCCCCTCCAAAAACCAAGTTCAACCATGTTTGGGAGAAAAGTGTATTACCCATAAATTTGAAGTCTAATACCAACTAAAAGCTCTTGGATATGAACAAGATTGGAAATATAAGGCTAATACTCATTTAAATGGGGCTCGTCGAGTCAGGATCAGTTTGTCCCAAAATCCAAGGCTAACACCCCCTCCAAAAACCAAGTTCAACCATGTTTGGGGGAAAAGTGTATTACCCATAAATTTGAAGTCTAATACCAACTAAAGGGTCTTTCATATGAACAAGGTTAGAAATATAAGGCTAATACTCATTTAAATGGGACTCGTCGAGTCAGGATCAATTTGTCCGAAAATCCAAGGCTAACACCCCCTCCAAAAACCAAGTTCAACCATGTTTGGGAGAAAAATGTATTACCCATAAATTTGAAGTATAATACCAACTAAAAGCTCTTGGATATGAAAAAGGTTAGAAATATAAGGATAATACTCATTTAAATGGGGCTCGTCGAGTCAGGATCAGTTTGACCGAAAATTGAAGGCTAACACCCCTCCAAAAACCAAGTTCAACCATGTTTGGGAGAAAAGTGTATTACCCATAAATTTGAAGTCTAATACCAACTAAAATCTATTGGATATGAATAAGGTTGGAAATATAAGGCTAATACTCATTTAAATGGGGCTCGTCGAGTCAGGATCAGTTTGTCCCAAAATCCAAGGCTAACACCCCCTCCAAAAACCAAGTTCAACCATGTTTGGGGGAAAAGTGTATTACCCATAAATTTGAAGTCTAATACCAACTAAAGGGTCTTTCATATGAACAAGGTTAGAAATATAAGGCTAATACTCATTTAAATGGGGCTCGTCGAGTCAGGATCAATTTGTCCGAAAATCCAAGGCTAACACCCCCTCCAAAAACCAAGTTCAACCATGTTTGGGAGAAAAATGTATTACCCATAAATTTGAAGTCTAATACCAACTAAAAGCTCTTGGATATGAACAAGTTTAGAAATATAAGGCTAATACTCATTTAAATGGGGGCTCGTCGAGTCGGGATCGGTTTGTCCCGAAAATCGAAGGCTAACACCCCCTCCAAAAACCAAGTTCAACCATGTTTGGGGAGAAAAGTGTATTACCCATAAATTTGAAGTCTAATACCAACTAAAGGGTCTTTCATATGAACAAGGTTAGAAATATAAGGCTAATACTCATTTAAATGGGACTCGTCGAGTCAGGATCACTTTGTCCGAAAATCCAAGGCTAACACCCCCTCCAAAAACCAAGTTCAACCATGTTTGGGTGAAAAATGTATTACCCATAAATTTGAAGTATAATACCAACTAAAAGCTCTTGGATATGAACAAGGTTAGAAATATAAGGATAATACTCATTTAAATGGGGCTCGTCGAGTCAGGATCAGTTTGACCGAAAATTGAAGGCTAACACCCCTCCAAAAACCAAGTTCAACCATGTTTGGGAGAAAAGTGTATTACCCATAAATTTGAAGTCTAATACCAACTAAAAGCTCTTGGATATGAACAAGGTTAGAAATATAAGGCTAATACTCATTTAAATGGGGCTCGTCGAGTCGGGGATCGGTTTGTCCCAGAAAATCGAAGGCTAACACCCCTCCAAAAACCAAGTTCAACCATGTTTGGGAGAAAAGTGTATTACCCATAAATTTGAAGTCTAATACCAACTAAAGGGTCTTTCATATGAACAAGGTTAGAAATATAAGGCTAATACTCATTTAAATGGGGCTCGTCGAGTCAGGATCAATTTGTCCGAAAATCCAAGGCTAACACCCCCTCCAAAAACCAAGTTCAACCATGTTTGGGGGAAAAGTGTATTACCCATAAATTTGAAGTCTAATACCAACTAAAGGGTCTTGGATATGAACAAGGTTAGAAATATAAGGCTAATACTCATTTAAATGGGGCTCGTCGAGTCAGGATCAATTTGTCCCAGAAAATCCAAGGCTAACACCCCCTCCAAAAACCAAGTTCAACCATGTTTGGGAGAAAAGTGTATTACCCATAAATTTGAAGTCTAATACCAACTAAAAGCTCTTGGATATGAATAATATTGGAAATATAAGGCTAATACTCATTTAAATGGGGCTCGTCGAGTCAGGATCAGTTTGTCCCAAAATCCAAGGCTAACACCCCCTCCAAAAACCAAGTTCAACCATGTTTGGGGGAAAAGTGTATTACCCATAAATTTGAAGTCTAATACCAACTAAAGGGTCTTTCATATGAACAAGGTTAGAAATATAAGGCTAATACTCATTTAAATGGGACTCGTCGAGTCAGGATCAATTTGTCCTGAAAATCCAAGGCTAACACCCCCTCCAAAAACCAAGTTCAACCATGTTTGGGAGAAAAATGTATTACCCATAAATTTGAAGTATAATACCAACTAAAAGCTCTTGGATATGAACAAGGTTAGAAATATAAGGCTAATACTCATTTAAATGGGGCTCGTCGAGTCAGGGATCGATTGACCGAAAATCGAAGGCTAACACCCCTCCAAAAACCAAGTTCAACCATGTTTGGGAGAAAAGTGTATTACCCATAAATTTGAAGTCTAATACAAACTAAAATCTCTTGGATATGAATAAGTTTGGAAATATAAGGCTAATACTCATTTAAATGGGGCTCGTAGAGTCAAGATCAATTTGTTCGAAAATCTAAGGCTAACACTCTTCCAAAAACCAAGTTCAACCATGTTTGGGAGAAAAGTGTATTACCCATAAATTTGAAGTCTAATACCAACTAAAAGCTCTTTCATATGAACAAGGTTAGAAATATAACGCTAATACTCATTTAAATGGGGCTCGTCGAGTCAGGATCAGTTTGTCCGAAAATCGAAGGCTAACACCCCTCCAAAAACCAAGTTCAACCATGTTTGGGAGAAAAGTGTATTACCCATAAATTTGTAGTCTAATACCAACTAAAAGCTCTTGGATGTGAATAATATTGGAAATATAAGGCTAATACTCATTTAAATGGGGCTCGTCGAGTCAGGATCAGTTTGTCCCAAAATCCAAGGCTAACACCCCCTCCAAAAACCAAGTTCAACCATGTTTGGGGGAAAAGTGTATTACCCATAAATTTGAAGTCTAATACCAACTAAAGGGTCTTTCATATGAACAAGGTTAGAAATATAAGGCTAATACTCATTTAAATGGGGCTCGTCGAGTCAGGATCAATTTGTCCGAAAATCCAAGGCTAACACCCCCTCCAAAAACCAAGTTCAACCATGTTTGGGAGAAAAATGTATTACCCATAAATTTGAAGTCTAATACCAACTAAAAGCTCTTGGATATGAACAAGGTTAGAAATATAAGGCTAATACTCATTTAAATGGGGCTCTTCGAGTCAGGATCAGTTTGTCCGAAAATCGAAGGCTAACACCCCCTCCAAAAACCAAGTTCAACCATGTTTGGGAGAAAAGTGTATTACCCATATATTTGAAGTCTAATACCAACTAAAGGGTCTTTCATATGAACAAGGTTAGAAATATAAGGCTAATACTCATTTAAATGGGGCTCGTCGAGTCAGGATCAATTTGTCCGAAAATCTAAGGCTAACACTCTTCCACAAACCAAGTTCAACCATGGTTGGGAGAAAAGTGTATTACCCATAAATTTGAAGTCTAATACTAACTAAAAGCTATTGTATATGAACAAGGTTAGAAATATAAGGCTAATACTCATTTAAATGGGGCTCGTCGAGTCAGGATCAATTTGTCCGAAAATCCAAGGCTAACACCCCCTCCAAAAACCAAGTTCAACCATGTTTGGGAGAAAAGTGTATTACCCATAAATTTGAAGTCTAATACCAACTAAAAGCTCTTGGATATGAACAAGATTATAAATATAAGGCTAATACTCATTTAAATGGGGCTCGTCGAACCAGGATCAGTTTGTCCCAAAATCCAAGGCTAACACCCCCTCCAAAAACCAAGTTCAACCATGTTTGGGGGAAAAGTGTATTACCCATAAATTTGAAGTCTAATACCAACTAAAGGGTCTTTGATATGAACAAGGTTAGAAATATAAGGATAATACTCATTTAAATGGGGCTTGTCGAGTCAGGATCAATTTGACCGAAAATCCAAGGCTAACACCCCCTCCAAAAACCAAGTTCAACCATGTTTGGGGGAAAAGTGTATTACCCATAAATTTGAAGTCTAATACCAACTAAAGGGTCTTTCATATGAAAAAGGTTAGAAATATAAGGCTAATACTCATTTAAATGGGTCTCGTCGAGTCAGGATCAATTTGTCCGAAAATCCAAGGCTAACACCCCCTCCAAAAACCAAGTTCAACCATGTTTGGGAGAAAAATGTATTACCCATAAATTTGAAGTCTAATACCAACTAAAAGCTCTTGGATATGAACAAGGTTTGAAATATAAGGCTAATACTCATTTAAATGGTGCTCGTCGAGTCAGGATCAGTTTGTCCGAAAATCGAAGGCTAACACCCCTCCAAAAACCAAGTTCAACCATGTTTGGGAGAAAAGTGTATTACCCATAAATTTGTAGTCTAATACCAACTAAAAGCTCTTCGATATGAACAAGATTGGAAATATAAGGCTAATACTCATTTAAATGGGGCTCGTCGAGTCAGGATCAGTTTGTCCCAAAATCGAAGGCTAACACCCCTCCAAAAACCAAGTTCAACCATGTTTGAGAGAAAAGTGTATTACCCATAATTTTGAAGTCTAATACAAACTAAAAGCTCTTGGATATGAACAAGGTTAGAAATATAAGTATAATACTCATTTAAATGGGGCTCGTCGAGTCAGGATCAATTTGTCCGAAAATCCAAGGCTAACACCCCCTCCAAAAACCAAGTTCAACCATGTTTGGGGGAAAAGTGTATTACCCATAAATTTGAAGTCTAATACCAACTAAAGGGTCTTTGATATGAACAAGGTTAGAAATATAAGGCTAATACTCATTTAAATGGGGCTCGTCGAGTCAGGATCAATTTGTCCGAAAATCTAAGGCTAACACTCTTCCACAAACCAAGTTCAACCATGGTTGGGAGAAAAGTGTATTACCCATAAATTTGAAGTCTAATACCAACTAAAAGCTATTGTATATGAACAAGTTTAGAAATATAAGGGTAATACTCATTTAAATGGGGCTCGTCGAGTCAGGATCAATTTGTCAGAAAATCCAAGGCTAACACCCCCTCCAAAAAACCAAGTTCAACCATGTTTGGGGGGAAAAGTGTATTACCCATAAATTTGAAGTCTAATACCAACTAAAAACTCTTGGATATGAACAAGGTTAGAAATATAAGGATAATACTCATTTAAATGGGGCTCGTCGAGTCAGGATCAATTTGTCCGAAAATCCAAGGCTAACACCCCCTCCAAAAACCAAGTTCAACCATGTTTGGGGGAAAAGTGTATTACCCATAAATTTGAAGTCTAATACCAACTAAAGGGTCTTTCATATGAACAAGGTTAGAAATATAAGGCTAATACTCATTTAAATGGGGCTCGTCGAGTCAGGATCAACTTGACCGAAAATCCAAGGCTAACACCCCCTCCCAAAACCAAGTTCAACCATGTTTGGGAGAAAAGTGTATTACCCATAAATTTGAAGTCTAATACCAACTAAAATATCATGGATATGAACAAGGTTAGAAATATAAGGCTAATACTCATTTAAATGGGGCTCGTCGAGTCAGGATCAATTTGTCCGAAAATCTAAGGCTAACACTCTTCCAAAAACCAAGTTCAACCATGTTTGGGAGAAAAGTGTATTACCCATAAATTTAAAGTCTAATACCACCTAAAAGCTCTTGGATATGAACAAGGTTAGAAATATAACGCTAATACTCATTTAAATGTGGCTCGTCAAGTCAGGATCAGTTTGTCCGAAAATCGAAGGCTAACACCCCTCCAAAAACCAAGTTCAACCATGTTTGGGAGAAAAGTGTATTACCCATAAATTTGTAGTCTAATACCAAATAAAAGCTCTTGGATATGAATAAGATTGTAAATATAAGGCTAATACTCATTTAAATGGGGCTCGTCGAGTCAGGATCAATTTGTCCGAAAATCCAAGGCTAACACCCCCTCCAAAAAACCAAGTTCAACCATGTTTGGGGGAAAAGTGTATTACCCATAAATTTGAAGTCTAATACCAACTAAAGGGTCTTTGATATGAACAAGGTTAGAAATATAAGGCTAATACTCATTTAAATGGGTCTCGTCGAGTCAGGATCAATTTGTCCGAAAATCCAAGGCTAACACCCCCTCCAAAAACCAAGTTCAACCATGTTTGGGAGAAAAATGTATTACCCATAAATTTGAAGTCTAATACCAACTAAAAGCTCTTGGATATGAACAAGGTTTGAAATATAAGGCTAATACTCATTTAAATGGGGCTCGTCGAGTCAGGATCAATTTGTCCGAAAATCCAAGGCTAACACCCCCTCCAAAAACCAAGTTCAACCATGTTTGGGAGAAAAATGTATTACCCATAAATTTGAAGTCTAATACCAACTAAAAGCTCTTGGATATGAACAAGGTTAGAAATATAAGGCTAATACTCATTTAAATGGGGCTCGTCGAGTCAGGATCAGTTTGTCCGAAAATCGAAGGCTAACACCCCTCCAAAAACCAAGTTCAACCATGTTTGAGAGAAAAGTGTATTACCCATAATTTTGAAGTCTAATACAAACTAAAAGCTCTTGGATATGAACAAGGTTAGAAATATAAGTATAATACTCATTTAAATGGGGCTCGTCGAGTCAGGATCAATTTGTCCGAAAATCCAAGGCTAACACCCCCTCCAAAAACCAAGTTCAACCATGTTTGGGGGAAAAGTGTATTACCCATAAATTTGAAGTCTAATACCAACTATAGGGTCTTTGATATGAACAAGGTTAGAAATATAAGGCTAATACTCATTTAAATGGGGCTCGTCGAGTCAGGATCAATTTGTCCGAAAATCTAAGGCTAACACTCTTCCACAAACCAAGTTCAACCATGGTTGGGAGAAAAGTGTATTACCCATAAATTTGAAGTCTAATACCAACTAAAAGCTATTGTATATGAACAAGGTTAGAAATATAAGGGTAATACTCATTTAAATGGGGCTCGTCGAGTTAGGATCAATTTGTCCGAAAATCCAAGGCTAACACCCCCTCCAAAAACCAAGTTCAACCATGTTTGGGGGAAAAATGTATTACCCATAAATTTGAAGTCTAATACCAACTAAAAACTCTTGGATATGAACAAGGTTAGAAATATAAGGATAATACTCATTTAAATGGGGCTCGTCGAGTCAGGATCAATTTGTCCGAAAATCCAAGGCTAACACCCCCTCCAAAAACCAAGTTCAACCATGTTTGGGGGAAAAGTGTATTACCCATAAATTTGAAGTCTAATACCAACTAAAAGCTCTTGGATATGAACAAGGTTAGAAATATAAGTCTAATACTCATTTAAATGGGGCTCGTCGAGTCAGGATCAATTTGACCGAAAATCCAAGGCTAACACCCCTCCGAAAACCAAGTTCAACCATGTTTGGGAGAAAAGTGTATTACCCATAAATTTGAAGTCTAATACCAACTAAAATCTCTTTGATATGAACAAGGTTATAAATATAAGGCTAATACTCATTTAAATGGGGCTCGTCTAATCAGGATCAGTTTGTCCCAAAATCCAAGTCTAACACCCCCTCCAAAAACCAAGTTCAACCATGTTTGGGGGAAAAGTGTATTACCCATAAATTTGAAGTCTAATACCAACTAACGGGTCTTTCATATGAACAAGGTTAGAAATATAAGGCTAATACTCATTTAAATGGGGCTCGTCGAGTCAGGATCAATTTGTCCAAAAATCCAAGGCTAACACCCCCTCCAAAAACCAAGTTCAACCATGTTTGGGGGAAAAGTGTATTACCCATAAATTTGAAGTCTAATACCAACTAAAGGGTCTTTCATATGAACAAGGTTAGAAATATAAGGCTAATACTCATTTAAATGGGGCTCGTCGAGTCAGGATCAATTTGTCCGAAAATCCAAGGCTAACACCCCCTCCAAAAACCAAGTTCAACCATGTTTGGGAGAAAAGTGTATTACCCATAATTATGAAGTCTAATACCAACTAAAAACTCTTGGATATGAACAAGGTTAGAAATATAAGGCTAATACTCATTTAAATGGGGCTCGTCGAGTCAGGATCAATTTGTCCGTAAATCCAAGGCTAACACCCCCTCCAAAAACCAAGTTCAACCATGTTTGGGGGAAAAGTGTATTACCCATAAATTTGAAGTCTAATACCAACTAAAGGGTCTTTGATATGAACAAGGTTAGAAATATAAGGCTAATACTGATTTAAATGGGGCTCGTCGAGTCAGGATCAATTTGTCCGAAAATCCAAGGCTAACACCCCCTCCAAAAACCAAGTTCAACCATGTTTGGGAGAAAAGTGTATTACCCATAAATTTGAAGTCTAATACTAACTAAAAGCTCTTGGATATGAACAAGGTTAGAAATATAAGTCTAATACTCATTTAAATGGGGCTCGTCGAATCAGGATCAGTTTGTCCCAAAATCCAAGGCTAACACCCCCTCCAAAAACCAAGTTCAACCATGTTTGGGGGAAAACTGTATTACCCATAAATTTGAAGTCTAATACCAACTAAAGGGTCTTTCATATGAACAAGGTTAGAAATATAAGGCTAATACTCATTTAAATGGGGCTCGTCGAGTCAGGATCAATTTGTCCAAAAATCCAAGGCTAACACCCCCTCCAAAAACCAAGTTCAACCATGT
Organism: Salix suchowensis; assembly: GCA_029030765.1. Classification (NCBI taxonomy): domain Eukaryota; kingdom Viridiplantae; phylum Streptophyta; class Magnoliopsida; order Malpighiales; family Salicaceae; genus Salix; species Salix suchowensis. The sequence continues at coordinate 3,240,983 of JAPFFH010000011.1, read as the reverse complement.
TTGAGAGAAAAGTGTATTACCCATAAATTTGTAGTCTAATACCAACTAAAAGCTCTTGGATATGAATAAGGTTGGAAATATAAGGCTAATACTCATTTAAATGGGGGCTCGTCGAGCCGAGGATCGGTTGTCCCAAAATCCAAGGCTAACACCCCCTCCAAAAACCAAGTTCAACCATGTTTGGGGGAAAAGTGTATTACCCATAAATTTGAAGTCTAATACCAACTAAAGGGTATTTCATATGAACAAGGTTCGAAATATAAGGCTAATACTCATTTAAATGGGGCTCGTCGAGTCAGGATCAATTTTTCTGAAAAACCAAGGCTAACACCCCCTCCAAAAACCAAGTTCAACTATGTTTGGGAGAAAAGTGTATTACCCATAAATTTGAAGTCTAATACCAACTAAAAGCTATTGTATATGAACAAGTTTAGAAATATAAGGGTAATACTCATTTAAATGGGGCTCGTCGAGTCAGGATCAATTTGTCCGAAAATCCAAGGCTAACACCCCCTCCAAAAACCAAGTTCAACCATGTTTGGGGGAAAAGTGTATTACCCATAAATTTGAAGTCTAATACCAACTAAAAACTCTTGGATATGAACAAGGTTAGAAATATAAGGATAATACTCATTTAAATGGGGCTCGTCGAGTCAGGATCAATTTGTCCGAAAATCCAAGGCTAACACCCCCTCCAAAAACCAAGTTCAACCATGTTTGGGGGAAAAGTGTATTACCCATAAATTTGAAGTCTAATACCAACTAAAGGGTCTTTCATATGAACAAGGTTAGAAATATAAGGCTAATACTCATTTAAATGGGGCTCGTCGAGTCAGGATCAACTTGACCGAAAATCCAAGGCTAACACCCCCTCCCAAAACCAAGTTCAACCATGTTTGGGAGAAAAGTGTATTACCCATAAATTTGAAGTCTAATACCAACTAAAATATCATGGATATGAACAAGGTTAGAAATATAAGGCTAATACTCATTTAAATGGGGCTCGTCGAGTCAGGATCAATTTGTCCCAGAAAATCTAAGGCTAACACTCTTCCAAAAACCAAGTTCAACCATGTTTGGGAGAAAAGTGTATTACCCATAAATTTAAAGTCTAATACCACCTAAAAGCTCTTGGATATGAACAAGGTTAGAAATATAACGCTAATACTCATTTAAATGTGGCTCGTCAAGTCAGGATCAGTTTGTCCGAAAATCGAAGGCTAACACCCCTCCAAAAACCAAGTTCAACCATGTTTGGGAGAAAAGTGTATTACCCATAAATTTGTAGTCTAATACCAAATAAAAGCTCTTGGATATGAATAAGATTGTAAATATAAGGCTAATACTCATTTAAATGGGGCTCGTCGAGTCAGGATCAATTTGTCCGAAAATCCAAGGCTAACACCCCCTCCAAAAACCAAGTTCAACCATGTTTGGGGGAAAAGTGTATTACCCATAAATTTGAAGTCTAATACCAACTAAAGGGTCTTTGATATGAACAAGGTTAGAAATATAAGGCTAATACTCATTTAAATGGGTCTCGTCGAGTCAGGATCAATTTGTCCGAAAATCCAAGGCTAACACCCCCTCCAAAAACCAAGTTCAACCATGTTTGGGAGAAAAATGTATTACCCATAAATTTGAAGTCTAATACCAACTAAAAGCTCTTGGATATGAACAAGGTTTGAAATATAAGGCTAATACTCATTTAAATGGGGCTCGTCGAGTCAGGATCAATTTGTCCGAAAATCCAAGGCTAACACCCCCTCCAAAAACCAAGTTCAACCATGTTTGGGAGAAAAATGTATTACCCATAAATTTGAAGTCTAATACCAACTAAAAGCTCTTGGATATGAACAAGGTTAGAAATATAAGGCTAATACTCATTTAAATGGGGCTCGTCGAGTCAGGATCAGTTTGTCCGAAAATCGAAGGCTAACACCCCTCCAAAAACCAAGTTCAACCATGTTTGAGAGAAAAGTGTATTACCCATAATTTTGAAGTCTAATACAAACTAAAAGCTCTTGGATATGAACAAGGTTAGAAATATAAGTATAATACTCATTTAAATGGGGGCTCGTCGAGTCGGGATCAATTTGTCCCAGAAAATCCAAGGCTAACACCCCCTCCAAAAACCAAGTTCAACCATGTTTGGGGGAAAAGTGTATTACCCATAAATTTGAAGTCTAATACCAACTATAGGGTCTTTGATATGAACAAGGTTAGAAATATAAGGCTAATACTCATTTAAATGGGGCTCGATCGAGTCGGGGATCAATTTGTCCAGAAAATCTAAGGCTAACACTCTTCCACAAACCAAGTTCAACCATGGTTGGGAGAAAAGTGTATTACCCATAAATTTGAAGTCTAATACCAACTAAAAGCTATTGTATATGAACAAGGTTAGAAATATAAGGGTAATACTCATTTAAATGGGGGCTCGTCGAGTTAGGATCAATTTGTCAGAAAATCCAAGGCTAACACCCCCTCCAAAAACCAAGTTCAACCATGTTTGGGGGAAAAATGTATTACCCATAAATTTGAAGTCTAATACCAACTAAAAACTCTTGGATATGAACAAGGTTAGAAATATAAGGATAATACTCATTTAAATGGGGCTCGTCGAGTCGGGATCAATTTGTCCCAGAAAATCCAAGGCTAACACCCCCTCCAAAAACCAAGTTCAACCATGTTTGGGGGGAAAAGTGTATTACCCATAAATTTGAAGTCTAATACCAACTAAAAGCTCTTGGATATGAACAAGGTTAGAAATATAAGTCTAATACTCATTTAAATGGGGCTCGTCGAGTCGGGATCAATTTGACCAGAAAATCCAAGGCTAACACCCCTCCGAAAACCAAGTTCAACCATGTTTGGGAGAAAAGTGTATTACCCATAAATTTGAAGTCTAATACCAACTAAAATCTCTTTGATATGAACAAGGTTATAAATATAAGGCTAATACTCATTTAAATGGGGGCTCGTCTAATCGGGATCGGTTTGTCCCAAAATCCAAGTCTAACACCCCCTCCAAAAACCAAGTTCAACCATGTTTGGGGGAAAAGTGTATTACCCATAAATTTGAAGTCTAATACCAACTAAAGGGTCTTTCATATGAACAAGGTTAGAAATATAAGGCTAATACTCATTTAAATGGGGCTCGTCGAGTCAGGATCAATTTGTCCAAAAATCCAAGGCTAACACCCCCTCCAAAAAACCAAGTTCAACCATGTTTGGGGGAAAAGTGTATTACCCATAAATTTGAAGTCTAATACCAACTAAAGGGTCTTTCATATGAACAAGGTTAGAAATATAAGGCTAATACTCATTTAAATGGGGCTCGTCGAGTCGGGATCAATTTGTCCAGAAAATCCAAGGCTAACACCCCCTCCAAAAACCAAGTTCAACCATGTTTGGGAGAAAAGTGTATTACCCATAATTATGAAGTCTAATACCAACTAAAAACTCTTGGATATGAACAAGGTTAGAAATATAAGGCTAATACTCATTTAAATGGGGCTCGTCGAGTCGGGGATCAATTTGTCCCAGTAAATCCAAGGCTAACACCCCCTCCAAAAAACCAAGTTCAACCATGTTTGGGGGGAAAAGTGTATTACCCATAAATTTGAAGTCTAATACCAACTAAAGGGTCTTTGATATGAACAAGGTTAGAAATATAAGGCTAATACTGATTTAAATGGGGCTCGTCGAGTCGGGATCAATTTGTCCAGAAAATCCAAGGCTAACACCCCCTCCAAAAACCAAGTTCAACCATGTTTGGGAGAAAAGTGTATTACCCATAAATTTGAAGTCTAATACTAACTAAAAGCTCTTGGATATGAACAAGGTTAGAAATATAAGTCTAATACTCATTTAAATGGGGCTCGTCGAATCAGGATCAGTTTGTCCCAAAATCCAAGGCTAACACCCCTCCAAAAACCAAGTTCAACCATGTTTGGGGGAAAACTGTATTACCCATAAATTTGAAGTCTAATACCAACTAAAGGGTCTTTCATATGAACAAGGTTAGAAATATAAGGCTAATACTCATTTAAATGGGGCTCGTCGAGTCAGGATCAATTTGTCCAAAAATCCAAGGCTAACACCCCCTCCAAAAACCAAGTTCAACCATGTTTGAGAGAAAAGTGTATTACCCATAAATTTGTAGTCTAATACCAACTAAAAGCTCTTGGATATGAATAAGGTTGGAAATATAAGGCTAATACTCATTTAAATGGGGGCTCGTCGAGCCAGGATCGTTTGTCCCAAAATCCAAGGCTAACACCCCCTCCAAAAACCAAGTTCAACCATGTTTGGGGGAAAAGTGTATTACCCATAAATTTGAAGTCTAATACCAACTAAAGGGTATTTCATATGAACAAGGTTCGAAATATAAGGCTAATACTCATTTAAATGGGGCTCGTCGAGTCAGGATCAATTTTTCTGAAAAACCAAGGCTAACACCCCCTCCAAAAACCAAGTTCAACTATGTTTGGGAGAAAAGTGTATTACCCATAATTTTGAAGTCTAATACCAACTAAAAGCTCTTGGATATGAACAAGGTTAGAAATGTAAGGCTAATACTCATTTAAATGGGGCTCGTCGAGTCAGGATCAATTTGTCCGAAAATCCAAGGCTAACACCCCCTCCAAAAACCAAGTTCAACCATGTTTGGGGGAAAAGTGTATTACCCATAAATTTGAATTCTAGTACCAACTAAAGGGTATTTCATATGAACAAGGTTAGAAATATAAGGCTAATACTCATTTAAATGGGGCTCGTCGAGTCAGGATCAATTTGTCCGAAAATCTAAGGCTAACACTCTTCCAAAAACCAAGTTCAACCATGTTTGGGAGAAAAGTGTATTACCGATAAATTTGAAGTCTAATACCAACTAAAAGCTCTTGGATATGAACAAGGTTAGAAATATAAGGCTAATACTCATTTAAATGGGGCTCGTCGAGTCAGGATCAGTTTGTCCGAAAATCGAAGGCTAACACCCCTCCAAAAACCAAGTTCAACCATGTTCGGGAGAAAAGTGTATTACCCATAAATTTGTAGTCTAAAACCAACTAAAAGCTCTTGGATATGAATAAGGTTTGAAATATAAGGCTAATACTCATTTAAATGGGGCTCGTCGAGTCAGGATCAGTTTGTCCCAAAATCCAAGGCTAACACCCCCTCCAAAAACCAAGTTCAACCATGTTTGGGGGAAAAGTGTATTACCCATAAATTTGAAGTCTAATACCAACTAAAGGATCTTTCATATGAACAAGGTTAGAAATATAAGGCTAATACTCATTTAAATGGGCCTCGTCGAGTCAGGATCAATTTGTCCGAAAAACCAAGGCTAACACCCCCTCCAAAAACCAAGTTCAACCATGTTTGGGGGAAAAGTGTATTACCCATAAATTTGAAGTCTAATACCAACTAAAGGGTATTGGATATGAAAAAGGTTAGAAATATAAGGCTAATACTCATTTAAATGGGTCTCGTCGAGTCAGGATCAGTTTGTCCCAAAATCCAAGGCTAACACCCCCTCCAAAAACCAAGTTCAACCATGTTTGGGAGAAAAATGTATTACCCATAAATTTGAAGTCTAATACCAACTAAAAGGTCTTTCATATGAACAAGGTTAGAAATATAAGGCTAATACTCATTTAAATGGGGCTCGTCGAGTCAGGATTAATTTGACCGAAAATCCAAGGCTAACACCCCCTCCAAAAACCAAGTGCAACCATGTTTGGGAGAAAAGTGTATTACCCATAAATTTGAAGTCTAATATCAACTAAAGGGTCTTGGATATGAACAAGGTTAGAAACATAAGGCTAATACTCATTTAAATGGGGCTCGTCGAGTCAGGATTAATTTGACCGAAAATCCAAGGCTAACACCCCCTCCAAAAACCAAGTGCAACCATGTTTGGGAGAAAAGTGTATTACCCATAAATTTGAAGTCTAATACCAACTAAAGGGTCTTGGATGTGAACAAGGTTAGAAATATAAGGCTAATACTCATTTAAATGGGGCTCGTCGAGTCAGGATCAATTTGACCGAAAATCCAAGGCTAACACCCTCTCCAAAAACCAAGTTCAACCATGTTTGGGAGAAAAGTGTATTACCCATAAATTTGAAGACTAATACCAACTAAAAGCTCTTGGATATGAACAAGGTTAGAAATATAAGGCTAATACTCATTTAAATGGGGCTCGTCGAGTCAGGATCAATTTGACCGAAAATCCAAGGCTAACACCCCCTCCAAAAACCAAGTTCAACCATGTTTGGGAGAAAAGTGTATTACCCATAAATTTGAAGTCTAATACCAACTAAAGGGTCTTGGATATGAATAAAGTTAGAAATATAAGGCTAATACTCATTTAAATGGGGCTCGTCGAGTCAGGATCAATTTGACCGAAAATCCAAGGCTAACACCCTCTCCAAAAACCAAGTTCACCCATGTTTGGGAGGAAAGTGTATTACCCATAAATTTGAAGTCTAATACCAACTAAAGGGTCTTGGATATGAACAAGGTTAGAAATATAAGGCTAATACTCATTTAAATGGGGCTCGTCGAGTCAGGATCAATTTGACCGAAAATCCAAGGCTAACACCCTCTCCAAAAACCAAGTTCAACCATGTTTGGGAGAAAAGTATATTACCCATAAATTTGAAGTCTAATACCAACTAAAAGCTCTTGGATATGAACAAGGTTAGAAATATAAGGCTAATACTCATTTAAATGGGGCTCGTCGAGTCAGGATCAATTTGATCGAAAATCCAAGGCTAACACCCCCTCCAAAAACCAAGTTCAACCATGTTTGGGAGAAAAGTGTATTACCCATAAATTTGAAGTCTAATACCAACTAAAGGGTCTTGGATATGAACAAGGTTAGAAATATAAGGCTAATACTCATTTAAATGGGGCTCGTCGAGTCAGGATCAATTTGACCGAAAATCCAAGGCTAACACCCCCTCCAAAAACCAAGTTCAACCATGTTTGGGAGAAAAGTGTATTACCCATAAATTTGAAGTCTAATACAAACTAAAGGGTCTTGGATATGAACAAGGTTAGAAATATAAGGCTAATACTCATTTAAATGGGCCTCGTCGAGTCAGGATCAATTTGACCGAAAATCCAAGGCTAATACCCCCTCCAAAAACCAAGTTCAACCATGTTTGGGAGAAAAGTGTATTACCCATAAATTTGAAGTCTAATACCAACTAAAGGGTCTTGTATATGAACAAGGTTATAAATATAAGGCTAATACTCATTTAAATGGGCCTCGTTCAGTCAGGATCAATTTGACCGAAAATCCAAAGCTAATACCCCCTCCAAAAACCAAGTTCATCGGTGTTTGGGAGAAAAGTGTATTACCCATAAATTTGAATTCTAATACCAACTAAAGGGTCTTGGAAAGGAACATGGTTAGAAATATAAGGCTATACTCATTTAAATGGGCTTCGTCTAGTCAGGATCAATTTGACCGAAAATCCAAGGCTAACACCCCCTCCAAAAACCAAGTTCAACCATGTTTGGGAGAAAAGTGTATTACCCATAAATTTGAAGTCTAATTCCAACTAAAGGGTCTTGGATATGAACAAGGCTAGAAATATAAGACTAATACTCATTTAAATGGGGCTCGTCGAGTCAGGATCAATTTGACCGAAAATCCAAGGCTAACACCCCCTCCAAAAACCAAGTTCAACCATGTTTGGGAGAAAAGTGTATTACCCATAAATTTGAAGTCTAATACCAACTAAAGGGTCTTGGATATGAACAAGGTTAGAAATATAAGTCTAATACTCATTTAAATGGGCCTCGTCCAGTCAGGATCAATTTGACCGAAAATCCAAAGCTAACACCCCCTCCAAAAACCAAGTTCATCCATGTTTGGGAGAAACGTGTATTACCCATAAATTTGAAGTCTAATACCAACTAAAGGGTCTTGGATATGAACAAGGTTAGAAATATAAGGCTATACTCATTTAAATGGGCCTCGTCCAGTCAGGATCAATTTGACCGAAAATCCAAGGCTAACACCCCCTCCAAAAACCAAGTTCAACCATGTTTGGGAGAAAAGTGTATTACCCATAAATTTGAAGTCTAATATCAACTAAAGGGTCTTGGATATGAACAAGGTTAGAAACATAAGGCTAATACTCATTTAAATGGGGCTCGTCGAGTCAGGATCAATTTGACCGAAAATCCAAGGCTAACACCCTCTCCAAAAACCAAGTTCAACCATGTTTGGGAGAAAAGTATATTACCCATAAATTTGAAGTCTAATACCAACTAAAAGATCTTGTATATGAACAAGGTTAGAAATATAAGGCTAATACTCATTTAAATGGGGCTCGTCGAGTCAGGATCAATTTGATCGAAAATCCAAGGCTAACACCCCCTCCAAAAACCAAGTTCAACCATGTTTGGGAGAAAAGTGTATTACCCATAAATTGAAGTCTAATACCAACTAAAGGGTCTTGGATATGAACAAGGTTAGAAATATAAGGCTAATACTCATTTAAATGGGGCTCGTCGAGTCGAGATCAATTTGACCGAAAATCCAAGGCTAACACCCCCTCCAAAAACCAAGTTCAACCATGTTTGGGAGAAAAGTGTATTACCCATAAATTTGAAGTCTAATTCCAACTAAAGGGTCTTGGATATGAACAAGGCTAGAAATATAAGACTAATACTCATTTAAATGGGGCTCGTCGAGTCAGGATCAATTTGACCGAAAATCCAAGGCTAACACCCCCTCCAAAAACCAAGTTCAACCATGTTTGGGAGAAAAGTATATTACCCATAAATTTGAAGTCTAATACTAACTAAAAGCTCTTGGATATGAACAAGGTTAGAAATATAAGGCTAATACTCATTTAAATGGGGCTCGTCGAGTCAGGATCAATTTGATCGAAAATCCAAGGCTAACACCCCCTCCAAAAACCAAGTTCAACCATGTTTGGGAGAAAAGTGTATTACCCATAAATTTGAAGTCTAATACCAACTAAAGGGTCTTGGATATGAACAAGGTTAGAAATATAAGGCTAATACTCATTTAAATGGGGCTCGTCGAGTCAGGGATCAATTTGACCGAAAATCCAAGGCTAACACCCCTCCAAAAACCAAGTTCAACCATGTTTGGGAGAAAAGTGTATTACCCATAAATTTGAAGTCTAATACAAACTAAAGGGTCTTGGATATGAACAAGGTTAGAAATATAAGGCTAATACTCATTTAAATGGGCCTCGTCGAGTCAGGATCAATTTGACCGAAAATCCAAGGCTAATACCCCCTCCAAAAACCAAGTTCAACCATGTTTGGGAGAAAAGTGTATTACCCATAAATTTGAAGTCTAATACCAACTAAAGGGTCTTGTATATGAACAAGGTTATAAATATAAGGCTAATACTCATTTAAATGGGCCTCGTTCAGTCAGGATCAATTTGACCGAAAATCCAAAGATAACACCCCCTCCAAAAACCAAGTTCATCGGTGTTTGGGAGAAAAGTGTATTACCCATAAATTTGAATTCTAATACCAACTAAAGGGTCTTGGAAAGGAACATGGTTAGAAATATAAGGCTATACTCATTTAAATGGGCTTCGTCTAGTCAGGATCAATTTGACCGAAAATCCAAGGCTAACACCCCCTCCAAAAACCAAGTTCAACCATGTTTGGGAGAAAAGTGTATTACCCATAAATTTGAAGTCTAATTCCAACTAAAGGGTCTTGGATATGAACAAGGCTAGAAATATAAGACTAATACTCATTTAAATGGGGCTCGTCGAGTCAGGATCAATTTGACCGAAAAATCCAAGGCTAACACCCCTCCAAAAACCAAGTTCAACCATGTTTGGGAGAAAAGTGTATTACCCATAAATTTGAAGTCTAATACCAACTAAAGGGTCTTGGATATGAACAAGGTTAGAAATATAAGTCTAATACTCATTTAAATGGGCCTCGTCCAGTCAGGATCAATTTGACCGAAAATCCAAAGCTAACACCCCCTCCAAAAACCAAGTTCATCCATGTTTGGGAGAAACGTGTATTACCCATAAATTTGAAGTCTAATACCAACTAAAGGGTCGTGGATATGAACAAGGTTAGAAATATAAGGCTATACTCATTTAAATGGGCCTCGTCCAGTCAGGATCAATTTGACCGAAAATCCAAGGCTAACACCCCCTCCAAAAACCAAGTTCAACCATGTTTGGGAGAAAAGTGTATTACCCATAAATTTGAAGTCTAATACCAACTAAAGGGTCTTGGATATGAACAAGGTTAGAAACATAAGGCTAATACTCATTTAAATGGGGCTCGTCGAGTCAGGATCAATTTGACCGAAAATCCAAGGCTAACACCCTCTCCAAAAACCAAGTTCAACCATGTTTGGGAGAAAAGTATATTACCCATAAATTTGAAGTCTAATACCAACTAAAAGCTCTTGTATATGAACAAGGTTAGAAATATAAGGCTAATACTCATTTAAATGGGGCTCGTCGAGTCAGGATCAATTTGATCGAAAATCCAAGGCTAACACCCCCTCCAAAAACCAAGTTCAACCATGTTTGGGAGAAAAGTGTATTACCCATAAATTTGAAGTCTAATACCAACTAAAGGGTCTTGGATATGAACAAGGTTAGAAATATAAGGCTAATACTCATTTAAATGGGGCTCGTCGAGTCAGGATCAATTTGACCGAAAATCCAAGGCTAACACCCCTCCAAAAACCAAGTTCAACCATGTTTGGGAGAAAAGTGTATTACCCATAAATTTGAAGTCTAATACCAACTAAAGGGTCTTGTATATGAACAAGGTTAGAAATATAAGGCTAATACTCATTTAAATGGGCCTCGTTCGAGTCAGGGATCAATTTGACCGAAAAATCCAAAGCTAACACCCCCTCCAAAAACCAAGTTCATCCATGTTTGGGAGAAAAGTGTATTACCCATAAATTTGAATTCTAATACCAACTAAAGGGTCTTGGATATGAACATGGTTAGAAATATAAGGCTATACTCATTTAAATGGGCTTCGTCTATTCAGGATCAATTTGACCGAAAATCCAAGGCTAACACCCCCTCCAAAAACCAAGTTCAACCATGTTTGGGAGAAAAGTGTATTACCCATAAATTTGAAGTCTAATTCCAACTAAAGGGTCTTGGATATGAACAAGACTAGAAATATAAGACTAATACTCATTTAAATGGGGCTCGTCGAGTCAGGATCAATTTGACCGAAAATCCAAGGCTAACACCCCCTCCAAAAACCAAGTTCAACCATGTTTGGGAGGAAACTGTATTACCCATAAATTTGAAGTCTAATACCAACTAAAAGCTCTTGGATATGAACAAGGTTAGAAATATAAGTCTAATACTCATTAAATGGGGCTCGTCGAGTCAGGATCAATTTGACCGAAAATCCAAGGCTAACACCCTCTCCAAAAACCAAGTTCAACCATGTTTGGGAGAAAAGTATATTACCCATAAATTTGAAGTCTAATACCAACTAAAAGCTCTTGGATATGAACAAGGTTAGAAATATAAGGCTAATACTCATTTAAATGGGGCTCGTCGAGTCAGGATCAATTTGATCGAAAATCCAAGGCTAACACCCCCTCCAAAAACCAAGTTCAACCATGTTTGGGAGAAAAGTGTATTACCCATAAATTTGAAGTCTAATACCAACTAAAGGGTCTTGGATATGAACAAGGTTAGAAATATAAGGCTAATACTCATTTAAATGGGGCTCGTCGAGTCAGGATCAATTTGACCGAAAATCCAAGGCTAACACCCCCTCCAAAAACCAAGTTCAACCATGTTTGGGAGAAAAGTGTATTACCCATAAATTTGAAGTCTAATTCCAACTAAAGGGTCTTGGATATGAACAAGGCTAGAAATATAAGACTAATACTCATTTAAATGGGGCTCGTCGAGTCAGGATCAATTTGACCGAAAATCCAAGGCTAACACCCCCTCCAAAAAACCAAGTTCAACCATGTTTGGGAGAAAAGTGTATTACCCATAAATTTGAAGTCTAATACCAACTAAAGGGTCTTGTATATGAACAAGGTTAGAAATATAAGGCTAATACTCATTTAAATGGGCCTCGTTCAGTCAGGATCAATTTGACCGAAAATCCAAAGCTAACACCCCTCCAAAAACCAAGTTCATCCATGTTTGGGAGAAAAGTGTATTACCCATAAATTTGAATTCTAATACCAACTAAAGGGTCTTGGATATGAACATGGTTAGAAATATAAGGCTATACTCATTTAAATGGGCTTCGTCTAGTCAGGATCAATTTGACCGAAAATCCAAGGCTAACACCCCCTCCAAAAACCAAGTTCAACCATGTTTGGGAGAAAAGTGTATTACCCATAAATTTGAAGTCTAATTCCAACTAAAGGGTCTTGGATATGAACAAGGATAGAAATATAAGACTAATACTCATTTAAATGGGGCTCGTCGAGTCAGGATCAATTTGACCGAAAATCCAAGGCTAACACCCCCTCCAAAAACCAAGTTCAACCATGTTTGGGAGGAAAGTGTATTACCCATAAATTTGAAGTCTAATACCAACTAAAAGCTCTTGGATATGAACAAGGTTAGAAATATAAGGCTAATACTCATTAAATGGGGCTCGTCGAGTCAGGATCAATTTGACCGAAAATCCAAGGCTAACACCCTCTCCAAAAACCAAGTTCAACCATGTTTGGGAGAAAAGTATATTACCCATAAATTTGAAGTCTAATACCAACTAAAAGCTCTTGGATATGAACAAGGTTAGAAATATAAGGCTAATACTCATTTAAATGGGGCTCGTCGAGTCAGGATCAATTTGATCGAAAATCCAAGGCTAACACCCCCTCCAAAAAACCAAGTTCAACCATGTTTGGGAGAAAAGTGTATTACCCATAAATTTGAAGTCTAATACCAACTAAAGGGTCTTGGATATGAACAAGGTTAGAAATATAAGGCTAATACTCATTTAAATGGGGCTCGTCGAGTCGGGATCAATTTGACCGAAAAATCCAAGGCTAACACCCCCTCCAAAAACCAAGTTCAACCATGTTTGGGAGAAAAGTGTATTACCCATAAATTTGAAGTCTAATACAAACTAAAGGGTCTTGGATATGAACAAGGTTAGAAATATAAGGCTAATACTCATTTAAATGGGCCTCGTCGAGTCAGGGATCAATTTGACCGAAAAATCCAAGGCTAATACCCCCTCCAAAAACCAAGTTCAACCATGTTTGGGAGAAAAGTGTATTACCCATAAATTTGAAGTCTAATACCAACTAAAGGGTCTTGTATATGAACAAGGTTAGAAATATAAGGCTAATACTCATTTAAATGGGCCTCGTTCAGTCAGGATCAATTTGACAGAAAATCCAAAGCTAACACCCCCTCCAAAAACCAAGTTCATCGGTGTTTGGGAGAAAAGTGTATTACCCATAAATTTGAATTCTAATACCAACTAAAGGGTCTTGGATATGAACATGGTTAGAAATATAAGGCTATACTCATTTAAATGGGCTTCGTCTAGTCAGGATCAATTTGACCGAAAATCCAAGGCTAACACCCCCTCCAAAAACCAAGTTCAACCATGTTTGGGAGAAAAGTGTATTACCCATAAATTTGAAGTCTAATTCCAACTAAAGGGTCTTGGATATGAACAAGGCTAGAAATATAAGACTAATACTCATTTAAATGGGGCTCGTCGAGTCAGGGATCAATTTGACCGAAAAATCCAAGGCTAACACCCCCTCCAAAAACCAAGTTCAACCATGTTTGGGAGAAAAGTGTATTACCCATAAATTTGAAGTCTAATACCAACTAAAGGGTCTTGGATATGAACAAGGTTAGAAATATAAGGCTAATACTCATTTAAATGGGGCTCGTCGAGTCAGGGATCAATTTGACCGAAAAATCCAAGGCTAACACCCCCTCCAAAAACCAAGTTCAACCATGTTTGGGAGAAAAGTGTATTACCCATAAATTTGAAGTCTAATACAAACTAAAGGGTCTTGGATATGAACAAGGTTAGAAATATAAGGCTAATACTCATTTAAATGGGCCTCGTCGAGTCAGGATCAATTTGACCGAAAATCCAAGGCTAATACCCCCTCCAAAAACCAAGTTCAACCATGTTTGGGAGAAAAGTGTATTACCCATAAATTTGAAGTCTAATACCAACTAAAGGGTCTTGTATATGAACAAGGTTAGAAATATAAGGCTAATACTCATTTAAATGGGCCTCGTTCAGTCAGGATCAATTTGACCGAAAATCCAAAGCTAACACCCCCTCCAAAAACCAAGTTCATCGGTGTTTGGGAGAAAAGTGTATTACCCATAAATTTGAATTCTAATACCAACTAAAGGGTCTTGGATATGAACATGGTTAGAAATATAAGGCTATACTCATTTAAATGGGCTTCGTCTAGTCAGGATCAATTTGACCGAAAATCCAAGGCTAACACCCCCTCCAAAAACCAAGTTCAACCATGTTTGGGAGAAAAGTGTATGACCCATAAATTTGAAGTCTAATTCCAACTAAAGGGTCTTGGATATGAACAAGGCTAGAAATATAAGACTAATACTCATTTAAATGGGGCTCGTCGAGTCAGGATCAATTTGACAGAAAATCCAAAGCTAACACCCCCTCCAAAAACCAAGTTCATCGGTGTTTGGGAGAAAAGTGTATTACCCATAAATTTGAATTCTAATACCAACTAAAGGGTCTTGGATATGAACATGGTTAGAAATATAAGGCTATACTCATTTAAATGGGCTTCGTCTAGTCAGGATCAATTTGACCGAAAATCCAAGGCTAACACCCCCTCCAAAAACCAAGTTCAACCATGTTTGGGAGAAAAGTGTATTACCCATAAATTTGAAGTCTAATTCCAACTAAAGGGTCTTGGATATGAACAAGGCTAGAAATATAAGACTAATACTCATTTAAATGGGGCTCGTCGAGTCAGGATCAATTTGACCGAAAATCCAAGGCTAACACCCCCTCCAAAAACCAAGTTCAACCATGTTTGGGAGAAAAGTGTATTACCCATAAATTTGAAGTCTAATTCCAACTAAAGGGTCTTGGATATGAACAAGGCTAGAAATATAAGACTAATACTCATTTAAATGGGGCTCGTCGAGTCAGGATCAATTTGACCGAAAATCCAAGGCTAACACCCCCTCCAAAAACCAAGTTCAACCATGTTTGGGAGGAAAGTGTATTACCCATAAATTTGAAGTCTAATACCAACTAAAAGCTCTTGGATATGAACAAGGTTAGAAATATAAGGCTAATACTCATTTAAATGGGGCTCGTCGAGTCAGGATCAATTTGACCGAAAATCCAAGGCTAACACCCTCTCCAAAAACCAAGTTCAACCATGTTTGGGAGAAAAGTATATTACCCATAAATTTGAAGTCTAATACCAACTAAAAGCTCTTGGATATGAACAAGGTTAGAAATATAAGGCTAATACTCATTTAAATGGGGCTCGTCGAGTCAGGATCAATTTGATCGAAAATCCAAGGCTAACACCCCCTCCAAAAACCAAGTTCAACCATGTTTGGGAGAAAAGTGTATTACCCATAAATTTGAAGTCTAATACCAACTAAAGGGTCTTGGATATGAACAAGGTTAGAAATATAAGGCTAATACTCATTTAAATGGGGCTCGTCGAGTCAGGATCAATTTGACCGAAAATCCAAGGCTAACACCCCCTCCAAAAACGAAGTTCAACCATGTTTGGGAGAAAAGTGTATTACCCATAAATTTGAATTCTAATACAAACTAAAGGGTCTTGGATATGAACAAGGTTAGAAATATAAGGCTAATACTCATTTAAATGGGCCTCGTCGAGTCAGGATCAATTTGACCGAAAATCCAAGGCTAATACCCCCTCCAAAAACCAAGTTCAACCATGTTTGGGAGAAAAGTGTATTACCCATAAATTTGAAGTCTAATACCAACTAAAGGGTCTTGTATATGAACAAGGTTAGAAATATAAGGCTAATACTCATTTAAATGGGCCTTGTTCAGTCAGGATCAATTTGACAGAAAATCCAAAGCTAACACCCCCTCCAAAAACCAAGTTCATCGGTGTTTGGGAGAAAAGTGTATTACCCATAAATTTGAATTCTAATACCAACTAAAGGGTCTTGGATATGAACATGGTTAGAAATATAAGGCTATACTCATTTAAATGGGCTTCGTCTAGTCAGGATCAATTTGACCGAAAATCCAAGGCTAACACCCGCTCCAAAAACCAAGTTCAACCATGTTTGGGAGAAAAGTGTATTACCCATAAATTTGAAGTCTAATTCCAACTAAAGGGTCTTGGATATGAACAAGGCTAGAAATATAAGACTAATACTCATTTAAATGGGGCTCGTCGAGTCACGATCAATTTGACCGAAAATCCAAGGCTAACACCCCCTCCAAAAACCAAGTTCAACCATGTTTGGGAGAAAAGTGTATTACCCATAAATTTGAAGTCTAATACCAACTAAAGGGTCTTGGATATGAACAAGGTTAGAAATATAAGGCTAATACTCATTTAAATGGGGCTCGTCGAGTCAGGATCAATTTGACCGAAAATCCAAGGCTAACACCCCCTCCAAAAACCAAGTTCAACCATGTTTGGGAGAAAAGTGTATTACCCATAAATTTGAAGTCTAATACAAACTAAAGGGTCTTGGATATGAACAAGGTTAGAAATATAAGGCTAATACTCATTTAAATGGGCCTCGTCGAGTCAGGATCAATTTGACCGAAAATCCAAGGCTAATACCCCCTCCAAAAACCAAGTTCAACCATGTTTGGGAGAAAAGTGTATTACCCATAAATTTGAAGTCTAATACCAACTAAAGGGTCTTGTATATGAACAAGGTTAGAAATATAAGGCTAATACTCATTTAAATGGGCCTCGTTCAGTCAGGATCAATTTGACCGAAAATCCAAAGCTAACACCCCCTCCAAAAACCAAGTTCATCGGTGTTTGGGAGAAAAGTGTATTACCCATAAATTTGAATTCTAATACCAACTAAAGGGTCTTGGATATGAACATGGTTAGAAATATAAGGCTATACTCATTTAAATGGGCTTCGTCTAGTCAGGATCAATTTGACCGAAAATCCAAGGCTAACACCCCCTCCAAAAACCAAGTTCAACCATGTTTGGGAGAAAAGTGTATTACCCATAAATTTGAAGTCTAATACCAACTAAAGGGTCTTGGATATGAACAAGGTTAGAAATATAAGGCTAATACTCATTTAAATGGGCCTCGTCCAGTCAGGATCAATTTGACCGAAAATCCAAAGCTAACACCCCCTCCAAAAACCAAGTTCATCCATGTTTGGGAGAAACGTGTATTACCCATAAATTTGAAGTCTAATACCAACTAAAGGGTCTTGGATATGAACAAGGTTAGAAATATAAGGCTATACTCATTTAAATGGGCCTCGTCCAGTCAGGATCAATTTGACCGAAAATCCAAGGCTAACATCCCCTCCAAAAACCAAGTTCAACCATGTTTGGGAGAAAAGTGTATTACCCATAAATTTGAAGTCTAATACCAACTAAAGGGTCTTGGATATGAACAAGGTAATAAATATAAGGCTAATACTCATTTAAATGGGGCTCGTCGAGTCAGGATCAATTTGACCGAAAATCCAAGGCTTACACCCCCTCCAAAAATCAAGTTCAACCATGTTTGGGAGAAAAGTGTATTACCCATAAATTTTAAGTCTAATACCAACTAAAAGCTCTTGGATATGAACAAGGTTAGAAATATAAGGCTAATACTCATTTAACTGGGGCTCGTCGAGTCAGGATCAATTTGACCGAAAATCCAAGGCTAACACCTCCTCCAAAAACCAAGTTCAGCCATGTTTGGGAGAAAAGTGTATTACCCATAATTTGAAGTCTAATACAAACTAAAGGGTCTTGGATATGAACAAGGTTAGAAATATAAGGATAATACTCATTTAAATGGGGCTCGTAGTGTCAGGATCAATTTGACCGAAAATCCAAGGCTAACACCCTCTCCAAAAACCAAGTTCACCCATGTTTGGGAGAAAAGTGTATTACCCATAAATTTGAAGTCTAATACCAACTAAAAGCTCTTGGATATGAACAAGTTAGAAATATAAGGCTAATACTCATTTAAATGGGGCTCGTCGAGTCAGGATCAATTTGACCGAAAATCCAAGGCTAACACCCCTTCCAAAAACCAAGTTCAACCATGTTTGGGAGAAAAGTGTATTACCCATAAATTTGAAGTCTAATACCAACTAAAGGGTCTTGGATATGAACAAGGTTAGAAATATAAGGCTAATACTCATTTAAATGGGCCTCGTCCAGTCAGGATCAATTTGACCCGAAAATCCAAGGCTAACACCCCCTCCAAAAACCAAGTTCATCCATGTTTGGGAGAAACGTGTATTACCCATAAATTTGAAGTCTAATACCAACTAAAGGGTCTTGGATATGAACAAGGTTAGAAATATAAGGCTATACTCATTTAAATGGGGCCTCATCCGAGTCGGGATCAATTTGACCGAAAAATCCAAGGCTAACACCCCCTCCAAAAACCAAGTTCAACCATGGTTGGGAGAAATGTGTATTACCCATAAATTTGAAGTCTAATACCAACTAAAGGGTCTTGGATATGAACAAAGTTAGAAATATAAGGCTAATACTCATTTAAATGGGGCCTCGTCGAGTCAGGGATCAATTTGACCGAAAAATCCAAGGCTAACACCCCCTCCAAAAACCAAGTTCAACCATGTTTGGGAGAAAAGTGTATTACCCATAAATTTGAAGTCTAATACCAACTAAAAGCTCTTGGATATGAACAAGGTTAGAAATATAAGGATAATACTCATTTAAACTGGGGACTCGTCGAGTCAGGATCAATTTGACCGAAAATCCAAGGCTAACACCTCCTTCAAAAACCAAGTTCAGCCATGTTTGGGAGAAAAGTCTATTACCCATAATTTGAAGTCTAATACAAACTAAAGGGTCTTGGATATGAACAAGGTTAGAAATATAAGGATAATACTCATTTAAATGGGGCTCGTCGAGTCAGGATCAATTTGACCGAAAATCCAAGGCTAACATCCCCTCCAAAAACCAAGTTCAACCATGTTTGGGAGAAAAGTGTATTACCCATAAATTTGAAGTCTAATACCAACTAAAGGGTCTTGGATATGAACAAGGTTAGAAATATAAGGCTAATACTCATTTAAATGGGGCTCGTCGAGTCAGGGATCAATTTGACCGAAAACCAAGGCTAAACACCCCTCCAAAAACCAAGTTCAACTATGTTTGGGAGAAAAGTGTATTACCCATAAATTTGAAGTCTAATACCAACTAAAAGCTCTTGGATATGAACAAGGTTAGAAATATAAGGCTAATACTCATTTAAATGGGCCTCGTCCAGTCAGGATCAATTTGACAGAAAATCCAAGGCTAACACCCCCTCCAAAAACCAAGTTCATCCATGTTTGGGAGAAACGTGTATTACCCATAAATTTGAAGTCTAATACCAACTAAAGGGTCTTGGATATGAACAAGGTTAGAAATATAAGGCTATACTCATTTAAATGGGCCTCGTCCAGTCAGGATCAATTTGACCGAAAATCCAAGGCTAACACCCCCTCCAAAAACCAAGTTCAACCATGTTTGGGAGAAAAGTGTATTACCCATAAATTTGAAGTATAATACCAACTAAAGGGTCTTGGATATGAACAAGGCTAGAAATATAAGGCTAATACTCATTTAAATGGGGCTCGTCGAGTCAGGATCAATTTGACCGAAAATCCAAGGCTAACACCCCCTCCAAAAACCAAGTTCAACCATGTTTGGGAGAAAAGTGTATTACCCATAAATTTGAAGTCTAATACCAACTAAAGGGTCTTGGATATGAATAAGGTTAGAAATATAAGGCTAATACTCATTTAAATGGGCCTCGTCCATTCAGGATCAATTTGACCAAAAATCCAAGGCTTACATCCCCTCCAAAAACCAAGTTCAACCATGTTTGGGAGAAAAGTGTATTACCCATAAATTTGAAGTCAAATACCAACTAAAGGGTCTTGGATATGAAAAAGGTTATAAATATAAGGCTAATACTCATTTAAATGGGGCTCGTCCAGTCAGGATCAATTTGACCGAAAATCCAAGGCTAACACCCCCTCCAAAAACCAAGTTCAACCATGTTTGGGAGAAAAGTGTATTACCCATAAATTTGAAGTCTAATACCAACTAAAAGCTCTTGGATATGAACAAGGTTAGAAATATAAGGCTAATACTCATTTAACTGGGGCTCGTCGAGTCAGGATCAATTTGACCGAAAATCCAAGGCTAACACCCCCTCCAAAAACCAAGTTCAGCCATGTTTGGGAGAAAAGTGTATTACCCATAATTTGAAGTCTAATACAAACTAAAGGGTCTTGGATATGAACAGGGTTAGAAATATAAGGATAATACTCATTTAAATGGGGCTCGTAGTGTCAGGATCAATTTGACCGAAAATCCAAGGCTAACACCCTCTCCAAAAACCAAGTTCACCCATGTTTGGGAGAAAAGTGTATTACCCATACATTTGAAGTCTAATACCAACTAAAAGCTCTTGGATATGAAAAAGGTTAGAAATATAAGGCTAATACTCATTTAAATGGGGCTCGTCGAGTCAGGATCAATTTGACCGAAAATCAAAGGCTAACACCCCCTCCAAAAACCAAGTTCAACCATGTTTGGGAGAAAAGTGTATTACCCATAAATTTGAAGTCTAATACCAACTAAAGGGTCTTGGATATGAACAAGGTTAGAAATATAAGGCTAATACTCATTTAAATGGGCCTATTCCAGTCAGGATCAATTTGACCGAAAATCCAAGGCTAACACCCCCTCCAAAAACCAAGTTCAACCATGTTTGGGAGAAAAGTGTATTACCCATAAATTTGAAGTCTAATACCAACTAAAGGGTCTTGGATATAAACAAGTTAGAAATATAAGGCTAATACTCATTTAAATGGGGCTCGTCGAGTCAGGATCAATTTGACCGAAAATCCAAGGCTAACACCCCTCCAAAAACCAAGTTCAACCATGTTTGGGAGAAAAGTGTATTACCCATAAATTTGAAGTCTAATACCAACTAAACGCTCTTGGATATGAACAAGGTTAGAAATATAAGGCTAATACTCATTTAAATGGGGCTCGTCGAGTCAGGATCAATTTGACCAAAAATCCAAGGCTAACACCCCCTCCAAAAACCAAGTTCAACCATGTTTGGGAGAAAAGTGTATTACCCATAAATTTTAAGTCTAATACCAACTAAACGGTCTTGGATATGAAAAACGTTAGAAATATAAGGCTAATACTCGTTTAAATGGGGCTCGTCGAGTCAGGATCAATTTGACCGAAAATCCAAGGCTAACACCCCCTCCAAAAACCAAGTTCAGCCATGTTTGGGAGAAAAGTGTATTACCCATAAATTTGAAGTCTAATACCAACTAAAGGGTCATGGATATGAACAAGGTTAGAAATATAAGGCTAATACTCATTTAAATGGGGCTCGTCGAGTCAGGATCAATTTGACCAAAAATCCAAGGCTAACACCCCCTCCAAAAACCAAGTTCAACCATGTTTTGGGAGAAAAGTGTATTACCCATAAATTTGAAGTCTAATACCAACTAAAGGGTCTTGGATATGAAAAAGGTTAGAAATATAAGGCTAATACTCATTTAAATGGGGCTCGTCGAGTCAGGATCAATTTGACCGAAAATCCAAGGCTAACACCCCCTCAAAAAACCAAGTTCAACCATGTTTGGGAGAAAAGTGTATTACCCATAAATTTGAAGTCTAATACCAACTAAAAGCTCTTGTATATGAACAAGGTTAGAAATATAAGGCTAATACTCATTTAAATGGGGCTCGTCGAGTGAGGATCAATTTGACCGAAAATCCAAGGCTAACACCCCCTCCAAAAACCAAGTTCAACCATGTTTGGGAGAAAAGTGTATTACCGATAAATTTGAAGTCTAATACCAACTAAAGGGTCTTGGATATGAACAAGGTTAGAAATATAAGGCTAATACTCATTTAAATGGGGGCTCGTCGAGTCAGGGATCAATTTGACCGAAAATCCAAGGCTAACACCCCTCCAAAAACCAAGTTAAACCATGTTTGGGAGAAAAGTGTATTACCCATAAATTTGAAGTCTAATACCAACTAAAGGGTCTTGGATATGAGCAAGGTTAGAAATATAAGGCTAATACTCATTTAAATGGGGCTCGTCGAGTATGGATCAATTTGACCGAAAATCCAAGGCTAACACCCCCTCCAAAAACCAATTTCAACCATGTTTGGGAGAAAAGTGTATTACCCATAAATTTGAAGTATAATACAAACTAAAAGCTCTTGTATATGAACAAGGTTAGAAATATAAGGAAAATACTCATTTAAATTGGGCTCGTCGAGTCAGGATCAATTTGTCCGAAAATCGAAGGCTATCACCCCCTCCAAAAACCAAGTTCAACCATGTTTGGGAGAAAAGTGTAGTACCCATAAATTTGTAGTCTAATACCAACTAAAAGTTCTTGGATATGAACAAGGTTAGAAATATAAGGATAATACTCATTTAAATGGGGCTCGTCGAGTCTGGATCAATTTGACCGAAAATCCAAGACTAACACCCCCTCCAAAAACCAAGTTCAACCATGTTTGGGAGAAAAGTGTATTACCCATAAATTTGAAGTCTAATACAAACTAAAAGATCTTGTATATGAACAAGGTTTGAAATATAAGGAAAATACTCATTTAAATGGGGCTCGTCGAGTCAGGATCAATTTGTCCGAAAATCCAAGGCTAACACCCCTCCAAAAACCAAGTTCAACCATGTTTGGGAGAAAAGTGTATTACCCATAAATTTGTAGTCTAATACCAACTAAAAGCTCTTGGATATGAACAAGGTTAGAAATATAATGCTAATACTCATTTAAATGGGGCTCGTCGAGTCTGGATCAATTTGACCGAAAATCCAAGGCTAACACGCCCTCCAAAAACCAAGTTCAACCATGTTTGGGAGAAAAGTGTATTACCCATAAATTTGAAGTCTAATACCAACTAAAGGGTCTTGGATATGAACAAGGTTAGAAATATAAGGCTAATACTCATTTAAATGGGCCTATTCCAGTCAGGATCAATTTGACCGAAAATCCAAGGCTAACACCCCCTCCAAAAACCAAGTTCAACCATGTTTGGGAGAAAAGTGTATTACCCATAAATTTGAAGTCTAATACCAACTAAAGGGTCTTGGATATAAACAAGTTAGAAATATAAGGCTAATACTCATTTAAATGGGGGCTCGTCGAGTCGGGATCAATTTGACCGAAAATCCAAGGCTAACACCCCTCCAAAAACCAAGTTCAACCATGTTTGGGAGAAAAGTGTATTACCCATAAATTTGAAGTCTAATACCAACTAAAAGCTCTTGGATATGAACAAGGTTAGAAATATAATGCTAATACTCATTTAAATGGGGCTCGTCGAGTCTGGATCAATTTGACCGAAAATCAAAGGCTAACACCCCTCCAAAAACCAAGTTCAACCATGTTTGGGAGAAAAGTGTATTACCCATAAATTTGAAGTCTAATACCAACTAAAGGGTCTTGGATATGAACAAGGTTAGAAATATAAGGCTAATACTCATTTAAATGGGCCTATTCCAGTCAGGATCAATTTGACCGAAAATCCAAGGCTAACACCCCCTCCAAAAACCAAGTTCAACCATGTTTGGGAGAAAAGTGTAATACCCATAAATTTGAAGTCTAATACCAACTAAAGGGTCTTGGATATAAACAAGTTATAAATATAAGGCTAATACTCATTTAAATGGGGCTCGTCGAGTCAGGATCAATTTGACCGAAAATCCAAGGCTAACACCCCCTCCATAAACCAAGTTCAACCATGTTTGGGAGAAAAGTGTATTACCCATAAATTTGAAGTCTAATACCAACTAAACGCTCTTGGATATGAACAAGGTTAGAAATATAAGGCTAATACTCATTTAAATGGGGCTCGTCGAGTCAGGATCAATTTGACCAAAAATCCAAGGCTAACACCCCCTCCAAAAACCAAGTTCAACCATGTTTGGGAGAAAAGTGTATTACCCATAAATTTTAAGTCTAATACCAACTAAACGGTCTTGGATATGAAAAACGTTAGAAATATAAGGCTAATACTCGTTTAAATGGGGCTCGTCGAGTCAGGATCAATTTGACCAAAAATCCAAGGCTAACACCCCCTCCAAAAACCAAGTTCAACCATGTTTTGGGAGAAAAGTGTATTACCCATAAATTTGAAGTCTAATACCAACTAAAGGGTCTTGGATATGAAAAAGGTTAGAAATATAAGGCTAATTCTCATTTAAATGGGGCTCGTCGAGTCAGGATCAATTTGACCGAAAATCCAAGGCTAACACCCCCTC
Organism: Salix suchowensis; assembly: GCA_029030765.1. Taxonomy (NCBI): domain Eukaryota; kingdom Viridiplantae; phylum Streptophyta; class Magnoliopsida; order Malpighiales; family Salicaceae; genus Salix; species Salix suchowensis. Next base: position 3,216,472 of record JAPFFH010000011.1, on the reverse strand, counting down.
AAAAAACCAAGTTCAACCATGTTTGGGAGAAAAGTGTATTACCCATAAATTTGAAGTCTAATACCAACTAAAAGCTCTTGTATATGAACAAGGTTAGAAATATAAGGCTAATACTCATTTAAATGGGGCTCGTCGAGTGAGGATCAATTTGACCGAAAATCCAAGGCTAACACCCCCTCCAAAAACCAAGTTCAACCATGTTTGGGAGAAAAGTGTATTACCGATAAATTTGAAGTCTAATTCCAACTAAAGGGTCTTGGATATGAACAAGGTTAGAAATATAAGGCTAATACTCATTTAAATGGGGCTCGTCGAGTCAGGATCAATTTGACCGAAAATCCAAGGCTAACACCCCCTCCAAAAACCAAGTTAAACCATGTTTGGGAGAAAAGTGTATTACCCATAAATTTGAAGTCTAATACCAACTAAAGGGTCTTGGATATGAGCAAGGTTAGAAATATAAGGCTAATACTCATTTAAATGGGGCTCGTCGAGTATGGATCAATTTGACCGAAAATCCAAGGCTAACACCCCTCCAAAAACCAATTTCAACCATGTTTGGGAGAAAAGTGTATTACCCATAAATTTGAAGTATAATACAAACTAAAAGCTCTTGTATATGAACAAGGTTAGAAATATAAGGAAAATACTCATTTAAATTGGGCTCGTCGAGTCAGGATCAATTTGTCCGAAAATCGAAGGCTATCACCCCCTCCAAAAACCAAGTTCAACCATGTTTGGGAGAAAAGTGTAGTACCCATAAATTTGTAGTCTAATACCAACTAAAAGTTCTTGGATATGAACAAGGTTAGAAATATAAGGATAATACTCATTTAAATGGGGCTCGTCGAGTCTGGATCAATTTGACCGAAAATCCAAGACTAACACCCCCTCCAAAAACCAAGTTCAACCATGTTTGGGAGAAAAGTGTATTACCCATAAATTTGAAGTCTAATACAAACTAAAAGATCTTGTATATGAACAAGGTTTGAAATATAAGGAAAATACTCATTTAAATGGGGCTCGTCGAGTCAGGATCAATTTGTCCGAAAATCCAAGGCTAACACCCCTCCAAGAACCAAGTTCAACCATGTTTGGGAGAAAAGTGTATTACCCATAAATTTGAAGTCTAATACCAACTAAAAGCTCTTGGATATGAACAAGGTTAGAAATATAATGCTAATACTCATTTAAATGGGGCTCGTCGAGTCTGGATCAATTTGACCGAAAATCAAAGGCTAACACCCCCTCCAAAAACCAAGTTCAACCATGTTTGGGAGAAAAGTGTATTACCCATAAATTTGAAGTCTAATACCAACTAAAGGGTCTTGGATATGAACAAGGTTAGAAATATAAGGCTAATACTCATTTAAATGGGCCTATTCCAGTCAGGATCAATTTGACCGAAAATCCAAGGCTAACACCCCCTCCAAAAACCAAGTTCAACCATGTTTGGGAGAAAAGTGTAATACCCATAAATTTGAAGTCTAATACCAACTAAAGGGTCTTGGATATAAACAAGTTAGAAATATAAGGCTAATACTCATTTAAATGGGGCTCGTCGAGTCAGGATCAATTTGACCGAAAATCCAAGGCTAACACCCCCTCCAAAAACCAAGTTCAACCATGTTTGGGAGAAAAGTGTATTACCCATAAATTTGAAGTCTAATACCAACTAAACGCTCTTGGATATGAACAAGGTTAGAAATATAAGGCTAATACTCATTTAAATGGGGCTCGTCGAGTCAGGATCAATTTGACCAAAAATCCAAGGCTAACACCCCCTCCAAAAACCAAGTTCAACCATGTTTGGGAGAAAAGTGTATTACCCATAAATTTTAAGTCTAATACCAACTAAACGGTCTTGGATATGAAAAACGTTAGAAATATAAGGCTAATACTCGTTTAAATGGGGCTCGTCGAGTCAGGATCAATTTGACCGAAAATCCAAGGCTAACACCCCCTCCAAAAACCAAGTTCAGCCATGTTTGGGAGAAAAGTGTATTACCCATAAATTTGAAGTCTAATACCAACTAAAGGGTCATGGATATGAACAAGGTTAGAAATATAAGGCTAATACTCATTTAAATGGGGCTCGTCGAGTCAGGATCAATTTGACCAAAAATCCAAGGCTAACACCCCCTCCAAAAACCAAGTTCAACCATGTTTTGGGAGAAAAGTGTATTACCCATAAATTTGAAGTCTAATACCAACTAAAGGGTCTTGGATGTGAAAAAGGTTAGAAATATAAGGCTAATTCTCATTTAAATGGGGCTCGTCGAGTCAGGATCAATTTGACCGAAAATCCAAGGCTAACACCCCCTCAAAAAACCAAGTTCAACCATGTTTGGGAGAAAAGTGTATTACCCATAAATTTGAAGTCTAATACCAACTAAAAGCTCTTGTATATGAACAAGGTTAGAAATATAAGGCTAATACTCATTTAAATGGGGCTCGTCGAGTGAGGATCAATTTGACCGAAAATCCAAGGCTAACACCCCCTCCAAAAACCAAGTTCAACCATGTTTGGGAGAAAAGTGTATTACCGATAAATTTGAAGTCTAATACCAACTAAAGGGTCTTGGATATGAACAAGGTTAGAAATATAAGGCTAATACTCATTTAAATGGGGCTCGTCGAGTCAGGATCAATTTGACCGAAAATCCAAGGCTAACACCCCCTCCAAAAACCAAGTTAAACCATGTTTGGGAGAAAAGTGTATTACCCATAAATTTGAAGTCTAATACCAACTAAAGGGTCTTGGATATGAGAAAGGTTAGAAATATAAGGCTAATACTCATTTAAATGGGGCTCGTCGAGTATGGATCAATTTGACCGAAAATCCAAGGCTAACACCCCCTCCAAAAACCAATTTCAACCATGTTTGGGAGAAAAGTGTATTACCCATAAATTTGAAGTATAATACAAACTAAAAGCTCTTGTATATGAACAAGGTTAGAAATATAAGGAAAATACTCATTTAAATTGGGCTCGTCGAGTCAGGATCAATTTGTCCGAAAATCGAAGGCTATCACCCCCTCCAAAAACCAAGTTCAACCATGTTTGGGAGAAAAGTGTAGTACCCATAAATTTGTAGTCTAATACCAACTAAAAGTTCTTGGATATGAACAAGGTTAGAAATATAAGGATAATACTCATTTAAATGGGGGCTCGTCGAGTCCGGATCAATTTGACCGAAAAATCCAAGACTAACACCCCCTCCAAAAAACCAAGTTCAACCATGTTTGGGAGAAAAGTGTATTACCCATAAATTTGAAGTCTAATACAAACTAAAAGATCTTGTATATGAACAAGGTTTGAAATATAAGGAAAATACTCATTTAAATGGGGCTCGTCGAGTCAGGATCAATTTGTCCGAAAATCCAAGGCTAACACCCCTCCAAAAACCAAGTTCAACCATGTTTGGGAGAAAAGTGTATTACCCATAAATTTGTAGTCTAATACCAACTAAAAGCTCTTGGATATGAACAAGGTTAGAAATATAATGCTAATACTCATTTAAATGGGGCTCGTCGAGTCTGGATCAATTTGACCGAAAATCCAAGGCTAACACGCCCTCCAAAAACCAAGTTCAACCATGTTTGGGAGAAAAGTGTATTACCCATAAATTTGAAGTCTAATACAAACTAAAAGCTCTTGTATATGAACAAGGTTAGAAATATAAGGCTAATACTCATTTAAATGGGGCTCATCGAGTCAGGATCAATTTGACCGAAAATCCAAGGCTAACACCCCCTCCAAAAACCAAGTTCAAACATGTTTGGAATAAAAGTGTATTACCCATAAATTTGAAGTCTAATACCAACTAAAAGCTCTTGTATATGAACAAGGTTAAAAATATAAGGCTAATAATCATTTAAATGGGGCTCGTCGAGTCAGGATCAATTTGTCCGAAAATCGAAGGCTAACACCCCTCCAAACACCAAGTTCAACCATGTTTGGGAGAAAAGTGTATTACCCATAAATTTGTAGTCTAATACCAACTAAAAGCTCTTGGATATGAACAAGGTTGAAAATATAAGGCTAATACTCATTTAAATGGGGCTCGTCGAGTCAGGATCAATTTGTCCGAAAATCCAAGGCTAACACCCCTCCAAAAACCAAGTTCAACCATGTTTGGGGGGAAAAGTGTATTACCCATAAATTTGAAGTCTAATACCAACTAAAGGGTCTTGGATATGAACAAGGTTAGAAATATAAGGCTAATACTCATTTAAATGGGGCTCGTCGAGTCAGGATCAATTTGTCCGAAAATCGAAGGCTAACACCCCTCCAAAAACCAAGTTCAACCATGTATGGGGGAAAAGTGTATTACCCATAAATTTGTAGTCTAATACCAACTAAAAGCTCTTGGATATGAACAAGGTTGGAAATATAAGGCTAATACTCATTTAAATGGGGCTCGTCGAGTCAGGATCAATTTGTCCGAAAATCCAAGGCTAACACCCCCTCCAAAAACCAAGTTCAACCATGTTTGGGGGAAAAGTGTATTACCCATAAATTTGAAGTCTAATACCAACTAAAGGGTCTTGGATATGAGCAAGGTTAGAAATATAAGGCTAATACTCATTTAAATGGGGCTCGTCGAGTCAGGATCAATTTGTCCGAAAATCGAAGGCTAACACCCCTCCAAAAACCAAGTTCAACCATGTATGGGAGAAAAGTGTATTACCCATAAATTTGTAGTCTAATACCAACTAAAAGCTCTTCAATATGAACAAGGTTTGAAATATAAGGCTAATACTCATTTAAATGGGGCTCGTCGAGTCAGGATCAATTTGTCCGAAAATCGAAGGCTAACACCCCTCCAAAAACCAAGTTCAACCATGTATGGGAGAAAAGTGTATTACCCATAAATTTGTAGTCTAATACCAACTAAAAGCTCTTGGATATGAACAAGGTTGGAAATATAAGGCTAATACTCATTTAAATGGGGCTCGTCGAGTCAGGATCAATTTGTCCGAAAATCCAAGGCTAACACCCCCTCCAAAAACCAAGTTCAACCATGTTTGGGAGAAAAGTGTATTACCCATAAATTTGAAGTCTAATACCAACTAAAGGGTCTCGGATATGAACAAGGTTAGAAATATAAGGCTAATACTCATTTAAATGGGGCTCGTCGAGTCAGGATCAATTTGACAGAAAATCCAAGGCTAACACCCCCTCCAAAAACCAAGTTCAACCATGTTTGGGAGAAAAGTGTATTACCCATAAAATTGAAGTCTAATACCAACTAAAAGCTCTTGTATATGAACAAGGTTAGAAATATAAGGCTAATACTCATTTAAATGGGGCTCGTCGAGTCAGGATCAATTTGTCCGAAAATCCAAGGCTAACACCCCCTCCAAAAACCAAGTTCAACCATGTTTGGGGGAAAAGTGTATTACCCATAAATTTGAAGTCTAATACCAACTAAAGGGTCTTGGATATGAACAAGGTTAGAAATATAAGGCTAATACTCATTTAAATGGGGCTCGTCGAGTCAGGATCAATTTGTCCGAAAATCGAAGGCTAACACCCCTCCAAAAACAAAGTTCAACCATGTATGGGAGAAAAGTGTATTACCCATAAATTTGTAGTCTAATACCAACTAAAAGCTCTTGGATATGAACAAGGTTGGAAATATAAGGCTAATACTCATTTAAATGGGGCTCGTCGAGTCAGGATCAATTTGTCCGAAAATCCAAGGCTAACACCCCCTCCAAAAACCAAGTTCAACCATGTTTGGGAGAAAAGTGTATTACCCATAAATTTGAAGTCTAATACCAACTAAAGGGTCTCGGATATGAACAAGGTTAGAAATATAAGGCTAATACTCATTTAAATGGGGCTCGTCGAGTCAGGATCAATTTGACAGAAAATCCAAGGCTAACACCCCCTCCTAAAACCAAGTTCAACCATGTTTGGGAGAAAAGTGTATTACCCATAAAAGTGAAGTCTAATACCAACTAAAAGCTCTTGTATATGAACAAGGTTAGAAATATAAGGCTAATACTCATTTAAATGGGGCTCGTTGAGTCACGATCAATTTGTCCGAAAATCGAAGGCTAACACCCCTCCAAAAACCAAGTTCAACCATGTTTGGGAGAAAAGTGTATTACCCATAAATTTGTAGTCTAATACCAACTAAAAACTCTTGGATATGAACAAGGTTGGAAATAGGCTAATACTCATTTAAATGGGGCTCGTCGAGTCAGGATCAATTTGTCCGAAAATCCAAGGCTAACACCCCCTCCAAAAACCAAGTTCAACCATGTTTCGGGGAAAAGTGTATTACCCATAAATTTGAAGTCTAATACCAACTAAAGGGTCTTGGATATGAACAAGGTTAGAAATAAAAGGCTAATACTCATTTAAATGGGGCTCGTCGAGTCAGGATGAATTTGTCCGAAAATCGAAGGCTAACACCCCTCCAAAAACCAAGTTCAACCATGTATGGGAGAAAAGTGTATTACCCATAAATTTGTAGTCTAATACCAACTAAAAGCTCTTGGATATGAACAAGGTTGGAAATATAAGGCTAATACTTATTTAAATGGGGCTCGTCGAGTCAGGATCAATTTGTCCGAAAATCCAAGGCTAACACCCCCTCCAAAAACCAATTTCAACCATGTTTGGGGGAAAAGTGTATTACCCATAAATTTGAAGTCTAATACCAACTAAAGGGTCTTGGATATGAGCAAGGTTAGAAATATAAGGCTAATACTCATTTAAATGGGGCTCGTCGAGTCAGGATCAATTTGTCCGAAAATCGAAGGCTAACACCCCTCCAAAAACCAAGTTCAACCATGTATGGGAGAAAAGTTTATTACCCATAAATTTGTTGTCTAATACCAACTAAAAGCTCTTCGATATGAACAAGGTTTGAAATATAAGGCTAATACTCATTTAAATGGGCCTCGTCCAGTCAGGATCAATTTGACCGAAAATCCAAGGCTAACACCCCCTCCAAAAACCAAGTTCAACCATGTTTGGGAGAAAAGTGTATTACCCATAAATTTGAAGTCTAATACCAACTAAAGGGTCTTGGATATGAGCAAGGTTAGAAATATAAGGCTAATACTCATTTAAATGGGGCTCGTCGAGTATGGATCAATTTGACCGAAAATCCAAGGCTAACACCGCCTCCAAAAACCAAATTCAACCATGTTTGGGAGAAAAGTGTATTACCCATAAATTTGAAGTATAATACAAACTAAAAGCTCTTGTATATGAACAAGGTTAGAAATATAAGGAAAATACTCATTTAAATGGGGCTCGTCGAGTCAGGATCAATTTGTCCGAAAATCGAAGGCTAACACCCCCTCCAAAAACCAAGTTCAACCATGTTTGGGAGAAAAGTGTATTACCCATAAATTTGTAGTCTAATACCAACTAAAAGTTCTTGGATATGAACAAGGTTAGAAATATAAGGATAATACTCATTTAAATGGGGCTCGTCGAGTCTGGATCAATTTGACCGAAAATCCAAGGCTAACACCCCCTCCAAAAACCAAGTTCAACCATGTATGGGAGAAAAGTGTATTACCCATAAATTTGTAGTCTAATACCAACTAAAAGCTCTTGGATATGAACAAGGTTGGAAATATAAGTCTAATACTCATTTAAATGGGGCTCGTCGAGTCAGGATCAATTTGTCCGAAAATCCAAGGCTAACACCCCCTCCAAAAACCAAGTTCAACCATGTTTGGGAGAAACGTGTATTACCCATAAATTTGAAATCTAATACCAACTAAAGGGTCTCGGATATGAACAAGGTTAGAAATATAAGGCTAATACTCATTTAAATGGGGCTCGTCGAGTCGGGATCAATTTGACGAGAAAATCCAAGGCTAACACCCCTCCAAAAACCAAGTTCAACCATGTTTGGGAGAAAAGTGTATTACCCATAAAATTGAAGTCTAATACCAACTAAAAGCTCTTGTATATGAACAAGGTTAGAAATATAAGGCTAATACTCATTTAAATGGGGCTCGTCGAGTCGGGGATCAATTTGTCCCAGAAAATCGAAGGCTAACACCCCTCCAAAAACCAAGTTCAACCATGTTTGGGAGAAAAGTGTATTACCCATAAATTTGTAGTCTAATACCAACTAAAAGCTCTTGGATATGAACAAGGTTGGAAATATAAGGCTAATACTCATTTAAATGGGGCTCGTCGAGTCGGGATCAATTTGTCCAGAAAATCCAAGGCTAACACCCCTCCAAAAACCAAGTTCAACCATGTTTGGGAGAAAAGTGTATTACCCATAAATTTAAAGTCTAATACAAACTAAAAGATCTTGTATATGAACAAGTTTAGAAATATAAGGAAAATACTCATTTAAATGGGGCTCGTCGAGTCAGGATCAATTTGTCCGAAAATCGAAGGCTAACACCCCTCCAAAAACCAATTTCAACCATGTTTGGGAGAAAAGTGTATTACCCATAAATTTGTAGTCTAATACCAACTAAAAGCTATTGGATATGAACAAGGTTAGAAATATAAGGCTAATACTCATTTAAATGGGGCTCGTCGAGTCTGGATCAATTTGAACGAAAATCCAAGGCTAACACGCCCTCCAAAAACCAAGTTCAACCATGTTTGGGAGAAAAGTGTATTACCCATAAATTTGAAGTATAATACAAACTAAAAGCTCTTGTATATGAACAAGGTTAGAAATATAAGGAAAATACTCATTTAAATGGGGCTCGTCGAGTCAGGATCAATTTGTCCGAAAATCGAAGGCTAACACCCCTCCAAAAACCAATTTCAACTATGTTTGGGAGAAAAGTGTATTACCCATAAATTTGTAGTCTAATACCAACTAAAAGCTCTTGGATATGAACAAGGTTAGAAATATAAGGCTAATACTCATTTAAATGGGGCTCGTCGAGTCTGGATCAATTTGAACGAAAATCCAAGGCTAACACGCCCTCCAAAAACCAAGTTCAACCATGTTTGGGAGAAAAGTGTTTTACCCATAAATTTGAAGTCTAATACAAACTAAAAGCTCTTGTATATGAACAAGGTTAGAAATATAAGGCTAATACTCATTTAAATGGGGCTCGTAGAGTCAGGATCAATTTGACCGAAAATCCAAGGCTAACACCCCCTCCAAAAACCAAGTTCAACCATGTTTGGGAGAAAAGTGTATTACCCATAAATTTAAAGTCTAATACAAACTAAAAGATCTTGTATATGAACAAGTTTAGAAATATAAGGAAAATACTCATTTAAATGGGGCTCGTCGAGTCAGGATCAATTTGTCCGAAAATCGAAGGCTAACACCCCTCCAAAAACCAATTTCAACAATGTTTGGGAGAAAAGTGTATTACCCATAAATTTGTAGTCTAATACCAACTAAAAGCTCTTGGATATGAACAAGGTTAGAAATATAAGGCTAATACTCATTTAAATGGGGCTCGTCGAGTCAGGATCAATTTGTCCGAAAATCGAAGGCTAACACCCCTCCAAAAACCAAGTTCAACCATGTTTGGGAGAAAAGTGTATTACCCATAAATTTGTAGTCTAATACCAACTAAAAGCTCTTGGATATGAACAAGGTTAGAAATATAAGGCTAATACTCATTGAAATGGGGCTCGTCGAGTCTGGATCAATTTGACCGAAAATCCAAGGCTAACACCCCCTCCAAAAACCAAGTTCAAACATGTTTGGGAGAAAAGTGTATTACCCATAAATTTGAAGTCTAATACCAACTAAAAGCTCTTGTATATGAACAAGGTTAAAAATATAAGGCTAATAATCATTTAAATGGGGCTCGTCGAGTCAGGATAAATTTGTCCGAAAATCGAAGGCTAACACCCCTCCAAACACCAAGTTCAACCATGTTTGGGAGAAAAGTGTATTACCCATAAATTTGTAGTCTAATACCAACTAAAAGCTCTTGGATATGAACAAGGTTGGAAATATAAGGCTAATACTCATTTAAATGGGGCTCGTCGAGTCAGGATCAATTTGTCCGAAAATCCAAGGATAACACCCCCTCCAAAAACCAAGTTCAACCATGTTTGGGGGAAAAGTGTATTACCCATAAATTTGAAGTCTAATACCAACTAAAGGGTCTTGGATATGAACAAGGTTAGAAATATAAGGCTAATACTCATTTAAATGGGGCTCGTGGAGTCAGTATCAATTTGTCCGAAAATCGAAGGCTAACACCCCTCCAAAAACCAAGTTCAACCATGTATGGGAGAAAAGTGTATTACCCATAAATTTGTAGTCTAATACCAACTAAAAGCTCTTGGATATGAACAAGGTTGAAAATATAAGGCTAATACTCATTTAAATGGGGCTCGTCGAGTCAGGATCAATTTGTCCGAAAATCCAAGGCTAACACCCCTCCAAAAACCAAGTTCAACCATGTTTGGGGGAAAAGTGTATTACCCATAAATTTGAAGTCTAATACCAACTAAAGAGTCTTGGATATGAACAAGGTTAGAAATATAAGGCTAATACTCATTTAAATGGGGCTCGTCGAGTCTGGATCAATTTGACCGAAAATCCAAGGCTAACACCCCCTCCAAAAACCAAATTCAACCATGTTTGGGAGAAAAGTGTATTACCCATAAATTTGAAGTCTAATACAAACTAAAAGCTCTTGTATATGAACAAGGTTAGAAATATAAGGCTAATACTCATTTAAATGGGGCTCGTCGAGTCAGGATCAATTTGACCGAAAATCCAAGGCTAACACCCCCTCCAAAAACCAAGTTCAAACTTGTTTGGGAGAAAAGTGTATTACCCATAAATTTGAAGTATAATACAAACTAAAAGCTCTTGTATATGAACAAGGTTAGAAATATAAGTAAAATACTCATTTAAATGGGGGCTCGTCGAGTCAGGGATCAATTTGTCCGAAAATCGAAGGCTAACACCCCTCCAAAAACCAAGTTCAACCATGTTTGGGAGAAAAGTGTATTACCCATAAAATTGAAGTCTAATACCAACTAAAAGCTCTTGTATATGAACAAGGTTAGAAATATAAGGCTAATACTCATTTAAATGGGGCTCGTCGAGTCAGGATCAATTTGTCCGAAAATTGAAGGCTAACACCCCTCCAAAAACCAAGTTCAACCATGTTTGGGAGAAAAGTGTATTACCCATAAATTTGTAGTCTAATACCAACTAAAAGCTCTTGGATATGAACAAGGTTGGAAATATAAGGCTAATACTCATTTAAATGGGGCTCGTCGAGTCAGGATCAATTTGTCCGAAAATCCAAGGCTAACACCCCCTCCAAAAACCAAGTTCAACCATGTTTGGGAGAAAAGTGTATTACCCATAAATTTAAAGTCTAATACAAACTAAAAGATCTTGTATATGAACAAGTTTAGAAATATAAGGAAAATACTCATTTAAATGGGGCTCGTCGAGTCAGGATCAATTTGTCCGAAAATCGAAGGCTAACACCCCTCCAAAAACCAATTTCAACCATGTTTGGGAGAAAAGTGTATTACCCATAAATTTGTAGTCTAATACCAACTAAAAGCTCTTGGATATGAACAAGGTTAGAAATATAAGGCTAATACTCATTTAAATGGGGCTCGTCGAGTCAGGATCAATTTGTCCGAAAATCGAAGGCTAACACCCCTCCAAAAACCAAGTTCAACCATGTTTGGGAGAAAAGTGTATTACCCATAAATTTGTAGTCTAATACCAACTAAAGGGTCTTGGATATGAACAAGGTTAGAAATATAAGGCTAATACTCATTGAAATGGGGCTCGTCGAGTCTGGATCAATTTGACCGAAAATCCAAGGCTAACACCCCCTCCAAAAACCAAGTTCAAACATGTTTGGGAGAAAAGTGTATTACCCATAAATTTGAAGTCTAATACCAACTAAAAGCTCTTGTATATGAACAAGGTTAAAAATATAAGGCTAATAATCATTTAAATGGGGCTCGTCGAGTCAGGATCAATTTGTCCGAAAATCGAAGGCTAACACCCCTCCAAACACCAAGTTCAACCATGTTTGGGAGAAAAGTGTATTACCCATAAATTTGTAGTCTAATACCAACTAAAAGCTCTTGGATATGAACAAGGTTGGAAATATAAGGCTAATACTCATTTAAATGGGGCTCGTCGAGTCAGGATCAATTTGTCCGAAAATCCAAGGATAACACCCCCTCCAAAAACCAAGTTCAACCATGTTTGGGGGAAAAGTGTATTACCCATAAATTTGAAGTCTAATACCAACTAAAGGGTCTTGGATATGAACAAGGTTAGAAATATAAGGCTAATACTCATTTAAATGGGGCTCGTGGAGTCAGTATCAATTTGTCCGAAAATCGAAGGCTAACACCCCTCCAAACACCAAGTTCAACCATGTTTGGGAGAAAAGTGTATTACCCATAAATTTGTAGTCTAATACCAACTAAAAGCTCTTGGATATGAACAAGGTTGGAAATATAAGGCTAATACTCATTTAAATGGGGCTCGTCGAGTCAGGATCAATTTGTCCGAAAATCCAAGGATAACACCCCCTCCAAAAACCAAGTTCAACCATGTTTGGGGGAAAAGTGTATTACCCATAAATTTGAAGTCTAATACCAACTAAAGGGTCTTGGATATGAACAAGGTTAGAAATATAAGGCTAATACTCATTTAAATGGGGCTCGTGGAGTCAGTATCAATTTGTCCGAAAATCGAAGGCTAACACCCCTCCAAAAACCAAGTTCAACCATGTATGGGAGAAAAGTGTATTACCCATAAATTTGTAGTCTAATACCAACTAAAAGCTCTTGGATATGAACAAGGTTGAAAATATAAGGCTAATACTCATTTAAATGGGGGCTCGCCGAGTCGGGATCAATTTGTCCGAAAATCCAAGGCTAACACCCCCTCCAAAAACCAAGTTCAACCATGTTTGGGGGAAAAGTGTATTACCCATAAATTTGAAGTCTAATACCAACTAAAGAGTCTTGGATATGAACAAGGTTAGAAATATAAGGCTAATACTCATTTAAATGGGGGCTCGTCGAGTCCGGATCAATTTGACCGAAAATCCAAGGCTAACACCCCTCCAAAAACCAAATTCAACCATGTTTGGGAGAAAAGTGTATTACCCATAAATTTGAAGTCTAATACAAACTAAAAGCTCTTGTATATGAACAAGGTTAGAAATATAAGGCTAATACTCATTTAAATGGGGCTCGTCGAGTCAGGATCAATTTGACCGAAAATCCAAGGCTAACACCCCCTCCAAAAACCAAGTTCAAACTTGTTTGGGAGAAAAGTGTATTACCCATAAATTTGAAGTATAATACAAACTAAAAGCTCTTGTATATGAACAAGGTTAGAAATATAAGTAAAATACTCATTTAAATGGGGCTCGTCGAGTCAGGATCAATTTGTCCGAAAATCGAAGGCTAACACCCCCTCCAAAAACCAAGTTCAACCATGTTTGGGAGAAAAGTGTATTACCCATAAAATTGAAGTCTAATACCAACTAAAAGCTCTTGTATATGAACAAGGTTAGAAATATAAGGCTAATACTCATTTAAATGGGGCTCGTCGAGTCAGGATCAATTTGTCCGAAAATCGAAGTCTAACACCCCTCCAAAAACCAAGTTCAACCATGTTTGGGAGAAAAGTGTATTACCCATAAATTTGTAGTCTAATACCAACTAAAAGCTCTTGGATATGAACAAGGTTGGAAATATAAGGCTAATACTCATTTAAATGGGGCTCGTCGAGTCAGGATCAATTTGTCCGAAAATCCAAGGCTAACACCCCCTCCAAAAACCAAGTTCAACCATGTTTGGGAGAAAAGTGTATTACCCATAAATTTAAAGTCTAATACAAACTAAAAGATCTTGTATATGAACAAGTTTAGAAATATAAGGAAAATACTCATTTAAATGGGGCTCGTCGAGTCAGGATCAATTTGTCCGAAAATCGAAGGCTAACACCCCTCCAAAAACCAATTTCAACCATGTTTGGGAGAAAAGTGTATTACCCATAAATTTGTAGTCTAATACCAACTAAAAGCTCTTGGATATGAACAAGGTTAGAAATATAAGGCTAATACTCATTTAAATGGGGCTCGTCGAGTCGAGATCAATTTGTCCGAAAATCGAAGGCTAACACCCCTCCAAAAAACCAAGTTCAACCATGTTTGGGAGAAAAGTGTATTACCCATAAATTTGTAGTCTAATACCAACTAAAGGGTCTTGGATATGAACAAGGTTAGAAATATAAGGCTAATACTCATTGAAATGGGGCTCGTCGAGTCTGGATCAATTTGACCGAAAATCCAAGGCTAACACCCCCTCCAAAAACCAAGTTCAAACATGTTTGGGAGAAAAGTGTATTACCCATAAATTTGAAGTCTAATACCAACTAAAAGCTCTTGTATATGAACAAGGTTAAAAATATAAGGCTAATAATCATTTATATGGGGCTCGTCGAGTCAGGATCAATTTGTCCGAAAATCGAAGGCTAACACCCCTCCAAACACCAAGTTCAACCATGTTTGGGAGAAAAGTGTATTACCCATAAATTTGTAGTCTAATACCAACTAAAAGCTCTTGGATATGAACAAGGTTGGAAATATAAGGCTAATACTCATTTAAATGGGGCTCGTCGAGTCAGGATCAATTTGTCCGAAAATCCAAGGATAACACCCCCTCCAAAAACCAAGTTCAACCATGTTTGGGGGAAAAGTGTATTACCCATAAATTTGAAGTCTAATACCAACTAAAGGGTCTTGGATATGAACAAGGTTAGAAATATAAGGCTAATACTCATTTAAATGGGGCTCGTGGAGTCAGTATCAATTTGTCCGAAAAATCGAAGGCTAACACCCCTCCAAAAACCAAGTTCAACCATGTATGGGAGAAAAGTGTATTACCCATAAATTTGTAGTCTAATACCAACTAAAAGCTCTTGGATATGAACAAGGTTGAAAATATAAGGCTAATACTCATTTAAATGGGGCTCGTCGAGTCAGGATCAATTTGTCCGAAAATCCAAGGCTAACACCCCTCCAAAAAACCAAGTTCAACCATGTTTGGGGGAAAAGCGTATTACCCATAAATTTGAAGTCTAATACCAACTAAAGAGTCTTGGATATGAACAAGGTTAGAAATATAAGGCTAATACTCATTTAAATGGGGCTCGTCGAGTCTGGATCAATTTGACCGAAAATCCAAGGCTAACACCCCCTCCAAAAACCAAATTCAACCATGTTTGGGAGAAAAGTGTATTACCCATAAATTTGAAGTCTAATACAAACTAAAAGATCTTGTATATGAACAAGGTTAGAAATATAAGGAAAATACTCATTTAAATGGGGCTCGTCGAGGCAGGATCAATTTGTCCGAAAATCGAAGGCTAACACCCCTCCAAAAACCAAGTTCAACAATGTTTGGGAGAAAAGTGTATTACCCATAAATTTGTAGTCTAATACCAACTAAAAGTTCTTGGATATGAACAAGGTTAGAAATATAAGGCTAATACTCATTTAAATGGGGCTCGTCGAGTCTGGATCAATTTGACCGAAAAATCCAAGGCTAACACCCCTCCAAAAACCAAGTTCAACCATGTTTGGGAGAAAAGTGTATTACCCATAAATTTGAAGTCTAATACAAACTAAAAGATCTTGTATATGAACAAGGTTAGAAATATAATGATAATACTCATTTAAAAGGGGCTCGTCGAGTCAGGATCAATTTGTCCGAAAATCGAAGGCTAACACCCCTCCAAAAACCAAGTTCAACCATGTTTGGGAGAAAAGTGTATTACCCATAAATTTGTAGTCTAATACCAACAAAACGCTCTTGGATATGAACAAGGTTAGAAATATAAGACTAATACTCATTTAAATGGGGCTCGTCGAGTCAGGATCAATTTGTCCGAAAATCCAAGGCTAACACCCCCTCCAAAAACCAAGTTCAACCATGTTTGGGGGAAAAGTGTATTACCCATAAATTTGAAGTCTAATACCAACTAAAGGGTCTTGGATATGAGCAAGGTTAGAAATATAAGGCTAATACTCATTTAAATGGGGCTCGTCGAGTCAGGATCAATTTGTCCGAAAATCGAAGGCTAACACCCCTCCAAAAACCAAGTTCAACCATGTATGGGAGAAAAGTTTATTACCCATAAATTTGTAGTCTAATACCAACTAAAAGCTCTTCGATATGAACAAGGTTTAAAATATAAGGCTAATACTCATTTAAATGGGCCTCGTCCAGTCAGGATCAATTTGACCGAAAATCCAAGGCTAACACCCCCTCCAAAAACCAAGTTCAACCATGTTTGGGAGAAAAGTGTATTACCCATAAATTTGAAGTCTAATACCAACTAAAGGGTCTTGGATATGAGCAAGGTTAGAAATATAAGGCTAATACTCATTTAAATGGGGCTCGTCGAGTATGGATCAATTTGACCGAAAATCCAAGGCTAACACCCCCTCCAAAAACCAAGTTCAACCATGTTTGGGAGAAAAGTGTATTACCCATAAATTTGAAGTCTAATACAAACTAAAAGATCTTGTATATGAACAAGGTTAGAAATATAATGATAATACTCATTTAAAAGGGGCTTGTCGAGTCAGGATCAATTTGTCCGAAAATCGAAGGCTAACACCCCTCCAAAAACCAAGTTCAACCATGTTTGGGAGAAAAGTGTATTACCCATAAATTTGTAGTCTAATACCAACAAAAAGCTCTTGGATATGAAAAAGGTTAGAAATATAAGACTAATACTCATTTAAATGGGGCTCGTCGAGTCAGGATCAATTTGTCCGAAAATCCAAGGCTAACACCCCCTCCAAAAACCAAGTTCAACCATGTTTGGGGGAAAAGTGTATTACCCATAAATTTGAAGTCTAATACCAACTAAAGGGTCTTGGATATGAACAAGGTTAGAAATATAAGGCTAATACTCATTTAAATGGGGATCGTCGAGTCTGGATCAATTTGCCCGAAAAATCCAAGGCTAACACCCCTCCAAAAACCAAATTCAACCATGTTTGGGAGAAAAGTGTATTACCCATAAATTTGAAGTCTAATACAAACTAAAAGCTCTTGTATATGAACAAGGTTAGAAATATAAGGAAAATACTCATTTAAATGGGGCTGGTTGAATCAGGATCAATTTGTCCGAAAATTGAAGTCTAACACCACTCCAAAAACCAAGTTCAACCATGTTTGGGAGAAAAGTGTATTACCCATAAATTTGTAGTCTAATACCAACTAAAAGTTCTTGGATATGAACAAGGTTAGAAATATAAGGCTAATACTCATTTAAATGGGGCTCGTCGAGTCTGGATCAATTTGACCGAAAATCCAAGGCTAACACCCCCTCCAAAAACCAAGTTAACCATGTTTGGGAGAAAAGTGTATTAATTTGAAGTCTAATACAAACTAAAAGATCTTGTATATGAACAAGGTTAGAAATATAAGGAAAATACTCATTTAAATGGGGCTCGTCGAGTCAGGATCAATTTGTCCGAAAATCAAAGGCTAACACCCCTCCAAAAACCAACTTCAACCATGTTTGGGAGAAAAGTGTATTACCCATAAATTTGAAGTCTAATACCAACTAAAGGGTCTCGGATATGAACAAGGTTAAAAAATATAAGGCTAATACTCATTTAAATGGGGCTCGTCGAGTCAGGGATCAATTTGACCGAAAAATCCAAGGCTAACACCCCTCCAAAAACCAAGTTCAACCATGTTTGGGAGAAAAGTGTATTACCCATAAAAGTGAAGTCTAATACCAACTAAAAGATCTTGTATATGAACAAGGTTAGAAATATAAGGAAAATACTCATTTAAATGGGGCTCGTCGAGTCAGGATCAATTTGTCCGAAAATCAAAGGCTAACACCCCTCCAAAAACCAACTTCAACCATGTTTGGGAGAAAAGTGTATTACCCATAAATTTGAAGTCTAATACCAACTAAAGGGTCTCGGATATGAACAAGGTTAAAAATATAAGGCTAATACTCATTTAAATGGGGCTCGTCGAGTCAGAATCAATTTGTCCGAAAATCGAAGGCTAACACCCCTCCAAAAACCAAGTTCAACCATGTATGGGGGAAAAGTGTATTACCCATAAATTTGAAGTCTAATACCAACTAAAGGGTCTTGGATATGAACAAGTTTAGAAATATAAGGCTAATACTCATTTAAATGGGGCTCGTCGAGTCAGAATCAATTTGTCCGAAAATCGAAGGCTATATTTCTAATACCAACTAGGTTGGTATTATAAGGCTAATACTTTATGAACAAGTTTAGAAATATAAGGCTAATACTCATTTAAATGGGGCTCGTCGAGTCAGAATCAATTTGTCCGAAAATCGAAGGCTAACACCCCTCCAAAAACCAAGTTCAACCATGTATGGGAGAAAAGTGTATTACCCATAAATTTGTAGTCTAATACCAACTAAAAACTCTTGGATATGAACAAGGTTAGAAATATAAGGCTAATACTCATTGAAATGGGGCTCGTCGAGTCTGGATCAATTTGACCGAAAATCCAAGGCTAACACCCCCTCCAAAAACCAAGTTCAACCATGTTTGGGAGAAAAGTGTATTACCCATAAATTTGAAGTCTAATACAAACTAAAAGATCTTGTATATGAACAAGGTTAGAAATATAATGATAATACTCATTTAAAAGGGGTTTGTCGAGTCAGGATCAATTTGTCTGAAAATCGAAGGCTAACACCCCTCCAAAAACCAAGTTCAACCATGTTTGGGAGAAAAGTGTATTACCCATAAATTTGTAGTCTAATACCAACAAAAAGCTCTTGGATATGAACAAGGTTAGAAATATAAGACTAATACTCATTTAAATGGGGCTCGTCGAGTCAGGATCAATTTGTCCGAAAATCCAAGGCTAACACCCTCTCCAAAAACCAAGTTCAACCATGTTTGGGGGAAAAGTGTATTACCCATAAATTTGAAGTCTAATACCAACTAAAGGGTCTTGGATATGAACAAGGTTAGAAATATAAGGCTAATACTCATTTAAATGGGGATCGTCGAGTCTGGATCAATTTGCCCGAAAATCCAAGGCTAACACCCCCTCCAAAAACCAAATTCAACCATGTTTGGGAGAAAAGTGTATTACCCATAAATTTGAAGTCTAATACAAACTAAAAGCTCTTGTATATGAACAAGGTTAGAAATATAAGGAAAATACTCATTTAAATGGGGCTGGTCGAATCAGGATCAATTTGTCCGAAAATTGAAGGCTAACACCACTCCAAAAACCAAGTTCAACCATGTTTGGGAGAAAAGTGTATTACCCATAAATTTGTAGTCTAATACCAACTAAAAGTTCTTGGATATGAACAAGGTTAGAAATATAAGGCTAATACTCATTTAAATGGGGGCTCGTCGAGTCGGGATCAATTTGACCGAAAATCCAAGGCTAACACCCCTCCAAAAACCAAGTTAACCATGTTTGGGAGAAAAGTGTATTAATTTGAAGTCTAATACAAACTAAAAGATC
The DNA here is from genome assembly GCA_029030765.1 of Salix suchowensis. Classification (NCBI taxonomy): domain Eukaryota; kingdom Viridiplantae; phylum Streptophyta; class Magnoliopsida; order Malpighiales; family Salicaceae; genus Salix; species Salix suchowensis. The sequence goes on along the minus strand of JAPFFH010000011.1, from coordinate 3,196,981 downwards.
TTGTATATGAACAAGGTTAGAAATATAAGGAAAATACTCATTTAAATGGGGCTCGTCGAGTCAGGATCAATTTGTCCGAAAATCAAAGGCTAACACCCCTCCAAAAACCAACTTCAACCATGTTTGGGAGAAAAGTGTATTACCCATAAATTTGAAGTCTAATACCAACTAAAGGGTCTCGGATATGAACAAGGTTAAAAATATAAGGCTAATACTCATTTAAATGGGGCTCGTCGAGTCAGGATCAATTTGACCGAAAATCCAAGGCTAACACCCCCTCCAAAAACCAAGTTCAACCATGTTTGGGAGAAAAGTGTATTACCCATAAAAGTGAAGTCTAATACCAACTAAAAGATCTTGTATATGAACAAGGTTAGAAATATAAGGAAAATACTCATTTAAATGGGGCTCGTCGAGTCAGGATCAATTTGTCCGAAAATCGAAGGCTAACACCCCTCCAAAAACCAAGTTCAACCATGTTTGGGAGAAAAGTGTATTACCCATAAATTTGTAGTCTAATACCAACTAAAAGCTCTTGGATATGAACAAGATTGGAAATATAAGGCTAATACTCATTTAAAGGGGCTCGTCGAGTCAGGATCAATTTGTCCGAAAATCCAAGGCTAACACCCCCTCCAAAAACCAAGTTCAACCATGTTTGGGGGAAAAATGTATTACCCATAAATTTGAAGTCTAATACCAACTAAAGGGTCTTGGATATGAGCAAGGTTAGAAATATAAGGCTAATACTCATTTAAATGGGGCTCGTCGAGTCAGGATCAATTTGTCCGAAAATCGAAGGCTAACACCCCTCCAAAAACCAAGTTCAACCATGTATGGGAGAAAAGTGTATTACCCATAAATTTGTAGTCTAATACCAACTAAAAGCTCTTCGATATGAACAAGGTTTGAAATATAAGGCTAATACTCATTTAAATGGGGCTCGTCGAGTCAGGATCAATTTGACCGAAAATCCAAGGCTAAACCCCCTCCAAAAACCAAGTTCAACCTTTTTTGGGAGAAAAGTGTATTACCCATAAATTTGAAGTCTAATACTAACTAAAAAGCTCTTGTATATGAACAAGGTTAGAAATATAAGGCTAATACTCATTTAAATGGGGGCTCGTCGAGTCAGAATCAATTTGTCCGAAAATCGAAGGCTAACACCCCTCCAAAAACCAAGTTCAACCATGTATGGGAGAAAAGTGTATTACCCATAAATTTGTAGTCTAATACCAACTAAAAGCTCTTGGATATGAACAAGGTTGGAAATATAAGGCTAATACTAATTTAAATGGGGCTCGTCGAGTCAGGATCAATTTGTCCGAAAATCCAAGGCTAACACCCCCTCCAAAAACCAAGTTCAACCATGTTTGGGGGAAAAGTGTATTACCCATAAATTTGAAGTCTAATACCAACTAAAGGGTCTTGGATATGAACATGTTTAGAAATATAAGGCTAATACTCATTTAAATGGGGCTCGTCGAGTCAGAATCAATTTGTCCGAAAATCGAAGGCTAACACCCCTCCAAAAACCAAGTTCAACCATGTATGGGAGAAAAGTGTATTACCCATAAATTTGTAGTCTAATACCAACTAAAAGCTCTTGGATATGAACAAGGTTAGAAATATAAGGCTAATACTCATTGAAATGGGGCTCGTCGAGTCTGGATCAATTTGACCGAAAATCCAAGGCTAACACCCCCTCCAAAAACCAAGTTCAACCATGTTTGGGAGAAAAGTGTATTACCCATAAATTTGAAGTCTAATACAAACTAAAAGATCTTGTATATGAACAAGGTTAGAAATATAATGATAATACTCATTTAAAAGGGGCTTGTCGAGTCAGGAGCAATTTGTCCGAAAATCGAAGGCTAACACCCCTCCAAAAACCAAGTTCAACCATGTTTGGGAGAAAAGTGTATTACCCATAAATTTGTAGTCTAATACAAACAAAAAGCTCTTGGATATGAACAAGGTTAGAAATATAAGACTAATACTCATTTAAATGGGGCTCGTCGAGTCAGGATCAATTTGTCCGAAAATCCAAGGCTAACACCCCCTCCAAAAACCAAGTTCAACCATGTTTGGGGGAAAAGTGTATTACCCATAAATTTGAAGTCTAATACCAACTAAAGGGTCTTGGATATGAACAAGGTTAGAAATATAAGGCTAATACTCATTTAAATGGGGATCGTCGAGTCCCGGATCAATTTGCCCGAAAAATCCAAGGCTAACACCCCTCCAAAAACCAAATTCAACCATGTTTGGGAGAAAAGTGTATTACCCATAAATTTGAAGTCTAATACAAACTAAAAGCTCTTGTATATGAAAAAGGTTAGAAATATAAGGAAAATACTCATTTAAATGGGGCTGGTCGAATCAGGATCAATTTGTCCGAAAATTGAAGGCTAACACCACTCCAAAAACCAAGTTCAACCATGGTTGGGAGAAAAGTGTATTACCCATAAATTTGTAGTCTAATACCAACTAAAAGTTCTTGGATATGAACAAGGTTAGAAATATAAGGCTAATACTCATTTAAATGGGGCTCGTCGAGTCTGGATCAATTTGACCGAAAATCCAAGGCTAACACCCCCTCCAAAAACCAAGTTAACCATGTTTGGGAGAAAAGTGTATTAATTTGAAGTCTAATACAAACTAAAAGATCTTGTATATGAACAAGGTTAGAAATATAAGGAAAATACTCATTTAAATGGGGCTCGTCGAGTCAGGATCAATTTGTCCGAAAATCAAAGGCTAACACCCCTCCAAAAACCAACTTCAACCATGTTTGGGAGAAAAGTGTATTACCCATAAATTTGAAGTCTAATACCAACTAAAGGGTCTCGGATATGAACAAGGTTAAAAATATAAGGCTAATACTCATTTAAATGGGGCTCGTCGAGTCAGGATCAATTTGACCGAAAATCCAAGGCTAACACCCCCTCCAAAAACCAAGTTCAACCATGTTTGGGAGAAAAGTGTATTACCCATAAAAGTGAAGTCTAATACCAACTAAAAGATCTTGTATATGAACAAGGTTAGAAATATAAGGAAAATACTCATTTAAATGGGGCTCGTCGAGTCAGGATCAATTTGTCCGAAAATCGAAGGCTAACACCCCTCCAAAAACCAAGTTCAACCATGTTTGGGAGAAAAGTGTATTACCCATAAATATGTAGTCTAATACCAACTAAAAGCTCTTGGATATGAACAAGATTGGAAATATAAGGCTAATACTCATTTAAAGGGGCTCGTCGAGTCAGGATCAATTTGTCCGAAAATCCAAGGCTAACACCCCCTCCAAAAACCAAGTTCAACCATGTTTGGGGGGAAAAATGTATTACCCATAAATTTGAAGTCTAATACCAACTAAAGGGTCTTGGATATGAGCAAGGTTAGAAATATAAGGCTAATACTCATTTAAATGGGGCTCGTCGAGTCAGGATCAATTTGTCCGAAAATCGAAGACTAACACCCCTCCAAAAACCAAGTTCAACCATGTATGGGAGAAAAGTGTATTACCCATAAATTTGTAGTCTAATACCAACTAAAAGCTCTTCGATATGAACAAGGTTTGAAATATAAGGCTAATACTCATTTAAATGGGGCTCGTCGAGTCAGGATCAATTTGACCGAAAATCCAAGGCTAAACCCCCTCCAAAAACCAAGTTCAACCTTTTTTGGGAGAAAAGTGTATTACCCATAAATTTGAAGTCTAATACTAACTAAAAGCTCTTGTATATGAACAAGGTTAGAAATATAAGGCTAATACTCATTTAAATGGGGCTCGTCGAGTCAGAATCAATTTGTCCGAAAATCGAAGGCTAACACCCCTCCAAAAACCAAGTTCAACCATGTATGGGAGAAAAGTGTATTACCCATAAATTTGTAGTCTAATACCAACTAAAAGCTCTTGGATATGAAAAAGGTTGGAAATATAAGGCTAATACTAATTTAAATGGGGCTGGTCGAGTCAGGATCAATTTGTCCGAAAATCCAAGGCTAACACCCCCTCCAAAAACCAAGTTCAACCATGTTTGGGGGAAAAGTGTATTACCCATAAATTTGAAGTCTAATACCAACTAAAGGGTCTTGGATATGAACAAGTTTAGAAATATAACGCTAATACTCATTTAAATGGGGCTCGTCGAGTCTGGATCAATATTACCGAAAATCCAAGGCTAACACCCCCTCCAAAAACCAAGTTCAACCATGTTTGGGAGAAAAGTGTATTACCCATAAATTTGAAGTCTAATACCAACTAAAAGATCTTGTATATGAACAAGGTTAGAAATATAAGGAAAATACTCATTTAAATGGGGCTCGTCGAGTCAGGATCAATTTGTCCGAAAATCGAAGGCTAACACCCCTCCAAAAACCAAGTTCAACAATGTTTGGGAGAAAAGTGTATTACCCATAAATTTGTAGTCTAATACCAACTAAAAGTTCTTGGATATGAACAAGGTTATAAATATAAGGCTAATACTCATTTAAATGGGGCTCGTCGAGTCTGGATCAATTTGACCGAAAATCCAAGGCTAACACCCCCTCCAAAAACCAAGTTCAACCATGTTTGGGAGAAAAGTGTATTACCCATAAATTTGAAGTCTAATACAAACTAAAAGATCTTGTGTATGAACAAGGTTAGAAATATAAGGATAATACTCATTTAAATGGGGCTCGTCGAGTCAGGATCAATTTGTCCGAAAATCGAAGGCTAACACCCCTCCAAAAACCAAGTTCAACCATGTTTGGGAGAAAAGTGTATTACCCATAAATTTGTAGTCTAATACCAACAAAAAGCTCTTGGATATGAACAAGGTTAGAAATATAAGACTAATACTCATTTAAATGGGGCTCGTCGAGTCAGGATCAATTTGTCCGAAAATCCAAGGCTAACACCCCCTCCAAACACCAAGTTCAACCATGTTTGGGAGAAAAGTGTATTACCCATAAATTTGTAGTCTAATACCAACAAAAAGCTCTTGGATATGAACAAGGTTAGAAATATAAGACTAATACTCATTTAAATGGGGCTCGTCGAGTCAAGATCAATTTGTCCGAAAATCCAAGGCTAACACCCCCTCCAAACACCAAGTTCAACCATGTTTGGGGGAAAAGTGTATTACCCATAAATTTGAAGTCTAATACCAACTAAAGGGTCTTGGATATGAACAAGGTTAGAAATATAAGGCTAATACTCATTTAAATGGGGCTCGTCGAGTCTGGATCAATTTGCCCAAAAATCCAAGGCTAACACCCCTCCAAAAAACCAAATTCAACCATGTTTGGGAGAAAAGTGTATTACCCATAAATTTGAAGTCTAATACAAACTAAAAGCTCTTGTATATTAACAAGGTTAGAAATATAAGGAAAATACTCATTTAAATGGGGCTCGTCGAATCAGGATCAATTTGTCCGAAAATTGAAGGCTAACACCCCCTCCAAAAACCAAGTTCAACCATGTTTGGGAGAAAAGTGTATTACCCATAAATTTGAAGTCTAATACAAACTAAAAGATCTTGTGTATGAACAAGGTTAGAAATATAAGGATAATACTCATTTAAAAGGGGCTCGTCGAGTCAGGATCAATTTGTCCGAAAATCGAAGGCTAACACCCCTCCAAAAACCAAGTTCAACCATGTTTGGGAGAAAAGTGTATTACCCATAAATTTGTAGTCTAATACCAACAAAAAGCTCTTAGATATGAACAAGGTTAGAAATATAAGACTAATACTCATTTAAATGGGGCTCGTCGAGTCAGGATCAATTTGTCCGAAAATCCAAGGCTAACACCCCCTCCAAACACCAAGTTCAACCATGTTTGGGGGAAAAGTGTATTACCCATAAATTTCAAGTCTAATACCAACTAAAGGGTCTTGGATATGAACAAGGTTAGAAATATAAGGCTAATACTCATTTAAATGGGGCTCGTCGAGTCAGGATCAATTTGTCCAAAAATCGAAGGCTAACACCCCTCCAAAAACCAAGTTCAACCATGTTTGGGACAAAAATGTATTACCCATAAATTTGAAGTCTAATACCAACTAAAAGGTCTCAGATATGAACAAGGTTAGAAATATAAGGCTAATACTCATTTAAATGGGGCTCGTCGAGTCAGGATCAATTTGTCCGAAAATCCAAGGCTAACACCCCTTCAAAAACCAAGTTCAACCATGTTTGGGGGAAAAGTGTATTACCCATAAATTTGAAGTCTAATACCAACTAAAGGGTCTTGGATATGAACAAGTTTAGAAATATAAGGCTAATACTCATTTAAATGGGACTCGTCGAGTCTGGATCAATTTGACCGAAAATCCAAGGCTAACACCCCCTCCAAAAACCAAATTCAACCATGTTTGGGAGAAAAGTGTATTACCCATAAATTTGAAGTCTAATACAAACTAAAAGATCTTGTATATGAACAAGGTTAGAAATATAAGGAAAATACTCATTTAAATGGGGCTCGTCGAGTCAGGATCAATTTGTCCGAAAATCGAAGGCTAACACCCCTCCAAAAACCAAGTTCAACCATGTTTGGGAGAAAAGTGTATTACCCATAAATTTGTAGTCTAATACCAACTAAAAGCTCTTGGATATGAACAAGATTGGAAATATAAGGCTAATACTCATTTAAAGAGGCTCGTCGAGTCAGGATCAATTTGTCCGAAAATCCAAGGCTAACACCCCCTCCAAAAAACCAAGTTCAACCATGTTTGGGGGGAAAAATGTATTACCCATAAATTTGAAGTCTAATACCAACTAAAGGGTCTTGGATATGAGCAAGGTTAGAAATATAAGGCTAATACTCATTTAAATGGGGCTCGTCGAGTCAGGATCAATTTGTCCGAAAATCGAAGGCTAACACCCCTCCAAAAACCAAGTTCAACCATGTATGGGAGAAAAGTGTATTACCCATAAATTTGTAGTCTAATACCAACTAAAAGCTCTTCGATATGAACAAGGTTTGAAATATAAGGCTAATACTCATTTAAATGGGGCTCGTCGAGTCAGGATCAATTTGACCGAAAATCCAAGGCTAAACCCCCTCCAAAAACCAAGTTCAACCTTTTTTGGGAGAAAAGTGTATTACCCATAAATTTGAAGTCTAATACTAACTAAAAGCTCTTGTATATGAACAAGGTTAGAAATATAAGGCTAACACTCATTTAAATGGGGCTCGTCGAGTCAGAATCAATTTGTCCGAAAATCGAAGGCTAACACCCCTCCAAAAACCAAGTTCAACCATGTATGGGAGAAAAGTGTATTACCCATAAATTTGTAGTCTAATACCAACTAAAAGCTCTTGGATATGAGAAAGGTTGGAAATATAAGGCTAATACTAATTTAAATGGGGCTGGTCGAGTCAGGATCAATTTGTCCGAAAATCCAAGGCTAACACCCCCTCCAAAAACCAAGTTCAACCATGTTTGGGGGAAAAGTGTATTACCCATAAATTTGAAGTCTAATACCAACTAAAGGGTCTTGGATATGAACAAGTTTAGAAATATAAGGCTAATACTCATTTAAATGGGGCTCGTCGAGTCAGGATCAATTTGACCGAAAATCCAAGGCTAACACCCCCTCCAAAAACCAAGTTCAACCATGTTTGGGAGAAAAGTGTATTACCCATAAATTTGAAGTCTAATACCAACTAAAAGATCTTGTATATGAACAAGGTTAGAAATATAAGGAAAATACTCATTTAAATGGGGCTCGTCGAGTCAGGATCAATTTGTCCGAAAATCGAAGGCTAACACCCCTCCAAAAACCAAGTTCAACAATGTTTGGGAGAAAAGTGTATTACCCATAAATTTGTAGTCTAATACCAACTAAAAGTTCTTGGATATGAACAAGGTTATAAATATAAGGCTAATACTCATTTAAATGGGGCTCGTCGAGTCTGGATCAATTTGACCGAAAATCCAAGGCTAACACCCCCTCCAAAACCAAGTTCAACCATGTTTGGGAGAAAAGTGTATTACCCATAAATTTGAAGTCTAATACAAACTAAAAGATCTTGTGTATGAACAAGGTTAGAAATATAAGGATAATACTCATTTAAATGGGGCTCGTCGAGTCAGGATCAATTTGTCCGAAAATCGAAGGCTAACACCCCTCCAAAAACCAAGTTCAACCATGTTTGGGAGAAAAGTGTATTACCCATAAATTTGTAGTCTAATACCAACAAAAAGCTCTTGGATATGAACAAGGTTAGAAATATAAGACTAATACTCATTTAAATGGGGCTCGTCGAGTCAAGATCAATTTGTCCGAAAATCCAAGGCTAACACCCCCTCCAAACACCAAGTTCAACCATGTTTGGGGGAAAAGTGTATTACCCATAAATTTGAAGTCTAATACCAACTAAAGGGTCTTGGATATGAACAAGGTTAGAAATATAAGGCTAATACTCATTTAAATGGGGCTCGTCGAGTCAGGATCAATTTGTCCGAAAATCCAAGGCTAACACCCCCTCCAAAAACCAAGTTCAACCATGTTTGGGGGAAAAGTGTATTACCCATAAATTTGAAGTCTAATACCAACTAAAGGGTCTTGGATATGAACAAGTTTAGAAATATAAGGCTAATACTCATTTAAATGGGGCTCGTCGAGTCAGAATCAATTTGTCCGAAAATCGAAGGCTAACACCCCTCCAAAAACCAAGTTCAACCATGTATGGGAGAAAAGTGTATTACCCATAAATTTGTAGTCTAATACCAACTAAAAGCTCTTGGATATGAACAAGGTTAGAAATATAAGGCTAATACTCATTGAAATGGGGCTCGTCGAGTCTGGATCAATTTGACCGAAAATCCAAGGCTAACACCCCCTCCAAAAACACAGTTCAACCATGTTTGGGAGAAAAGTGTATTACCCATAAATTTGAAGTCTAATACAAACTAAAAGATCTTGTATATGAACAAGGTTAGAAATATAATGATAATACTCATTTAAAAGGAGCTTGTCGAGTCAGGATCAATTTGTCCGAAAATCGAAGGCTAACACCCCTCCAAAAACCAAGTTCAACCATGTTTGGGAGAAAAGTGTATTACCCATAAATTTGTAGTCTAATACCAACAAAAAGCTCTTGGATATGAACAAGGTTAGAAATATAAGACTAATACTCATTTAAATGGGGCTCGTCGAGTCAGGATCAATTTGTCCGAAAATCCAAGGCTAACACCCCTCCAAAAACCAAGTTCAACCATGTTTGGGGGAAAAGTGTATTACCCATAAATTTGAAGTCTAATACCAACTAAAGGGTCTTGGATATGAACAAGGTTAGAAATATAAGGCTAATACTCATTTAAATGGGGATCGTCGAGTCTGGATCAATTTGCCCGAAAATCCAAGGCTAACACCCCCTCCAAAAACCAAATTCAACCATGTTTGGGAGAAAAGTGTATTACCCATAAATTTGAAGTCTAATACAAACTAAAAGCTCTTATATATGAACAAGGTTAGAAATATAAGGAAAATACTCATTTAAATGGGGCTGGTCGAATCGGGGATCAATTTGTCCGAAAATTGAAGGCTAACACCACTCCAAAAACCAAGTTCAACCATGTTTGGGAGAAAAGTGTATTACCCATAAATTTGTAGTCTAATACCAACTAAAAGTTCTTGGATATGAACAAGGTTAGAAATATAAGGCTAATACTCATTTAAATGGGGGCTCGTCGAGTCCGGGATCAATTTGACCGAAAAATCCAAGGCTAACACCCCCTCCAAAAACCAAGTTAACCATGTTTGGGAGAAAAGTGTATTAATTTGAAGTCTAATACAAACTAAAAGATCTTGTATATGAACAAGGTTAGAAATATAAGGAAAATACTCATTTAAATGGGGCTCGTCGAGTCAGGATCAATTTGTCCGAAAATCAAAGGCTAACACCCCTCCAAAAACCAACTTCAACCATGTTTGGGAGAAAAGTGTATTACCAATAAATTTGAAGTCTAATACCAACTAAAGGGTCTCGGATATGAACAAGGTTAAAAATATAAGGCTAATACTCATTTAAATGGGGCTCGTCGAGTCAGGATCAATTTGTCCGAAAATCCAAGGCTAACACCCCCTCCAAAAACCAAGTTCAACCATGTTTGGGGGAAAAGTGTATTACCCATAAATTTGAAGTCTAATACCAACTAAAGGGTCTTGGATATGAACAAGGTTAGAAATATAAGGCTAATACTCATTTAAATGGGGCTCGTCGAGTCTGGATCAATTTGCCCGAAAATCCAAGGCTAACACCCCCTCCAAAAACCAAATTCAACCATGTTTGGGAGAAAAGTGTATTACCCATAAATTTGAAGTCTAATACAAACTAAAAGCTCTTGTATATTAACAAGGTTAGAAATATAAGGAAAATACTCATTTAAATGGGGCTCGTCGAATCAGGGATCAATTTGTCCCGAAAATTGAAGGCTAACACCCCTCCAAAAACCAAGTTCAACCATGTTTGGGAGAAAAGTGTATTACCCATAAATTTGTAGTCTAATACCAACTAAAAGTTCTTGGATATGAACAAGGTTAGAAATATAAGGCTAATACTCATTTAAATGGGGGCTCGTCGAGTCCGGATCAATTTGACCGAAAAATCCAAGGCTAATACCCCCTTCAAAAACCAAGTTAACCATGTTTGGGAGAAAAGTGTATTACCCATAAATTTGAAGTCTAATACAAACTAAAAGATCTTGTATATGAACAAGGTTAGAAATATAAGGAAAATACTCATTTAAATGGGGGCTCGTCGAGTCGGGATCAATTTGTCCGAAAATCGAAGGCTAACACCCCTCCAAAAACCAAGTTCAACCATGTTTGGGAGAAAAGTGTATTACCCATAAATTTGTAGTCTAATACCAACTAAAAGCTCTTGGATATGAACAAGGTTAGAAATATAAGGCTAATACTCATTTAAATGGGGGCTCGTCGAGTCAGGGATCAATTTGTCCAAAAATCGAAGGCTAACACCCCTCCAAAAACCAAGTTCAACCATGTTTGGGACAAAAATGTATTACCCATAAATTTGAAGTCTAATACTAACTAAAAGGTCTCGGATATGAACAAGGTTAGAAATATAAGGCTAATACTCATTTAAATGGGGCTCGTCGAGTCAGGATCAATTTGACCGAAAATCCAAGGCTAACACCCCCTCCAAAAACCAAGTTCAACCATGTTTGGGAGAAAAGTGTATTACCCATAAATTTGAAGTCTAATACAAACTAAAAGATCTTGTATATGAACAAGGTTAGAAATATAAGGATAATACTCATTTAAAAGGGGCTCGTCGAGTCAGGATCAATTTGTCCAAAAATCGAAGGCTAACACCCCTCCAAAAACCAAGTTCAACCATGTTTGGGGGAAAAGTGTATTACCCATAAATTTGAAGTCTAATACCAACTAAAGGGTCTTGGATATGAACAAGTTTAGAAATATAAGGCTAATACTCATTTAAATGGGGCTCGTCGAGTCTGGATCAATTTGACCGAAAATCCAAGGCTAACACCCCCTCCAAAAACCAAATTCAACCATGTTTGGGAGAAAAGTGTATTACCCATAAATTTGAAGTCTAATACAAACTAAAAGATCTTGTATATGAACAAGGTTAGAAATATAAGGAAAATACTCATTTAAATGGGGCTCGTCGAGTCAGGATCAATTTGTCCGAAAATCGAAGGCTAACACCCCTCCAAAAACCAAGTTCAACAATGTTTGGGAGAAAAGTGTATTACCCATAAATTTGTAGTCTAATACCAACTAAAAGTTCTTGGATATGAACAAGGTTAGAAATATAAGGCTAATACTCATTGAAATGGGGCTCGTCGAGTCCGGGATCAATTTGACCGAAAAATCCAAGGCTAACACCCCCTCCAAAAACCAAATTCAACCATGTTTGGGAGAAAAGTGTATTACCCATAAATTTGAAGTCTAATACAAACTAAAAGATCTTGTATATGAACAAGGTTAGAAATATAAGGAAAATACTCATTTAAATGGGGCTCGTCGAGTCAGGATCAATTTGTCCGAAAATCGAAGGCTAACACCCCTCCAAAAACCAAGTTCAACAATGTTTGGGAGAAAAGTGTATTACCCATAAATTTGTAGTCTAATACCAACTAAAAGTTCTTGGATATGAACAAGGTTAGAAATATAAGGCTAATACTCATTGAAATGGGGCTCGTCGAGTCTGGATCAATTTGACCGAAAATCCAAGGCTAACACCCCCTCCAAAAACCAAGTTCAACCATGTTTGGGAGAAAAAGTGTATTACCCATAAATTTGAAGTCTAATACAAACTAAAAGATCTTGTATATGAACAAGGTTAGAAATATAAGGATAATACTCATTTAAAAGGGGCTCGTCGAGTCAGGATCAATTTGTCCGAAAATCGAAGGCTAACACCCCTCCAAAAACCAAGTTCAACCATGTTTGGGGGAAAAGTGTATTACCCATAAATTTGAAGTCTAATACCAACTAAAGGGTCTTGGATATGAACAAGTTTAGAAATATAAGGCTAATACTCATTTAAATGGGGGCTCGTCGAGTCCGGGATCAATTTGACCGAAAAATCCAAGGCTAACACCCCCTCCAAAAAACCAAATTCAACCATGTTTGGGAGAAAAGTGTATTACCCATAAATTTGAAGTCTAATACCAACTAAAGGGTCTTGGATATGAACAAGGTTAGAAATATAAGGCTAATACTCATTTAAATGGGGGCTCGTCGAGTCGGGATCAATTTGACCGAAAATCCAAGGCTAACACCCCCTCCAAAAACCAAGTTCAACCATCTTTGGGAGAAAAGTGTATTACCCATAAAATTGAAGTCTAATACCAACTAAAAGCTCTTGTATATGAACAAGGTTAGAAATATAAGGCTAATACTCATTTAAATGGGGCTCGTCGAGTCAGGATCAATTTGCTCGAAAATCCAAGGCTAACACCCCCTCCAAAAACCAAGTTCAACCATGTTTGGGAGAAAAGTGTATTACCCATAAATTTGTAGTCTAATACCAACTAAAAGCTCTTGGATATGAACAAGTTTGGAAATATAAGGCTAATACTCATTAAAATGGGGCTCGTCGAGTCAGGATCAATTTGTCCGAAAATCCAAGGCTAACACCCCCTCCAAAAACCAAGTTCAACCAAGTTTGGGGGAAAAGTGTATTACCCATAAATTTGAAGTCTAATACCAACTAAAGGGTCTTGGATATGAACAAGTTTAGAAATATAAAGCTAATACTCATTTAAATGGGGCTCGTCGAGTCTGGATCAATTTGACCGAAAATCCAAGGCTAACACCCCCTCCAAAAACCAAATTCAACCAGGTTTGGGAGAAAAGTGTATTACCCATAAATTTGAAGTCTAATACAAACTAAAAGATCTTGTATATGAACAAGGTTAGAAATATAAGGAAAATACTCATTTAAATGGGGCTCGTCGAGTCAGCATCAATTTGTCCGAAAATCGAAGGCTAACACCCCTCCAAAAACCAAGTTCAACAATGTTTGGGAGAAAAGTGTATTACCCATAAATTTGTAGTCTAATACCAACTAAAAGTTCTTGGATATGAACAAGGTTAGAAATATAAGGCTAATACTCATTTAAATGGGGCTCGTCGAGTCAGGATCAATTTGTCCGAAAATCCAAGGCTAACACCCCCTCCAAAAACCAAGTTCAACCAAGTTTGGGGGAAAAGTGTATTAGCCATAAATTTGAAGTCTAATACCAACTAAAGGGTCTTGGATATGAACAAGTTTAGAAATATAAAGCTAATACTCATTTAAATGGGGCTCGTCGAGTCTGGATCAATTTGACCGAAAATCCAAGGCTAACACCCCCTCCAAAAACCAAATTCAACCAGGTTTGGGAGAAAAGTGTATTACCCATAAATTTGAAGTCTAATACAAACTAAAAGATCTTGTATATGAACTAGGTTAGAAATATAAGGAAAATACTCATTTAAATGGGGCTCGTCGAGTCTAGATCAATTTGACCGAAAATCGAAGGCTAACACCCCCTCCAAAAACCAAGTTCAACCATGTTTGGAAGAAAAGTGTATTACCCATAAATTTGTAGTCTAATACCAACTAAAAGCTCTTCGATATGAACAAGGTTTGAAATATAAGGCTAATACTCATTTAAATGGGGCTCGTCGAGTCAGGATCAATTTGTCCAAAAATCCAAGTCTTACACCCCCTCCAAAAACCAAGTTCAACCATGTTTGGGAGAAAAGTGTATTACCCATAAATTTGAAGTCTAATACCAACTAAAGGGTCTCGGATATGAACAAGGTTAGAAATATAAGGCTAATACTCATTTAAATGGGGCTCGTCGAGTCAGGATCAATTTGACCGAAAATCCAAGGCTAACACCCCCTCCAAAAACCAAGTTCAACCATGTTTGGGAGAAAAGTGTATTACCCATAAAATTGAAGTCTAATACCAACTAAAAGCTCTTGTATATGAACAAGGTTAGAAATATAAGGCTAATAGTCATTTAAATGGGGCTCGTCGAGGCAGGATCAATTTGTCCGAAAATCGAAGGCTAACACCCCTCCAAAAACCAAGTTCAACCATGTTTGGGAGAAAAGTGTATTACGCATAAATTTGTAGTCTAATACCAACTAAAAGCTCTTGTATATGAACAAGGTTAGAAATATAAGGCTAATACTCATTTAAATGGGGCTCGTTGAGTCAGGATCAATTTGTCCAAAAATCGAAGGTAAAACCCCTCCAAAAACCAAGTTCAACCATGTATGGGAGAAAAGTATATTACCCAGAAATTTGTAGTCTAATACCAACTAAAAGCTCTTGTATATGAACAAGGTTAGAAATATAAGGCTAATACTCATTTAAATGGGGCTCGTCGAGTCAGGATCAATTTGTCCGAAAATCGAAGGCTAACACCCCTCCAAAAACCAAGTTCAACCATGTATGGGAGAAAAGTGTATTACCCATAAATTTGTAGTCTAATACCAACTAAAAGCTCTTCAACATGAACAAGGTTATAAATATAAGGCTAATACTCATTTAAATGGGGCTCGTCGAGTCTGGATCAATTTGACCGAAAATCCAAGGCTAACACCCCCTCCAAAAACCAAATTCAACCATGTTTGGGAGAAAAGTGTATTACCCATAAATTTGAAGTCTACTACAAACTAAAAGATCTTTTATATGAACAAGGTTAGAAATATAAGGAAAATACTCATTTAAATGGGGCTCGTCGAGTCAGGATCAATATGTCCGAAAATCGAAGGCTAACACCCCTCCAAAAACCAAGTTCACCAATGTTTGGGAGAAAAGTGTATTACCCATAAATTTGTAGTCTAATACCAACGAAAAGTTCTTGGATATGAAAAAGGTTAGAAATATAAGGCTAATACTCATTTAAATGGGGCTCGTCAATCTGGATCAATTTGACCGAAAATCCAAGGCTAACACCCCCTCCAAAAACCAAGTTCAACCATGTTTGGGAGAAAAGTGTATTACCCATAAATTTGAAGTCTAATACAAACTAAAAGATCTTTTATATGAACAAGGTTAGAAATATAAGGAAAATACTCATTTAAAAGGGGCTTGTCGAGTCAGGATCAATTTGTCCGAAAATCGAAGGCTAACACCCCTCCAAAAACCAAGTTCAACCATGTTTGGGAGAAAAGTGTATTACCCATAAATTTGTAGTCTAATACCAACTAAAAGCTCTTGGATATGAACAAGGTTAGAAATATAAGGCTAATACTCATTTAAATGGGGCTCGTCGAGTCAGGATCAATTTGTCCAAAAATCCAAGGCTAACACCCCCTCCAAAAACCAAGTTCAACCGTGTTTGGGGGAAAAGAGTATTACCCATAAATTTGAAGTCTAATACCAACTAAAGGGTCTTGGATATGAGCAAGGTTAGAAATATAAGTCTAATACTCATTTAAATGGGGCTCGTCGAGTCAGGATCAATTTGTCCGAAAATCGAAGGCTAACACCCCTCCAAAAACCAAGTTCAACCATGTATGGGAGAAAAGTGTATTACCCATAAATTTGTAGTCTAATACCAACTAAAATCTCTTGGATATGAACAAGGTTGGAAATATAACGCTAATACTCATTTAAATGGGGCTCGTCGAGTCAGGATCAGTTTGTCCGAAAATCGAAGGCTAACACCCCTCCAAAAACCAAGTTCAACCATGTTTGGGAGAAAAGTGTATTACCCATAAATTTGTAGTCTAATACCAACTAAAAGCTCTTGGATATGAATAAGATTGGAAATATAAGGCTAATACTCATTTAAATGGGGCTCGTCGAGTCAGGATCAGTTTGTCCCAAAATCCAAGGCTAACACCCCCTCCAAAAACCAAGTTCAACCATGTTTGGGGGAAAAGTGTATTACCCATAAATTTGAAGTCTAATACCAACTAAAGGGTCTTTCATATCAACAAGGTTAGAAATATAAGGCTAATACTTATTTAAATGGGGCTCGTCGAGTCAGGATCAATTTGTCCGAAAATCCAAGGCTAACACCCCCTCCAAAAACCAAGTTCAACCATGTTTGGGGGAAAAGTGTATTACCCATAAATTTGAAGTCTAATACCAACTAAAGGGTCTTTCATATGAACAAGGTTAGAAATATAACGCTAATACTCATTTAAATGGGGCTCGTCGAGTCAGGATCAGTTTGTCCGAAAATCGAAGGCTAACACCCCTCCAAAAACCAAGTTCAACCATGTTTGGGAGAAAAGTGTATTACCCATAAATTTGTAGTCTAATACCAACTAAAAGCTCTTGGATATGAATAAGATTGGAAATATAAGGCTAATACTCATTTAAATGGGGCTCGTCGAGTCAGGATCAGTTTGTCCCAAAATCCAAGGCTAACACCCCCTCCAAAAACCAAGTTCAACCATGTTTGGGGGAAAAGTGTATTACCCATAAATTTGAAGTCTAATACCAACTAAAGGGTCTTTCATATCAACAAGGTTAGAAATATAAGGCTAATACTTATTTAAATGGGGCTCGTCGAGTCAGGATCAATTTGTCCGAAAATCCAAGGCTAACACCCCCTCCAAAAACCAAGTTCAACCATGTTTGGGGGAAAAGTGTTTTACCCATAAATTTGAAGTCTAATACCAACTAAAGGGTCTTTCATATGAACAAGGTTAGAAATATAACGCTAATACTCATTTAAATGGGGCTCGTCGAGTCAGGATCAGTTTGTCCGAAAATCGAAGGCTAACACCCCTCCAAAAACCAAGTTCAACCATGTTTGGGAGAAAAGTGTATTACCCATAAATTTGTAGTCTAATACCAACTAAAAGCTCTTGGATATGAATAAGATTGGAAATATAAGGCTAATACTCATTTAAATGGGGCTCGTCGAGTCAGGATCAGTTTGTCCCAAAAATCCAAGGCTAACACCCCCTCCAAAAACCAAGTTCAACCATGTTTGGGGGAAAAGTGTATTACCCATAAATTTGAAGTCTAATACCAACTAAAGGGTCTTTCATATGAACAAGGTTAGAAATATAAGGCTAATACTCATTTAAATGGGGGCTCGTCGAGTCGGGATCAATTTGTCCGAAAATCCAAGGCTAACACCCCCTCCAAAAACCAAGTTCAACCATGTTTGGGAGAAAAGTGTATTACCCATAAATTTGTAGTCTAATACCAACTAAAAGCTCTTGGATATGAATAAGATTGGAAATATAAGGCTAATACTCATTTAAATGGGGCTCGTCGAGTCAGGATCAGTTTGTCCCAAAATCCAAGGCTAACACCCCCTCCAAAAACCAAGTTCAACCATGTTTGGGAGAAAAGTGTATTACCCATAAATTTGTAGTCTAATACCAACTAAAAGCTCTTGGATATGAACAAGGTTGGAAATATAAGGCTAATACTCATTTAAATGGGGCTCGTCAAGTCAGGATCAATTTGTCCGAAAATCCAAGGCTAACACCCCCTCCAAAAACCAAGTTCAACCATGTTTGGGAGAAAAATGTATTACCCATAAATTTGAAGTCTAATACCAACTAAAAGCTCTTGGATATGAACAAGGTTAGAAATATAATGCTAATACTCATTTAAATGGGGCTCGTCGAGTCAGGATCAGTTTGACCGAAAATCGAAGGCTAACACCCCTCCAAAAACCAAGTTCAACCATGTTTGGGAGAAAAGTGTATTACCCATAAATTTGAAGTCTAATACCAACTAAAATCTCTTGGATATGAATAAGGTTGGAAATATAAGGCTAATACTCATTTAAATGGGGCTCGTCGAGTCAGGATCAGTTTGTCCCAAAATCCAAGGCTAACACCCCCTCCAAAAACCAAGTTCAACCATGTTTGGGGGAAAAGTGTATTACCCATAAATTTGAAGTCTAATACCAACTAAAGGGTCATTCATATGAACTAGGTTAGAAATATAAGGCTAATACTCATTTAAATAGGGCTCGTCGAGTCAGGATCAATTTGTCCGAAAATCCAAGGCTAACACCCCCTCCAAAAACCAAGTTCAACCATGTTTGGGAGAAAAATGTATTACCCATAAATTTGAAGTCTAATACCAACTAAAAGCTCTTGGATATGAACAAGGTTAGAAATATAAGGCTAATACTCATTTAAATGGGGCTCGTCGAGTCAGGATCAGTTTGTCCGAAAATCGAAGGCTAACACCCCTCCAAAAACCAAGTTCAACCATGTTTGGGAGAAAAGTGTATTACCCATAAATTTGAAGTCTAATACCAACTAAAATCTCTTGGATATGAATAAGGTTGGAAATATAAGGCTAATACTCATTTAAATGGGGCTCGTCGAGTCAGGATCAATTTGTCCGAAAATCTAAGGCTAACACTCTTCCAAAAACCAAGTTCAACCATGTTTGGGAGAAAAGTGTATTACCCATAAATTTGAAGTCTAATACCAACTAAAAGCTCTTGTATATGAACAAGGTTAGAAATATAAGGCTAATACTCATTTAAATGGGGCTCGTCGAGTCAGGATCAATTTGTCCGAAAATCGAAGATAACACCCCTCCAAAAACCAAGTTCAACCATGTATGGGAGAAAAGTGTATTACCCATAAATTTGTAGCCTAATACCAACTAAAAGCTCTTGTATATGAACAAGGTTGGAAATATAAGGCTAATACTCATTTAAATGGGGCTCGTCGAGTCGGGGATCAATTTGTCCCAGAAAATCCAAGGCTAACACCTCCTCCAAAAACCAAGTTCAACCATGTTTGGGAGAAAAGTGTATTACCCATAAATTTGAAGTCTAATACCAACTAAAAGCTCTTGTATATGAACAAGGTTAGAAATATAAGGCTAATACTCATTTAAATGGGGCTCGTCGAGTCGGGATCAATTTGTCCGAAAATCGAAGACTAACACTCCCTCCAAAAACCAAGTTCAACCATGTATGGGAGAAAAGTGTATTACCCATAAATTTGTAGCCTAATAGCAACTAAAAGCTCTTGTATATGAACAAGGTTGGAAATATAAGGCTAATACTCATTTAAATGGGGGCTCGTCGAGTCAGGGATCAATTTGTCCCGAAAATCCAAGGCTAACACCCCTCCAAAAACCAAGTTCAAACATGTTTGGGGAGAAAAGTGTATTACCCATAAATTTGAAGTCTAATACCAACTAAAAGGGTCTTTGATATGAACAAGGTTAGAAATATAAGGCTAATACTCATTTAAATGGGGCTCGTCGAGTCGGGATCAACTTGTCCCGAAAATCCAAGGCTAACACCCTCTCCAAAAACCAAGTTCAACCATGTTTGGGAGAAAAGTGTATTACCCATAAATTTTGAAGTCTAATACCAACTAAAAAGCTCTTGGATATGAACAAGGTTAGAAATATAAGGCTAATACTCATTTAAATGGGGCTCGTCGAGTCGGGGATCAATTTGTCCGAAAATCCAAGGCTAACACCCCCTCCAAAAACCAAGTTCAACCATGTTTGGGGAGAAAAGTGTATTACCCATAAATTTCAAGTCTAATACCAACTAAAAGCTCTTGGATATGAACAAGGTTAGAAATATAAGTCTAATACTCATTTAAATGGGGCTCGTCGAGTCAGGATCAATTTGACCGAAAATCCAAGGCTAACACCCCCTCCAAAAACCAAGTTCAACCATGTTTGGGAGAAAAGTGTATTACCCATAAATTTGAAGTCTAATACCAACTAAAAGCTCTTGGATATGAACAAGGTTAGAAATATAAGGCTAATACTCATTTAAATGGGGCTCGTCGAGTCAGGATCAATTTGTCCGAAAATCTAAGATAATACCCCTCCAAAAACCAAGTTCAACCATGTTAGGGAGAAAAGTGTAACCCATAAATTTGAAGTCTAATACCAACTAAAAGCTCTTGGATATGAACAAGGTTGGAAATATAACGCTAATACTCATTTAAATGGGGCTCGTCGAGTCAGGATCAGTTTGTCCGAAAATCGAAGGCTAACACCCCTCCAAAAACCAAGTTCAAACATGTTTGGGAGAAAAGTGTATTACCCATAAATTTGTAGTCTAATACCAACTAAAAGCTCTTCGATATGAATAAGATTGGAAATATAAGGCTAATACTCATTTAAATGGGGCTCGTTGAGTCAGGATCAGTTTGTCCCAAAATCCAAGGCTAACACCCCCTCTAAAAACCAAGTTCAACCATGTTTGGGGGAAAAGTGTATTACCCATAAATTTGAAATCTAATACCAACTAAAGGGTCTTTCATATCAACAAGGTTAGAAATATAAGGCTAATACTTATTTAAATGGGGCTCGTCGAGTCAGGATCAATTTGTCCGAAAATCCAAGGCTAACACCCCCTCCAAAAACCAAGTTCAACCATGTTTGGGGAGAAAAAGTGTATTACCCATAAATTTGAAGTCTAATACCAACTAAAAGGGTCTTTCATATGAACAAGGTTAGAAATATAAGGCTAATACTCATTTAAATGGGGCTCGTCGAGTCGAGATCGGTTTGTCCGAAAATCGAAGGCTAACACCCCTCCAAAAACCAAGTTCAACCATGTTTGGGAGAAAAGTGTATTACCCATAAATTTGAAGTCTAATACCAACTAAAAGCTCTTGGATATGAATAAGATTTGAAATATAAGGCTAATACTCATTTAAATGGGGCTCGTCGAGTCGGGATCGATTTGTCCCAAAATCCAAGGCTAACACCCCCTCCAAAAACCAAGTTCAACCATGTTTGGGGGAAAAGTGTATTACCCATAAATTTGAAGTCTAATACCAACTAAAGGGTCTTTCATATGATAAAGTTTAGAAATATAAGGCTAATACTCATTTAAATGGGGCTCGTCGAGTCAGGATCAGTTTGACCAAAAATCGAAGGCTAACACCCCTCCAAAAACCAAGTTCAACCATGTTTGGGAGAAAAGTGTATTACCCATAAATTTGTAGTCTAATACCAACTAAAAGCTCTTGGATATGAATAATATTGTAAATATAAGGCTAATACTCATTTAAATGGGGCTCGTCGAGTCAGGATCAGTTTGTCCCAAAATCCAAGGCTAACACCCCCTCCAAAAACCAAGTTCAACCATGTTTGGGGGAAAAGTGTATTACCCATAAATCTGAAGTCTAATACCAACTAAAAGCTCTTGGATATGAACAAGGTTAGAAATATAAGGCTAATACTCATTTAAATGGGGGCTCGTCGAGTCGGGATCAATTTGTCCGAAAATCCAAGGCTAACACCCTCTCCAAAAACCAAGTTCAACCCATGTTTGGGAGAAAAAGTGTATTACCCATAAATTTGAAGTCTAATACCAACTAAAAGCTCTTGGATATGAACAAGGTTAGAAATATAAGGCTAATACTCATTTAAATGGGGCTCGTCGAGTCAGGATCAATTTGTCCGAAAATCAAAGGCTAACACCCCCTCCAAAAACCAAGTTCAACCATGTTTGGGAGAAAAGTGTATTACCCATAAATTTGAAGTCTAATACCAACTAAAGGGTCTTTGGATATGAACAAGGTTAGAAATATAAGGCTAATACTCATTTAAATGGGGCTCATTCGAGTCGGGATCAATTTGACCGAAAATCCAAGGCTAACACTCCCTCCAAAAACCAAGTTCAACCATGTTTGGGAGAAAAGTGTATTACCCATAAATTTGAAGTCTAATACCAACTAAAAGGGTCTTGGATATGAAACAAGGTTAGAAATATAAGGCTAATACTCATTTAAATGGGGCTCGTCGAGTCAGGGATCAATTTGTCCGAAAATCAAAGGCTAACACCCCCTCCAAAAACCAAGTTCAACCATGTTTGGGAGAAAAGTGTATTACCCATAAATTTGTAGTCTAATACCAACTAAAAGCTCTTGGATATGAAGAAGATTGGAAATATAAGGCTAATACTCATTTAAATGGGGCTCGTCGAGTCGGGGATCGCTTTGTCCCAAAATCCAAGGCTAACACCCCCTCCAAAAACCAAGTTCAACCATGTTTGGGGGAAAAGTGTATTACCCATAAATTCGAAGTCTAATACCAACTAAAGGGTCTTTCATATGAACAAGGTTATAAATATAAGGCTAATACTCATTTAAATGGGGCTCGTCGAGTCGGGATCAATTTGTCCGAAAATCCAAGGCTAACACCCCTCCAAAAAACCAAGTTCAACCATGTTTGGGAGAAAAAGTGTATTACCCATAAATTTGAAGTCTAATACCAACTAAAAGCTCTTTGGATATGAACAAGGTTAGAAATATAAGGCTAATACTCATTTAAATGGGGCTCGTAGAGTCGGGATCAATTTGTCCGAAAATCCAAGGCTAACACTCTTTCCAAAAACCAAGTTCAACCATGTTTGGGAGAAAAAGTGTATTACCCATAAATTTGAAGTCTAATACCAACTAAAAGCTCTTTCATATGAACAAGGTTAGAAATATAAGGCTAATACTCATTTAAATGGGGGCTCGTCGAGTCGGGGATCGGTTTGTCCCGAAAATCCAAGGCTGACACCCCTCCAAAAACCAAGTTCAACCATGTTTGGGGAGAAAAGTGTATTACCCATAAATTTGAAGTCTAATACCAACTAAAAGGGCTCTTTGGATATGAACAAGGTTAGAAATATAAGGATAATACTCATTTAAATGGGGGCTCGTCGAGTCGGGATCAGTTTGACCGAAAATCGAAGGCTAACACCCCTCCAAAAACCAAGTTCAACCATGTTTGGGAGAAAAGTGTATTACCCATAAATTTGAAGTCTAATACCAACTAAAAAGTCTCTTGGATATGAATAAGGTTGGAAATATAAGGCTAATACTCATTTAAATGGGGGCTCGTCGAGTCGGGATCAGTTTGTCCCAAAATCCAAGGCTAACACCCCTCCAAAAACCAAGTTCAACCATGTTTGGGGGAAAAGTGTATTACCCATAAATTTGAAGTCTAATACCAACTAAAAGGGTCTTTCATATGAACAAGGTTAGAAATATAAGGCTAATACTCATTTAAATGGGGCTCGTCGAGTCGGGATCAATTTGTCCGAAAAATCCAAGGCTAACACTCCCTCCAAAAACCAAGTTCAACCATGTTTGGGAGAAAAATGTATTACCCATAAATTTGAAGTCTAATACCAACTAAAAGCTCTTGGATATGAACAAGGTTAGAAATATAAGGCTAATACTCATTTAAATGGGGCTCGTCGAGTCGGGATCGCTTTGTCCGAAAATCGAAGGCTAACACCCCTCCAAAAACCAAGTTCAACCATGTTTGGGAGAAAAGTGTATTACCCATAAATTTGAAGTCTAATACCAACTAAAAGGGTCTTTAATATGAACAAGGTTAGAAATATAAGGCTAATACTCATTTAAATGGGGCTCGTCGAGTCGGGATCAATTTGTCCCGAAAATCCAAGGCTAACACCCCCTCCAAAAACCAAGTTCAACCATGTTTGGGGGAAAAGTGTATTACCCATAAATTTGAAGTCTAATACCAACTAAAAGGGTCTTGGATATGAACAAGGTTAGAAATATAAGGCTAATACTCATTTAAATGGGGCTCGTCGAGTCGGGATCAATTTGTCCGAAAATTCAAGGCTAACACCCCCTCCAAAAAACCAAGTTCAACCCATGTTTGGGAGAAAAGTGTATTACCCATAAATTTGAAGTCTAATACCAACTAAAAGCTCTTGGATATGAATAATATTGGAAATATAAGGCTAATACTCATTTAAATGGGGCTCGTCGAGTCGGGGATCGGTTGTCCCAAAATCCAAGGCTAACACCCCCTCCAAAAACCACGTTCAACCATGTTTGGGGGAAAAGTGTATTACCCATAAATTTGAAGTCTAATACCAACTAAAGGGTCTTTCATATGAACAAGGTTAGAAATATAAGGCTAATACTCATTTAAATGGGACTCGTCGAGTCAGGATCAATTTGTCTGAAAATCCAAGGCTAACACCCCCTCCAAAAACCAAGTTCAACCATGTTTGGGAGAAAAATGTATTACCCATAAATTTGAAGTATAATACCAACTAAAAGCTCTTGGATATGAATAAGTTTGGAAATATAAGGCTAATACTCATTTAAATGGGGCTCGTAGAGTCAGGACAATTTGTCCGAAAATCTAAGGCTAACACTCTTTCAAAAACCAAGTTCAACCATGTTTGGGAGAAAAGTGTATTACCCATAAATTTGAAGTCTAATACCAACTAAAAGCTCTTTCATATGAACAAGGTTAGAAATATAACGCTAATACTCATTTAAATGGGGCTCGTCGAGTCAGGATCAGTTTGTCCGAAAATCGAAGGCTAACACCCCTCCAAAAACCAAGTTCAACCATGTTTGGGAGAAAAGTGTATTACCCATAAATTTGTAGTCTAATACCAACTAAAAGCTCTTGGATATGAATAATATTAGAAATATAAGGATAATGCTCATTTAAATGGGGCTCGTCGAGTCAGGATCAGTTTGACCGAAAATTGAAGGCTAACACCCCTCCAAAAACCAAGTTCAACCATGTTTGGGAGAAAAGTGTATTACCCATAAATTTGAAGTCTAATACCAACTAAAATCTCTTGGATATGAATAAGGTTGGAAATATAAGGCTAATACTCATTTAAATGGGGCTCGTCGAGTCAGGATCAGTTTGTCCCAAAATCCAAGGCTAACACCCCCTCCAAAAACCAAGTTCAACCATGTTTGGGGGAAAAGTGTATTACCCATAAATTTGAAGTCTAATACCAACTAAAGGGTCTTTCATATGAACAAGGTTAGAAATATAAGGCTAATACTCATTTAAATGGGGCTCGTCGAGTCAGGATCAATTTGTCCGAAAATCCAAGGCTAACACCCCCTCCAAAAACCAAGTTCAACCATGTTTGGGAGAAAAATGTATTACCCATAAATTTGAAGTCTAATACCAACTAAAAGCTCTTGGATATGAACAAGGTTAGAAATATAAGGCTAATACTCATTTAAATGGGGCTCGTCGAGTCGAGGATCGGTTGTCCAGAAAATCGAAGGCTAACACCCCTCCAAAAACCAAGTTCAACCATGTTTGGGAGAAAAGTGTATTACCCATAAATTTGAAGTCTAATACCAACTAAAGGGTCTTTAATATGAACAAGGTTAGAAATATAAGGCTAATACTCATTTAAATGGGGCTCGTCGAGTCGGGATCAATTTGTCAGAAAATCCAAGGCTAACACCCCCCCCCTCCAAAAACCAAGTTCAACCATGTTTGGGGAGAAAAGTGTATTACCCATAAATTTGAAGTCTAATACCAACTAAAGGGTCTTGGATATGAACAAGGTTAGAAATATAAGGCTAATACTCATTTAAATGGGGCTCGTCGAGTCAGGATCAATTTGTCCGAAAATCCAAGGCTAACACCCCCTCCAAAAACCAAGTTCAACCATGTTTGGGAGAAAAGTGTATTACCCATAAATTTGAAGTCTAATACCAACTAAAAGCTCTTGGATATGAATAATATTGGAAATATAAGGCTAATACTCATTTAAATGGGGCTCGTCGAGTCAGGATCAGTTTGTCCCAAAATCCAAGGCTAACACCCCCTCCAAAAACCAAGTTCAACCATGTTTGGGGGAAAAGTGTATTACCCATAAATTTGAAGTCTAATACCAACTAAAGGGTCTTTCATATGAACAAGGTTAGAAATATAAGGCTAATACATTTAAATGGGGCTCGTCGAGTCAGGATCAATTTGTCCGAAAATCGAAGGCTAACACCCCTCCAAAAACCAAGTTCAACCATGTTTGGGAGAAAAATGTATTACCCATAAATTTGAAGTCTAATACCAACTAAAAGCTCTTGGATATGAACAAGGTTAGAAATATAAGGCTAATACTCATTTAAATGGGGCTCGTCGAGTCAGGATCAATTTGTCCGAAAATCTAAGGCTAACACTCTTCCAAAAACCAAGTTCAACCATGTTTGGGAGAAAAGTGTATTACCCATAAATTTAAAGTCTAATACCACCTAAAAGCTCTTGGATATGAACAAGGTTAGAAATATAACGCTAATACTCATTTAAATGTGGCTCGTCGAGTCAGGATCAGTTTGTCCGAAAATCGAAGGCTAACACCCCTCCAAAAACCAAGTTCAACCATGTTTGGGAGAAAAGTGTATTACCCATAAATTTGTAGTCTAATACCAAATAAAAGCTCTTGGATATGAATAAGATTGTAAATATAAGGCTAATACTCATTTAAATGGGGCTCGTCGAGTCAGGATCAATTTGTCCTAAAATCCAAGGCTAACACCCCCTCCAAAAACCAAGTTCAACCATGTTTGGGGGAAAAGTGTATTACCCATAAATTTGAAGTCTAATACCAACTAAAAGCTCTTGGATATGAACAAGGTTAGAAATATAAGTCTAATACTCATTTAAATGGGGCTCGTCGAGTCAGGATCAATTTGACCGAAAATCCAAGGCTAACACCCCTCCGAAAACCAAGTTCAACCATGTTTGGGAGAAAAGTGTATTACCCATAAATTTGAAGTCTAATACCAACTAAAATCTCTTTGATATGAACAAGGTTAGAAATATAAGGCTAATACTCATTTAAATGGGGCTCGTCTAATCAGGATCAGTTTGTCCCAAAATCCAAGTCTAACACCCCCTCCAAAAACCAAGTTCAACCATGTTTGGGGGAAAAGTGTATTACCCATAAATTTGAAGTCTAATACCAACTAACGGGTCTTTCATATGAACAAGGTTAGAAATATAAGGCTAATACTCATTTAAATGGGGCTCGTCGAGTCAGGATCAATTTGTCCAAAAATCCAAGGCTAACACCCCCTCCAAAAACCAAGTTCAACCATGTTTGGGGGAAAAGTGTATTACCCATAAACTTGAAGTCTAATACCAACTAAAGGGTCTTTCATATGAACAAGGTTAGAAATATAAGGCTAATACTCATTTAAATGGGGCTCGTCGAGTCAGGATCAATTTGTCAGAAAATCCAAGGCTAACACCCCTCCAAAAACCAAGTTCAACCATGTTTGGGAGAAAAGTGTATTACCCATAATTATGAAGTCTAATACCAACTAAAAACTCTTGGATATGAACAAGGTTAGAAATATAAGGCTAATACTCATTTAAATGGGGCTCGTCGAGTCAGGATCAATTTGTCCGTAAATCCAAGGCTAACACCCCCTCCAAAAACCAAGTTCAACCATGTTTGGGGGAAAAGTGTATTACCCATAAATTTGAAGTCTAATACCAACTAAAGGGTCTTTGATATGAACAAGGTTAGAAATATAAGGCTAATACTGATTTAAATGGGGGCTCGTCGAGTCGAGGATCAATTTGTCCGAAAATCCAAGGCTAACACCCCCTCCAAAAACCAAGTTCAACCATGTTTGGGAGAAAAGTGTATTACCCATAAATTTGAAGTCTAATACTAACTAAAAGCTCTTGGATATGAACAAGGTTAGAAATATAAGTCTAATACTCATTTAAATGGGGCTCGTCGAATCAGGATCAGTTTGTCCCAAAATCCAAGGCTAACACCCCCTCCAAAAACCAAGTTCAACCATGTTTGGGGGAAAACTGTATTACCCATAAATTTGAAGTCTAATACCAACTAAAGGGTCTTTCATATGAACAAGGTTAGAAATATAAGGCTAATACTCATTTAAATGGGGCTCGTCGAGTCAGGATCAATTTGTCCGAAAATCCAAGGCTAACACCCCCTCCAAAAACCAAGTTCAACCATGTTTGAGAGAAAAGTGTATTACCCATAATTTTGAAGTCTAATACCAACTAAAAGCTCTTGGATATGAACAAGGTTAGAAATATAAGGCTAATACTCATTTAAATGGGGCTCGTCGAGTCAGGATCAGTTTGTCCGAAAATCGAAGGCTAACACCCCTCCAAAAACCAAGTTCAACCATGTTTGGGAGAAAAGTGTGTTACCCATAAATTTGTAGTCCAATACCAACTAAAAGCTCTTGGATATGAATAAGGTTGGAAATATAAGGCTAATACTCATTTAAATGGGGCTCGTCGAGTCAGGATCAGTTTGTCCCAAAATTCAAGGCTAACACCCCCTCCAAAAACCAAGTTCAACCATGTTTGGGGGAAAAGTGTATTACCCATAAATTTGAAGTCTAATACCAACTAAAGGGTATTTCATATGAACAAGGTTCGAAATATAAGGCTAATACTCATTTAAATGGGGCTCGTCGAGTCAGGATCAATTTTTCCGAAAAACCAAGGCTAACACCCCCTCCAAAAACCAAGTTCAACTATGTTTGGGAGAAAAGTGTATTACCCATAATTTTGAAGTCTAATACCAACTAAAAGCTCTTGGATATGAACAAGGTTAGAAATGTAAGGCTAATACTCATTTAAATGGGGCTCGTCGAGTCGGGGATCAATTTGTCCGAAAATCCAAGGCTAACACCCCCTCCAAAAACCAAGTTCAACCATGTTTGGGGGGAAAGTGTATTACCCATAAATTTGAATTCTAATACCAACTAAAGGGTCTTTCATATGAACAAGGTTAGAAATATAAGGCTAATACTCATTTAAATGGGGCTCGTCGAGTCAGGATCAATTTGTCCGAAAATCTAAGGCTAACACTCTTCCAAAAACCAAGTTCAACCATGTTTGGGAGAAAAGTGTATTACCCATAAATTTGAAGTCTAATACCAACTAAAAGCTCTTGGATATGAACAAGGTTAGAAATATAAGGCTAATACTCATTTAAATGGGGCTCGTCGAGTCGGGATCGGTTTGTCAGAAAATCGAAGGCTAACACCCCTCCAAAAAACCAAGTTCAACCATGTTCGGGAGAAAAGTGTATTACCCATAAATTTGTAGTCTAAAACCAACTAAAAGCTCTTGGATATGAATAAGGTTTGAAATATAAGGCTAATACTCATTTAAATGGGGCTCGTCGAGTCGAGGGATCGGTTGTCCCAAAATCCAAGGCTAACACCCCCTCCAAAAACCAAGTTCAACCATGTTTGGGGGAAAAGTGTATTACCCATAAATTTGAAGTCTAATACCAACTAAAGGATCTTTCATATGAACAAGGTTAGAAATATAAGGCTAATACTCATTTAAATGGGCCTCGTCGAGTCAGGATCAATTTGTCCGAAAAACCAAGGCTAACACCCCCTCCAAAAACCAAGTTCAACCATGTTTGGGGGAAAAGTGTATTACCCATAAATTTGAAGTCTAATACCAACTAAAGGGTCTTGGATATGAACAAGGTTAGAAATATAAGGCTAATACTCATTTAAATAGGTCTCGTCGAGTCAGGATCAGTTTGTCCCAAAATCCAAGGCTAACACCCCCTCCAAAAACCAAGTTCAACCATGTTTGGGGGAAAACTGTATTACCCATAAATTTGAAGTCTAATACCAACTAAAGGGTCTTTCATATGAACAAGGTTAGAAATATAAGGCTAATACTCATTTAAATGGGGCTCGTCGAGTCAGGATCAATTTGTCCAAAAATCCAAGGCTAACACCCCCTCCAAAAACAAAGTTCAACCATCTTTGGGAGAAAAGTGTATCACCCATAAATTTGAAGTCTAATACCAACTAAAGGTTCTTGGATATGAACAAGGTTACAAATATAAGGCTAATACTGATTTAAATGGGGCTCGTCGAGTCAGGATCAATTTGTCCGAAAATCCAAGGCTAACACCCCCTCCAAAAACCAAGTTCAACCATGTTTGGGAGAAAAGTGTATTACCCATAAATTTGAAGTCTAATACTAACTAAAAGCTCTTGGATATGAACAAGGTTAGAAATATAAGTCTAATACTCATTTAAATGGGGCTCGTCGAATCAGGATCAGTTTGTCCCAAAATCCAAGGCTAACACCCCCTCCAAAAACCAAGTTCAACCATGTTTGGGGGAAAACTGTATTACCCATAAATTTGAAGTCTAATACCAACTAAAGGGTCTTTCATATGAACAAGGTTAGAAATATAAGGCTAATACTCATTTAAATGGGGCTCGTCGAGTCAGGATCAATTTGTCCGAAAATCCAAGGCTAACACCCCCTCCAAAAACCAAGTTCAACCATGTTTGAGAGAAAAGTGTATTACCCATAATTTTGAAGTCTAATACCAACTAAAAGCTCTTGGATATGAACAAGGTTAGAAATATAAGGCTAATACTCATTTAAATGGGGCTCGTCGAGTCGGGGATCGGTTTGTCAGAAAATCGAAGGCTAACACCCCTCCAAAAACCAAGTTCAACCATGTTTGGGAGAAAAGTGTGTTACCCATAAATTTGTAGTCTAATACCAACTAAAAGCTCTTGGATATGAATAAGGTTGGAAATATAAGGCTAATACTCATTTAAATGGGGGCTCGTCGAGTCGGGGATCGGTTTGTCCCAAAATCCAAGGCTAACACCCCCTCCAAAAACCAAGTTCAACCATGTTTGGGGGGAAAAGTGTATTACCCATAAATTTGAAGTCTAATACCAACTAAAGGGTATTTCATATGAACAAGGTTCGAAATATAAGGCTAATACTCATTTAAATGGGGCTCGTCGAGTCAGGATCAATTTTTCCGAAAAACCAAGGCTAACACCCCCTCCAAAAACCAAGTTCAACTATGTTTGGGAGAAAAGTGTATTACCCATAATTTTGAAGTCTAATACCAACTAAAAGCTCTTGGATATGAACAAGGTTAGAAATGTAAGGCTAATACTCATTTAAATGGGGCTCGTCGAGTCAGGATCAATTTGTCCGAAAATCCAAGGCTAACACCCCCTCCAAAAACCAAGTTCAACCATGTTTGGGGGAAAAGTGTATTACCCATAAATTTGAATTCTAATACCAACTAAAGGGTCTTTCATATGAACAAGGTTAGAAATATAAGGCTAATACTCATTTAAATGGGGCTCGTCGAGTCAGGATCAATTTGTCCGAAAATCTAAGGCTAACACTCTTCCAAAAACCAAGTTCAACCATGTTTGGGAGAAAAGTGTATTACCCATAAATTTGAAGTCTAATACCAACTAAAAGCTCTTGGATATGAACAAGGTTAGAAATATAAGGCTAATACTCATTTAAATGGGGCTCGTCGAGTCAGGATCAGTTTGTCCGAAAATCGAAGGCTAACACCCCTCCAAAAACCAAGTTCAACCATGTTCGGGAGAAAAGTGTATTACCCATAAATTTGTAGTCTAAAACCAACTAAAAGCTCTTGGATATGAATAAGGTTTGAAATATAAGGCTAATACTCATTTAAATGGGGCTCGTCGAGTCAGGATCAGTTTGTCCCAAAATCCAAGGCTAACACCCCCTCCAAAAACCAAGTTCAACCATGTTTGGGGGAAAAGTGTATTACCCATAAATTTGAAGTCTAATACCAACTAAAGGATCTTTCATATGAACAAGGTTAGAAATATAAGGCTAATACTCATTTAAATGGGCCTCGTCGAGTCAGGATCAATTTGTCCGAAAAACCAAGGCTAACACCCCCTCCAAAAACCAAGTTCAACCATGTTTGGGGGAAAAGTGTATTACCCATAAATTTGAAGTCTAATACCAACTAAAGGGTCTTGGATATGAACAAGGTTAGAAATATAAGGCTAATACTCATTTAAATAGGTCTCGTCGAGTCAGGATCAGTTTGTCCCAAAATCCAAGGCTAACACCCCCTCCAAAAACCAAGTTCAACCATGTTTGGGGGAAAACTGTATTACCCATAAATTTGAAGTCTAATACCAACTAAAGGGTCTTTCATATGAACAAGGTTAGAAATATAAGGCTAATACTCATTTAAATGGGGCTCGTCGAGTCAGGATCAATTTGTCCAAAAATCCAAGGCTAACACCCCCTCCAAAAACCAAGTTCAACCATGTTTGGGAGAAACGTGTAGAAACGTGTATTACCCATATATTTGAAGTATAATACCAACTAAATGGTCTTGGATATGAATAAAGTTAGAAATATAAGGCTAATACTCATTTAAATGGGGCTCGTCGAGTCTGGATTAATTTGACCGAAAATCCAAGGCTAACACCCCTCCAAAAACCAAGTTCAACCATGTTTGGGAGAAAAGTGTATTACCCATAAATTTGAAGTCTAATAACAACTAAAATCTCTTGGATATGAACAAGGTTAGAAATATAAGGCTAATACTCATTTAAATGGGTCTCGTCGAGTCAGGATCAATTTGACCGAAAATCCAAGGCTAACACCCCCTCCAAAAACCAAGTTCAACCATGTTTGGGAGAAAAGTGTATTACCCATAAATTTGTAGTCTAATACCAACTAAAAGCTCTTGGATATGAATAAGGTTGGAAATATAAGGCTAATACTCATTTAAATGGGGCTCGTCGAGTCAGGATCAGTTTGTCCCAAAATCCAAGGCTAACACCCCCTCCAAAAACCAAGTTCAACCATGTTTGGGGGAAAAGTGTATTACCCATAAATTTGAAGTCTAATACCAACTAAAGGGTATTTCATATGAACAAGGTTCGAAATATAAGGCTAATACTCATTTAAATGGGGCTCGTCGAGTCAGGATCAATTTTTCCGAAAAACCAAGGCTAACACCCCCTCCAAAAACCAAGTTCAACTATGTTTGGGAGAAAAGTGTATTACCCATAATTTTGAAGTCTAATACCAACTAAAAGCTCTTGGATATGAACAAGGTTAGAAATGTAAGGCTAATACTCATTTAAATGGGGTTCGTCGTGTCAGGATCAATTTGTCCGAAAATCCAAGGCTAACACCCCCTCCAAAAACCAAGTTCAACCATGTTTGGGGGAAAAGTGTATTACCCATAAATTTGAATTCTAATACCAACTAAAGGGTCTTTCATATGAACAAGGTTAGAAATATAAGGCTAATACTCATTTAAATGGGGCTCGTCGAGTCAGGATCAATTTGTCCGAAAATCTAAGGCTAACACTCTTCCAAAAACCAAGTTCAACCATGTTTGGGAGAAAAGTGTATTACCCATAAATTTGAAGTCTAATACCAACTAAAAGCTCTTGGATATGAACAAGGTTAGAAATATAAGGCTAATACTCATTTAAATGGGGCTCGTCGAGTCGGGATCGGTTGTCCGAAAATCGAAGGCTAACACCCCTCCAAAAACCAAGTTCAACCATGTTCGGGAGAAAAGTGTATTACCCATAAATTTGTAGTCTAAAACCAACTAAAAGCTCTTGGATATGAATAAGGTTTGAAATATAAGGCTAATACTCATTTAAATGGGGCTCGTCGAGTCGGGGATCGGTTTGTCCCAAAATCCAAGGCTAACACCCCCTCCAAAAACCAAGTTCAACCATGTTTGGGGGAAAAGTGTATTACCCATAAATTTGAAGTCTAATACCAACTAAAGGATCTTTCATATGAACAAGGTTAGAAATATAAGGCTAATACTCATTTAAATGGGGCTCGTCGAGTCTGGATCAATTTGTCCGAAAAACCAAGGCTAACACCCCCTCCAAAAACCAAGTTCAACCATGTTTGGGACAAAAGTGTATTACCCATAAATTTGAAGTCTAATACCAACTAAAGGGTCTTGGATATGAACAAGGTTAGAAATATAAGGCTAATACTCATTTAAATGGGTCTCGTCGAGTCAGGATCAGTTTGTCCCAAAATCCAAGGCTAACACCCCCTCCAAAAACCAAGTTCAACCATGTTTGGGGGAAAACTGTATTACCCATAAATTTGAAGTCTAATACCAACTAAAGGGTCTTTCATATGAACAAGGTTAGAAATATAAGGCTAATACTCATTTAAATGGGGCTCGTCGAGTCAGGATCAATTTGTCCAAAAATCCAAGGCTAACACCCCCTCCAAAAACCAAGTTCAACCATGTTTGGGAGAAACGTGTAGAAACGTGTATTACCCATATATTTGAAGTATAATACCAACTAAAGGGTCTTGGATATGAATAAAGTTAGAAATATAAGGCTAATACTCATTTAAATGGGGCTCGTCGAGTCTGGATTAATTTGACCGAAAATCCAAGGCTAACACCCCTCCAAAAACCAAGTTCAACCATGTTTGGGAGAAAAGTGTATTACCCATAAATTTGAAGTCTAATAACAACTAAAATCTCTTGGATATGAACAAGGTTAGAAATATAAGGCTAATACTCATTTAAATGGGTCTCGTCGAGTCAGGATCAATTTGTCCGAAAATCCAAGGCTAACACCCCCTCCAAAAACCAAGTTCAACCATGTTTGGGAGAAAAGTGTATTACCCATAATTTTGAAGTCTAATACCAACTAAAATATATTGGATATGAACAAGGTTAGAAATATAAGGCTAATACTCATTTAAATGGGGCTCGTCAAGTCAGGATCAATTTGACCAAAAATCCAAGGCTAACACCCCTCCAAAAACCAAGTTCAACCATGTTTGGGAGAAAAGTGTATTACCCATAAATTTGAAGTCTAATACCAACTAAAATCTCTCGGATATGAACAAGGTTAGAAATATAAGGCTAATACTCATTTAAATGGGGCTCGTCGAGTCAGTATCAATTTGTCCGAAAATCCAAGGCTAACACCCCCTCCAAAAACCAAGTTCAACCATGCTTGGGAGAAAAGTGTATTACCCATAAATTTGAAGTCTAATACCAACTAAAGGGTCTTTCATATGAACAAGGTTAGAAATATAGGGCTAATACTCATTTAAATGGGGCTCGTCGAGTCGGGATCAATTTGTCCAGAAAATCCAAGGCTAACACCCCCTCCAAAAACCAAGTTCAACCATGTTTGGGAGAAAAGTGTATTACCCATAAATTTGAAGTCTAATACCAACTAAAAGCTCTTGGATATGAACAAGGTTAGAAATATAAGGCTAATACTCATTTAAATGGGGCTCGTCGAGTCAGGATCAATTTGTCCGAAAATCCAAAGCTAACACCCCTCCAAAAACCAAGTTCAACCATGTTTGGGAGAAAAGTGTATTACCCATAAATTTGAAGTCTAATACCAACTAAAGGGTCTTGGATATGAATAAAGTTAGAAATATAATGCTAATACTCATTTAAATGGGGCTCGTCGAGTCTGGATTAATTTGTCCGAAAATCCAAGGCTAACACCCCCTCCAAAAACCAAGTTCAACCATGTTTGGGGGAAAAGTGTATTACCCATAAATTTGAAGTCTAATACCAACTAAAGGATCTTTCATATGAACAAGGTTAGAAATATAAGGCTAATACTCATTTAAATGGGGCTCGTCGAGTCTGGATTAATTTGACCGAAAATCCAAGGCTAACACCCCTCCAAAAACCAAGTTCAACCATGTTTGGGAGAAAAGTGTATTACCCATAAATTTGAAGTCTAATAACAACTAAAATCTCTTGGATATGAACAAGGTTAGAAATATAAGGCTAATACTCATTTAAATGGGTCTCGTCGAGTCAGGGATCAATTTGTCCCAGAAAATCCAAGGCTAACACCCCTCCAAAAACCAAGTTCAACCATGTTTGGGAGAAAAGTGTATTACCCATAATTTTGAAGTCTAATACCAACTAAAATATATTGGATATGAACAAGGTTAGAAATATAAGGCTAATACTCATTTAAATGGGGCTCGTCAAGTCAGGATCAATTTGACCAAAAATCCAAGGCTAACACCCCTCCAAAAACCAAGTTCAACCATGTTTGGGAGAAAAGTGTATTACCCATAAATTTGAAGTCTAATACCAACTAAAATCTCTCGGATATGAACAAGGTTAGAAATATAAGGCTAATACTCATTTAAATGGGGCTCGTCGAGTCAGTATCAATTTGTCCGAAAATCCAAGGCTAACACCCCCTCCAAAAACCAAGTTCAACCATGCTTGGGAGAAAAGTGTATTACCCATAAATTTGAAGTCTAATACCAACTAAAGGGTCTTTCATATGAACAAGGTTAGAAATATAGGGCTAATACTCATTTAAATGGGGCTCGTCGAGTCAGGATCAATTTGTCCGAAAATCCAAGGCTAACACCCCCTCCAAAAACCAAGTTCAACCATGTTTGGGAGAAAAGTGTATTACCCATAAATTTGAAGTCTAATACCAACTAAAAGCTCTTGGATATGAACAAGGTTAGAAATATAAGGCTAATACTCATTTAAATGGGGCTCGTCGAGTCAGGATCAATTTGTCCGAAAATCCAAAGCTAACACCCCTCCAAAAACCAAGTTCAACCATGTTTGGGAGAAAAGTGTATTACCCATAAATTTGAAGTCTAATACCAACTAAAGGGTCTTGGATATGAATAAAGTTAGAAATATAATGCTAATACTCATTTAAATGGGGCTCGTCGAGTCTGGATTAATTTGACCGAAAATCCAAGGCTAACACCCGCTCCAAAAACCAAGTTCAACCATGTTTGGGAGAAAAGTGTATTACCCATAATTTTGAAGTATAATACCAACTAAAAGATCTTGGATATGAAAAAGGTTAGAAATATAAGCTAATACTCATTTAAATGGGGTTCGTCGAGTCAGGATCAGTTTGTCCCAAAATCCAAGGCTAACACCCCTTCCAAAAACCAAGTTCAACCATGTTTGGGGGAAAAGTGTATTACTCATAAATTTGAAGTCTAATACCAACTAATGGGTATTTCATATGAACAAGGTTAGAAATATAAGGCTAATACTCATTTAAATTGGTCTCGTCGAGTCAGGATCAATTTGACCGAAAATCCAAGGCTAACACCCCTCCAAAAACCAAGTTCAACCATGTTTGGGAGAAAAGTGTATTACCCATAAATTTGAAGTCTTATACCAACTAAAATCTCTTGGATATGAACAAGGTTAGAAATATAAGGCTAATACTCATTTAAATGGGGCTCGTCGAGTCAGGATCAATTTGACCGAAAATCCAAGGCTAACACCCCTCCAAAAACCAAGTTTAACCATGTTTGGGAGAAAAGTGTATTACCCATAAATTTGAAGTCTAATACCAACTAAAATCTCTTGGATATGAACAAGGTTAGAAATATAAGGCTAATACTCATTTAAATGGGTCTCGTCGAGTCAGGATCAATTTGTCCGAAAATCCAAGGCTAACACCCCTCCAAAAACCAAGTTCAACCATGTTTGGGAGAAAAGTGTATTACCCATAAATTTGAAGTCTAATACCAACTAAAATATCTTGGATATGAACAAAGTTAGAAATATAAGGCTAATACTCATTTAAATGGGGCTCGTCGAGTCAGGATCAATTTGACCGAAAATCCAAGGCTAACACCCCTCCAAAAACCAAGTTCAACCATGTTTGGGAGAAAAGTGTATTACCCATAAATTTGAAGTCTTATACCAACTAAAATCTCTTGGATATGAACAAGGTTAGAAATATAAGGCTAATACTCATTTAAATGGGTCTCGTCGAGTCAGGATCAATTTGTCCGAAAATCCAAGGCTAACACCCCCTCCAAAAACCAAGTTCAACCATGTTTGGGAGAAAAGTGTATTACCCATAATTTTGTAGTCTAATACCAACTAAAATCTCTTGGATATGAACAAGGTTAGAAATATAAGGCTAATACTCATTTAAATGGGGCTCGTCGAGTCAGGATCAATTTGTCCGAAAATCTAAGGCTAACACCCCCTCCAAAAACCAAGTTCAACCATGTTTGGGGGAAAAGTGTATTACCCATAAATTTGAAGTCTAATACCAACTAAAATCTCTTGGATATAAAAAATTTAAGAAATATAAGGCTAATATTCATTTAAATTGGGCTCGTCGAGTCAGGATTAATTTGTCCGAAAATCTAAGGTTAACACTCTTCCAAAAACCAAGTTCAACCATGTATGGGAGAAAAGTGTATTACCCGTAAATTTGAAGTCTTATACCAACTAAAATCTCTTGGATATGAACAAGGTTAGAAATATAAGGCTAATACTCATTTAAATGGGGCTCGTCGAGTCAGGATCAATTTGTCCGAAAATCTAAGGCTAACACTCTTCCAAAAACCAAGTTCAACCATGTTTGGGAGAAAAGTGTATTACCCATAAATTTGAAGTCTAATACCAACTAAAGGGTCTTGGATATGAATAAGGTTAGAAATATAAGGTTAATACTCATTTAAATGGGGCTCGTCGAGTCAAAATCAATTTGACCAAAAATCCAAGGCTAACACCCCCTCCAAAAACCAAGTTCAACCATGTTTGGGAGAAAAGTGTATTACCCATAAATTTGAAGTCTAATACCAACTAAAAGCTCTTGGATATGAACAACGTTAGAAATATAAGGCTAATACTCATTTAAATGGGGCTCATCGAGTCAGGATCAATTTGACCGAAAATCCAAGGCTAACACCCCTCCAAAAACCAAGTTCAACCATGTTTGGGAGAAAAGTGTATTACCCATAAATTTGAAGTCTTATACCAACTAAAATCTCTTGGATATGAACAAGGTTAGAAATATAGGCTAATACTCATTTAAATGGGTCTCGTCGAGTCAGGATCAATTTGTCCGAAAATCCAAGGCTAACACCCCCTCCAAAAACCAAGTTTAACCATGTTCGGGAGAAAAGTGTATTACCCATAATTTTGAAGTCTAATACCAACTAAAATCTCTTGGATATGTACAAGGTTAGAAATATAAGGCTAATACTAATTTAAATGGTGCTCGTCGAGTCAGGATCAATTTGACCAAAAATCCAAGGCTAACACCCCTCCAAAAACCAAGTTCAACCATGTTTGGGCGAAAAGTGTATTACCCTTAAATTTGAAGTCTGATACCAACTAAAATCTCTTGGATATGAAAAAGGTTAGAAATATAAGGCTAATTCTCATTTAAATGGGGCTCGTCGAGTCATGATCAACTTGTCCGAAAATCTAAGGCTAACACTCATCCAAAAACCAAGTTCAACCATGTTTGGGAAAAAAGTGTATTACCCATAAATTTGAAGTCTAATACCAACTAAAGGTTCTTGGATATGAAAAAGGTTAGAAATATAAGGCTAATACTCATTTAAATGGGGCTCGTCGAGTCAGGATCAATTTGTCCGAAAATCCAAGGCTAACACCCCCTCCAAAAACCAAGTTCAACCATGTTTGGGAGAAAAGTGTATTACCCATAATTTTGTAGTCTAATACCAACTAAAATATCTTGGATATGAACAAGGTTAGAAATATAAGGCTAATACTCATTTAAATGGGGCTCGTCGAGTCAGGATCAATTTGTCCGAAAATCTAAGGCTAACACCCCCTCCAAAAACCAAGTTCAACCATGTTTGGGGGAAAAGTGTATTACCCATAAATTTGAAGTTTAATACCAACTAAAATCTCTTGGATATGAAAATTTTTAGAAATATAAGGCTAATACTCATTTAAATTGGGCTCGTCGAGTCAGGATCAATTTGTCCGAAAATCTAAGGTTAACACTCTTCCAAAAACCAAGTTCAACCATGTATGGGAGAAAAGTGTATTACCCATAAATTTGAAGTCTAATACCAACTAAAGGGTCTGGGATATGAACAATGTTAGAAATAGAAGGCTAATACTCATTTAAATGGGGCTCGTCGAGTCAGGATCAATTTGACCGAAAATCCAAGGCTAACACCCCTCCAAAAACCAAGTTCAACCATGTTTGGGAGAAAAGTGTAATACCCATAAATTTGAAGTCTAATACCAACTAAAGGGTCTTTCATATGAACAAGGTTAGAAATATAAGGCTAATACTCATTTAAATGGGGCTCGTCGAGTCAGGATCAATTTGTCCGAAAATCCAAGGCTAACACACCCTCCAAAAACCAAGTTCAACCATGTTTGGGAGAAAAGTGTATTACCCATAAATTTGAAATCTAATACCAACTAAAAGCTCTTGGATATGAACAAATTTAGAAATATAAGGCTAATACTCATTTAAATGGGGCTCGTCGAGTCAGGATCAATTTGACCGAAAATCCAAGGCTAACACCCCTCCAAACACCAAGTTCAACCATGTTTGGGAGAAAAGTGTATTACCCATAAATTTGAAGTCTTATACCAACTAAAATCTCTTGGATATGAACAAGGTTAGAAATATAAGGCTAATACTCATTTAAATGGGGCTCGTCGAGTCAGGATCAATTTGTCCGAAAATCTAAGGCTAACACTCTTCCAAAAACCAAGTTCAACCATGTTTGGGAGAAAAGTGTATTACCCATAAATTTGAAGTCTAATACCAACTAAAGGGTCTTGTATATGAACAAGTTTAGAAATATAAGGTTAATACTCATTTAAATGGGGCTCGTCGAGTCAAAATCAATTTGACCGAAAATTCAAGGCTAACACCCCCTCCAAAAACCAAGTTCAACCATGTTTGGGAGAAAAGTGTATTACCCATAAATTTGAAGTCTTATACCAACTAAAATCTCTTGGATATGAACAAGCTTAGAAATATAAGGCTAATACTCATTTAAATGGGGCTCGTCGAGTCAGGATCAATTTGTCCGAAAATCTAAGGCTAACACTCTTCCAAAAACCAAGTTCAACCATGTTTGGGAGAAAAGTGTATTACCCATAAATTTGAAGTCTAATACCAACTAAAGGGTCTTGGATATGAACAAGGTTAGAAATATAAGGCTAATACTCATTTAAATGGGGCTCATCGAGTCAGGATCAATTTGTCCGAAAATCCAAGGCTAACACACCCTCCAAAAACCAAGTTCAACCATGTTTGGGAGAAAAGTGTATTACCCTTAAATTTGAAGTCTAATACCAACTAAAATCTCTTGGATATGAAAAAGGTTAGAAATATAAGGCTAATACTCATTTAAATGAGGCTCGTCGAGTCAGGATCAGTTTGTCCGAAAATCGAAGGCTAACACCCCTCCAAAAACCAAGTTCAACCATATTTGGGAGAAAAGTGTATTACCCATAAATTTGTAGTCTAATACCAACTGAAAGCTCTTGGATATGAACAAGGTTGGAAATATAAGGCTAATACTCAT
Source organism: Salix suchowensis (assembly GCA_029030765.1). Lineage (NCBI taxonomy): Eukaryota > Viridiplantae > Streptophyta > Magnoliopsida > Malpighiales > Salicaceae > Salix > Salix suchowensis. The sequence continues at coordinate 3,155,610 of JAPFFH010000011.1, read as the reverse complement.
TTAAATGGGTCTCGTCGAGTCAGGATCAATTTGACCAAAAATCCAAGGCTAACACCCCTCCAAAAACCAAGTTCAACCATGTTTGGGAGAAAAGTGTATTACCCTTAAATTTGAAGTCTAATACCAACTAAAATCTCTTGGATATGAAAAAGGTTAGAAATATAAGGCTAATACTCATTTAAATGGGGCTCGTCGAGTCAGGATCAATTTGTCCAAAAATCTAAGGCTAACACTCTTCCAAAAACCAAGTTCAACCATGTTTGGGAGAAAAGTGTATTACCCATAAATTTGAAGTCTAATACCAACTAAAGGGTCTTGGATATGAACAAGGTTAGAAATATAAGTCTAATACTCATTTAAATGGGGCTCGTCGAGTCAGGATCAATTTGACCGAAAATCCAAGGCTAACACCCCCTCCAAAAACCAAGTTCAACCATGTTTGGGAGAAAAGTGTATTACCCATACATTTGAAGTCTAATACCAACTAAAAGCTATTGGATATGAACAAGGTTAGAAATATAAGGCTAATACTCATTTAAATGGGGCTCGTCGAGTTAGGATCAATTTGACTGAAAATTCAAGGCTAACACCCCCTCCAAAAACCAAGTTCAACCATGCTTGGGAGAAAAGTGTATTACCCATAAATTTGAAGTCTAATACCAACTAAAGGGTCTTTCATATGAACAAGGTTAGAAATATAGGGCTAATACTCATTTAAATGGGGCTCGTCGAGTCAGGATCAATTTGTCCGAAAATCCAAGGCTAACACCCCCTCCAAAAACCAAGTTCAACCATGTTTGGGAGAAAAGTGTATTACCCATAAATTTGAAGTCTAATACCAACTAAAGGGTCTTGGATATGAACAAGGTTAGAAATATAAGTCTAATACTCATTTAAATGGGGCTCGTCGAGTCAGGATCAATTTGACCGAAAATCCAAGGCTAACACCCCCTCCAAAAACCAAGTTCAACCATGTTTGGGAGAAAAGTGTATTACCCATACATTTGAAGTCTAATACCAACTAAAAGCTATTGGATATGAACAAGGTTAGAAATATAAGGCTAATACTCATTTAAATGGGGCTCGTCGAGTTAGGATCAATTTGACTGAAAATTCAAGGCTAACACCCCCTCCAAAAACTAAGTTCAACCATGTTTGGGGGAAAAGTGTATTACCCATAAATTTGAAGTCTAATACCAACTAAAATCTCTTGGATATGAAAAAGTTTAGAAATATAAGGCTAATACTCATTTAAATTGGGCACGTCGAGTCAGGATCAATTTGTCCGAAAATCTAAGGCTAACATTCTTCCAAAAACCAAGTTCAACCATGTTTGGGAGAAAAGTGTATTACCCATAAATTTGAAGTCTAATACCAACTAAAGGGTCTGGGATATGAAAAACGTTAGAAATATAAGGCTAATACTCATTTAAATGGGGCTCGTCGAGTAAGGATCAATTTGACCGAAAATCCAAGGCTAACACCCCTCCAAAAACCAAGTTCAACCATGTTTGGGAGAAAAGTGTAATACCCATAAATTTGAGGTCTAATACCAACTAAAGGGTCTTTCATATGAACAAGGTTATAAATATAAGGCTAATACTCATTTAAATGGGGCTCATCGAGTCAGGATCAATTTGTCCGAAAATCCAAGGCTAACACACCCTCCAAAAACCAAGTTCAACCATGTTTGGGAGAAAAGTGTATTACCCATAAATTTGAAGTCTAATACCAACTAAAAGCTCTTGGATATGAACAACGTTAGAAATATAAGGCTAATACTCATTTAAATGGGGCTCGTCGAGTCAGGATCAATTTGACCGAAAATCCAAGGCTAACACCCCTCCAAAAACCAAGTTCAACCATGTTTGGGAGAAAAGTGTATTACCCATAAATTTGAAGTCTTATACCAACTAAAATCTCTTGGATATGAACAAGGTTAGAAATATAGGCTAATACTCATTTAAATGGGTCTCGTCGAGTCAGGATCAATTTGTCCCAAAATCCAAGGCTAACACCCCCTCCAAAAACCAAGTTCAACCATGTTCGGGAGAAAAGTGTATTACCCATAATGTTGAAGTCTAATACCAACTAAAATCTCGTGGATATGTACAAGGTTAGAAATATAAGGCTAATACTAATTTAAATGGGGCTCGTTGAGTCAGGATCAATTTGACCAAAAATCCAAGGCTAACACCCCTCCAAAAACCAAGTTCAACCATGTTTGGGAGAAAAGTGTATTACCCTTAAATTTGAAGTCTGATACCAACTAAAATCTCTTGGATATGAAAAAGGTTAGAAATATAAGGCTAATTCTCATATAAATGGGGCTCGTCGAGTCATGATCAATTTGTCCGAAAATCTAAGGCTAACACTCTTCCAAAAACCAAGTTCAACCATGTTTGGGAGAAAAGTGTATTACCCATAAATTTGAAGTCTAATACCAACTAAAGGTTCTTGGATATGAACAAGGTTAGAAATATAAGGCTAATACTCATTTAAATGGGGCTCGTCGAGTCAGGATCAATTTGACCGAAAATCCAAGGCTAACACCCCCTCCAAAAACCAAGTTCAACCATGTTTGGGAGAAAAGTGTATTACCCATAAATTTGAAGTCTAATGCCAACTAAAAGCTCTTGGATATGAAAAAGGTTAGAAATATAAGGCTAATACTCATTTAAATGAGGCTCGTCGAGTCAGGATCAGTTTGTCCGAAAATCGAAGGCTAACACCCCTCCAAAAACCAAGTTCAACCATGTTTGGGAAAAAAGTGTATTACCCATAAATTTGTAGTCTAATACCAACTAAAAGCTCTTGGATATGAACAAGGTTGGAAATATAAGGCTAATACTCAATTAAATGGGTCTCGTCGAGTCAGGATCAGTTTGTCCCAAAATCCAAGGCTAACACCCCCTCCAAAAACCAAGTTCAACCATGTTTGGGGGAAAAGTGTATTACCCATAAATTTGAAGTCTTATACCAACTAAAATCTCTTGGATATGAACAAGGTTAGAAATATAGGCTAATACTCATTTAAATGGGTCTCGTCGAGTAAGGATCAATTTGTCCGAAAATCCAAGGCTAACACCCCCTCCAAAAACCAAGTTCAACCATGTTCGGGAGAAAAGTGTATTACCCATAATTTTGAAGTCTAATACCAACTAAAATCTCTTGGATATGTACAAGGTTAGAAATATAAGGCTAATACTAATTTAAATGGGGCTCGTCGAGTCAGGATCAATTTCACCAAAATCCAAGGCTAACACCGCTCCAAAAACCAAGTTCAACCATGTTTGGGAGAAAAGTGTATTACCCTTAAATTTGAAGTCTGATACCAACTAAAATCTCTTGGATATTAAAAAGGTTAGAAATATAAGGCTAATTATCATTTAAATGGGGCTCGTCGAGTCAGGATCAATTTGTCCAAAAATCTAAGGCTAACACTCTTCCAAAAACCAAGTTCAACCATGTTTGGGAGAAAAGTGTATTACCCATAAATTTGAAGTCTAATACCAACTAAAGGTTCTTGTATATGAACAAGGTTAGAAATATAAGGCTAATACTCATTTAAATGGGGCTCGTCGAGTCAGGATCAATTTGACCGAAAATCTAAGGCTAACACCCCCTCCAAAAACCAAGTTCAACCATGTTTGGGAGAAAAGTGTATTACCCATAAATTTGAAGTCTAATACCAACTAAAGGGTCTTGGATATGAACAAGGTTGGAAATATAAGGCTAATACTCAATTAAATGGGTCTCGTCGAGTCAGGATCAGTTTGTCCCAAAATCCAAGGCTAACACCCCCTCCAAAAACCAAGTTCAACCATGTTTGGGGGAAAAGTGTATTACCCATAAATTTGAAGTCTAATACCAACTAAATGGTCTTTAATATGAACAAGGTTAGAAATATAAGGCTAATACTCATTTAAATGGGGTTTGTCGAGTCAGGATCAGTTTGTCCCAAAATCCAAGGCTAACACCCCCTCCAAAAACCAAGTTCAACCATGTTTGGGGGAAAAGTGTATTACCCATAAATTTGAAGTTTAATACCAACTACAGGGTCTTTGATATCAATAAGGTTAGAAATATAAGGTTAATACTCATTTAAATGGGGCTCGTCGAGTCAGGATCAATTTGACCGAAAATCCAAGGCTAACACCCACTCCAAAAACCAAGTTCAACCATGTTTGAGAGAAAAGTGTATTACCCATAATTTTGAAGTCTAATACCAACTAAAGGGTCTTTCATATGAACAAGGTTAGAAATATAAGGCTAATACTCATTTAAATGGGGCTCGTCGAGTCAGGATCAATTTGTCCCAAAATCCAAGGCTAACACCCCCTCCAAAAACCAAGTTCAACCATGTTTGGGGGAAAAGTGTATTACCCATAAATTTGAAGTGTAATACCAACTAAAGGGTGTTTGATATTAACAAGGTTAGAAATATAAGGTTAATACTCATTTAAATGTGGCTCGTCGAGTCAGGATCAATTTGACCGAAAATCCAAGGCTAACACCCCCTCCAAAAACCAAGTTCAACCATGTTTGAGAGAAAAGTGTATTACCCATAATTTTGAAGTCTAATACCAACTAAAGGGTCTTTCATATGAACAAGGTTAGAAATATAAGGCTAATATTCATTTAAATGGGGCTCGTCGAGTCAGGATCAATTTGACCGAAAATCCAAGGCTAACACCCCTCCAAAAACCAAGTTCAACCATGTTTGGGAGAAAAGTGTATCCCCCATAATTTTGAAGTCTAATACCAACTAAAATCTCTTGGATATGAACAAGGTTAGAAATATAAGGCAAATACTCATTTAAATGGGGCTCGTCGAGTCAGGATCAGTTTGTCCGAAAATCGATGGCTAACACCCCTCCAAAAACCAAGTTCAACCATGTTTGGGAGAAAAGTGTATTACCCATAAATTTGTAGTCTAATACCAACTAAAATCTCTTGGATATGAACAAGGTTAGAAATATAGGCTAATACGCATTTAAATGGGTCTCGTCGAGTCAGGATCAATTTGTCCGAAAATCCAAGGCTAACACCCCCTCCAAAAACCAAGTTCAACCATGTTCGGGAGAAAAGTGTATTACCCATAATTTTGAAGTCTAACACCAACTAAAATCTCTTGGATATGTACAAGGTTAGAAATATAAGGCTAATACTAATTTAAATGGGGCTCGTCGAGTCAGGATCAATTTGACCAAAATCCAAGGCTAACACCCCTCCAAAAACCAAGTTCAACCATGTTTGGGAGAAAAGTGTATTACCCATAAATTTGTAGTCTAATACCAACTAAAAGCTCTTGGATATGAACAAGGTTGGAAATATAAGGCTAATACTCAATTAAATGGGTCTCGTCGAGTCAGGATCAGTTTGTCCCAAAATCCAAGGCTAACACCCCCTCCAAAAACCAAGTTCAACCATGTTTGGGGGAAAAGTGTATTACCCATAAATTTGAAGTCTAATACCAACTAAAGGGTCTTTAATATGAACAAGGTTAGAAATATAAGGCTAATACTCATTTAAATGGGGCTCGTCGAGTCAGGATCAATTTGTCCCAAAATCCAAGGCTAACACCCCCTCCAAAAACCAAGTTCAACCATGTTTGGGGGAAAAGTGTATTACCCATAAATTTGAAGTGTAATACCAACTAAAGGGTGTTTGATATTAACAAGGTTAGAAATATAAGGTTAATACTCATTTAAATGTGGCTCGTCGAGTCAGGATCAATTTGACCGAAAATCCATGGCTAACAGCCCCTCCAAAAACCAAGTTCAACCATGTTTGAGAGAAAAGTGTATTACCCATAATTTTGAAGTCTAATACCAACTAAAGGGTCTTTCATATGAACAAGGTTAGAAATATAAGGCTAATACTCATTTAAATGGGGCTCGTCGAGTCAGGATCAATTTGTCCCAAAATCCAAGGCTAACACCCCCTCCAAAAACCAAGTTCAACCATGTTTGGGGGAAAAGTGTATTACCCATAAATTTGAAGTGTAATACCAACTAAAGGGTGTTTGATATTAACAAGGTTAGAAATATAAGGTTAATACTCATTTAAATGTGGCTCGTCGAGTCAGGATCAATTTGACCGAAAATCCAAGGCTAACACCCCCTCCAAAAACCAAGTTCAACCATGTTTGAGAGAAAAGTGTATTACCCATAATTTTGAAGTCTAATACCAACTAAAGGGTCTTTCATATGAACAAGGTTAGAAATATAAGGCTAATATTCATTTAAATGGGGCTCGTCGAGTCAGGATCAATTTGACCGAAAATCCAAGGCTAACACCCCTCCAAAAACCAAGTTCAACCATGTTTGGGAGAAAAGTGTATTACCCATAAATTTGAAGTCTAATACCAACTAAAATCTCTTGGATATGAACAAGGTTAGAAATATAAGGCTAATACTCATTTAAATGGGTCTCGTCGAGTCAGGATCAATTTGTTCGAAAATCCAAGGCTAACACCCCCTCCAAAAACCAAGTTCAACCATGTTTGGGAGAAAAGTGTATTACCCATAATTTTGAAGTCTAATACCAACTAAAATCTCTTGGATATGAACAAGGTTAGAAATATAATGCCAATACTCATTTAAATGGGGCTCGTCGAGTCAGGATCAATTTGACCGAAAATCCAAGGCTAACACGCCTCCAAAAACCAAGTTCAACCATGTTTGGGTGAAAAGTGTATTACCCATAAATTTGAAGTCTAATACCAACTAAAATCTCTTGGATATGAACAAGGTTAGAAATATAAGGCTAATACGCATTTAAATGGGGCTCGTCGAGTCAGGATCAATTTGTCCGAAAATCTAAGGCTAACACTCTTCCAAAAACCAAGTTCAACCATGCTTCGGAGAAAAGTGTATTACCCATAAATTTGAAGTCTAATGCCAACTAAAAGCTCTTGGATATGAAAAATGTTAGAAATATAAGGCTAATACTCATTTAAATGAGGCTCGTCGAGTCAGGATCAGTTTGTCCGAAAATAGAAGGCTAACACCCCTCCAAAAACCAAGTTCAACCATGTTTGGGAGAAAAGTGTATTACCCATAAATTTGTAGTCTAATACCAACTAAAAGCTCCTGGATATGAACAAGGTTGGAAATATAAGGCTAATACTCAATTAAATGGGGCTCGTCGAGTCAGGATCAGTTTGTCCCAAAATCCAAGGCTAACACCCCCTCCAAAAACCAAGTTCAACCATGTTTGGGGGAAAAGTGTATTACCCATAAATTTGAAGTTTAATACCAACTAAAGGGTCTTTGATATGAACAAGGTTAGAAATATAAGGTTCATACTCATTTAAATGTGGCTCGTCGAGTCAGGATCAATTTGACCGAAAATCCAAGGCTAACACCCCCTCCAAAAACCAAGTTCAACCATGTTTGAGAGAAAAGTGCATTACCCATAAATTTGAAGTCAAATACAAACTAAAATATCTTGGATATGAACAAGGTTAGAAATATAAGGCTAATACTCATTTAAATGGGTCTCGTCGAGTCAGGATCAATTTGTCCGAAAATCCAAGGCTAACACCCCCTCCAAAAACCAAGTTCAACCATGTTTGAGAGAAAAGTGCATTACCCATAATTTTGAAGTCTAATACCAACTAAAATATCTTGGATATGAACAAGGTTAGAAATATAAGGCTAATACTCATTTAAATGGGTCTCGTCGAGTCAGGATCAATTTGTCCGAAAATCCAAGGCTAACACCCCCTCCAAAAACCAAGTTCAACCATGTTTGAGAGAAAAGTGCATTACCCATAATTTTGAAGTCTAATACCAACTAAAATATCTTGGATATGAACAAGGTTAGAAATATAAGGCTAATACTCATTTAAATGGGTCTCGTCGAGTCAGGATCAATTTGTCCGAAAATCCAAGGCTAACACCCCCTCCAAAAACCAAGTTCAACCATGTTTGGGAGAAAAGTGTATTACCCATAATTTTGAAGTCTAATACCAAATAAAATCTCTTGGATATGAACAAGGTTAGTAATATAATGCCAATACTCATTTAAATGGGGCTCGTCGAGTCAGGATCAATTTGACCGAAAATCCAAGGCTAACACCCCTCCAAAAACCAAGTTCAACCATGTTTGGGTGAAAAGTGTATTACCCATAAATTTGAAGTCTAATACCAACTAAAATCTCTTGTATATGAACAAGGTTAGAAATATAAGGCTAATACTCATTTAAATGGGGCTCGTCGAGTCAGGATCAATTTGTCCGAAAATCTAAGACTAACACTCTTCCAAAAACCAAGTTCAACCATGTTTCGGAGAAAAGTGTATTACCCATAAATTTGAAGTCTAATGCCAACTAAAAGCTCTTGGATATGAAAAAGGTTAGAAATATAAGGCTAATACTCATTTAAATGAGGCTCGTCGAGTCAGGATCAGTTTGTCCAAAAATCGAAGGCTAACACCCCTCCAAAAACCAAGTTCAACCATGTTTGGGAGAAAAGTGTATTACCCATAAATTTGTAGTCTAATACCAACTAAAAGCTCTTGGATATGAACAAGGTTGGAAATATAAGGCTAATACTCAATTAAATGGGGCTCGTCGAGTCAGGATCAGTTTGTCCCAAAATCCAAGGCTAACACCCCCTCCAAAAACCAAGTTCAACCATGTTTGGGGGAAAAGTGTATTACCCATAAATTTGAAGTCTAATACCAACTAAAGGGTCTTTAATATGAACAAGGTTAGAAATATAAGGCTAATACTCATTTAAATGTGGCTTGTCGAGTCAGGATCAGTTTGTCCCAAAATCCAAGGCTAACACCCCCTCCAAAAACCAAGTTCAACCATGTTTGGGGGAAATGTGTATTACCCATAAATTTGAAGTTTAATACCAACTACAGGGTCTTTGATATGAACAAGGTTAGAAATATAAGGTTAATACTCATTTAAATGCGGCTCGTCGAGTCAGGATCAATTTGACCGAAAATCCAAGGCTAACACCCCCTCCAAAAACCAAGTTCAACCATGTTTGAGAGAAAAGTGTATTACCCATAATTTTGAAGTCTAATACCAACTAAAGGGTCTTTCATATGAACAAGGTTAGAAATATAAGGCTAATACTCATTTAAATGGGGGTCGTCGAGTCAGGATCAATTTGACCGAAAATCCAAGGCTAACACCCCCTCCAAAAACCAAGTTCAACCATGTTTGGGACAAAAGTGTATCCCCCATAATTTTGAAGTCTAATACCAACTAAAAGCTCTTGGATATGAACACGGTTGGAAATATAAGGCTAATACTCAATTAAATGGGTCTCGTCGAGTCAGGATCAGTTTGTCCCAAAATCCAAGGCTAATACCCCCTCCAAAAACCAAGTTCAACCATGTTTGGGGGAAAAGTGTATTACCCATAAATTTGAAGTCTAATACCAACTAAAGGGTCTTTCATATGAAAAAGGTTAGAAATATAAGGCTAATACTCATTTAAATGGGGTTTGTCGAGTCAGGATCAGTTTATCCCAAAATCCAAGGCTAACACCCCCTCCAAAAACCAAGTTCAACCATGTTTGGGGGAAAAGTGTATTACCCATAAATTTGAAGTTTAATACCAACTACAGGGTCTTTGATATGAACAAGGTTAGAAATATAAGGTTAATACTCATTTAAATGGGGCTCGTCGAGTCAGGATCAATTTGACCGAAAATCCAAGGCTAACACCCCCTCCAAAAACCAAGTTCAACCATGTTTGAGAGAAAAGTGTATTACCCATAATTTTGAAGTCTAATACCAACTAAAGGGTCTTTCATATGAACAAGGTTAGAAATATAAGGCTAATACTCATTTAAATGGGGCTCGTCGATTCAGGATCAATTTGTCCCAAAATCCAAGGCTAACACCCCCTCCAAAAACCAAGTTCAACCATGTTTGGGGGAAAAGTGTATTACCCATAAATTTGAAGTTTAATACCAACTAAAGGGTCTTTGATATGAACAAGGTTATAAATATAAGGTTAATACTCATTTAAATGTGGCTCGTCGAGTCAGGATCAATTTGTCCGAAAATCCAAGGCTAACACCCCCTCCAAAAACCAAGTTCAACCATGTTTGAGAGAAAAGTGTATTACCCATAATTTTGAAGTCTAATACCAACTAAAGGGTCTTTCATATGAACAAGGTTAGAAATATAAGGCTAATATTCATTTAAATGGGGCTCGTCGAGTCAGGATCAATATGACCGAAAATCCAAGGCTAACACCCCTCCAAAAACCAAGTTCAACCATGTTTGGGGGAAAAGTGTATTACCCATAAATTTGAAGTTTAATACCAACTACAGGGTCTTTGATATGAAAAAGGTTAGAAATATAAGGCTAATACTCATTTAAATGAGGCTCGTCGAGTCAGGATCAGTTTGTCCGAAAATCAAAGGCTAACACCCCTCCAAAAACCAAGTTCAACCATGTTTGGGAGAAAAGTGTATTACCCATAAATTTGTAGTCTAATACCAACTAAAAGCTCTTGGATATGAACAAGGTTGGAAATATAAGGCTAATACTCAATTAAATGGGGCTCGTCGAGTCAGGATCAGTTTGTCCCAAAATCCAAGGCTAACACCCCCTCCAAAAACCAAGTTCAACCATGTTTGGGGGAAAAGTGTATTACCCATAAATTTGAAGTCTAATACCAACTAAAGGGTCTTTAATATGAACAAGGTTATAAATATAAGGCTAATACTCATTTAAATGTGGCTTGTCGAGTCAGGATCAGTTTGTCCCAAAATCCAAGGCTAACACCCCCTCCAAAAACCAAGTTCAACCATGTTTGGGGGAAAAGTGTATTACCCATAAATTTGAAGTCTAATACCAACTACAGGGTCTTTGATATGAACAAGGTTAGAAATATAAGGTTAATACTCATTTAAATGGGGCTCGTCGAGTCAGGATCAATTTGACCGAAAATCCAAGGCTAACACCCCCTCCAAAAACCAAGTTCAACCATGTTTGAGAGAAAAGTGTATTACCCATAATTTTGAAGTCTAATACCAACTAAAGGGTCTTTCATATGAACAAGGTTAGAAATATAAGGCTAATACTCATTTAAATGGGGCTCGTCGAGTCAGGATCAATTTGACCGAAAATCCAAGGCTAACACGCCCTCCAAAAACCAAGTTCAACCATGTTTGGGACAAAAGTGTATCCCCTATAATTTTGAAGTCTAATACCAACTAAAATCTCTTGGATATGAACAAGGTTAGAAATATAAGGCAAATACTCATTTAAATGGGTCTCGTCGAGTCAGGATCAGTTTGTCCCAAAATCCAAGGCTAACACCCCCTCCAAAAACCAAGTTCAACCATGTTTGGGGGAAAAGTGTATTACCCATAAATTTGAAGTCTAATACCAACTAAAGGGTCTTTCATATGAACAAGGTTAGAAATATAAGGCTAATACTCATTTAAATGGGGTTGTCGAGTCAGGATCAATTTGACCGAATATCCAAGGCTAACACGCCCTCCAAAAACCAAGTTCAACCATGTTTGGGACAAAAGTGTATCCCCAATAATTTTGAAGTCTAATACCAACTAAAATCTCTTGGATATGAACAAGGTTAGAAATATAATGCCAATACTCATTTAAATGGGGCTCGTCGAGTCAGGATCAATTTGACCGAAAATCCAAGGCTAACACCCCTCCAAAAACCAAGTTCAACCATGTTTGGGTGAAAAGTGTATTACCCATAAATTTGAAGTCTAATACCAACTAAAATCTCTTGGATATGAACAAGGTTAGAAATATAAGGCTAATACTCATTTAAATGGGGCTCGTCGAGTCAGGATCAATTTGTCCGAAAATCCAAGGCTAACACCCCCTCCAAAAACCAAGTTCAACCATGTTTGGGAGAAAAGTGTATTACCCATAATTTTGAAGTCTAATACCAACTAAAATCTCTTGGATATGAACAAGGTTAGAAATATAAGGCTAATACTCATTTAAATGGGGCTCGTCGAGTCAGGATCAATTTGACCGAAAATCCAAGCCTAACACCCCTCCAAAAACCAAGTTCAACCATGTTTGGGAGAAAAGTGTATTACCCATAAATTTGAAGTCTAATACCAACTAAAGGGTCTTGGATATGAACAAGGTTAGAAATGTAAGGCTAATACTCATTTAAATGGGGCTCGTCGAGTCAGGATCAATTTGGCCGAAAATCCAAGGCTAACACCCCCTCCAAAAACCAAGTTCAACCATGTTTGGGAGAAAAGTGTATTACCCATACATTTGAAGTATAATACCAACTAAAAGCTATTGGATATGAACAAGGTTAGAAATATAAGGCTAATACTCATTTAAATGGGGCTCGTCGAGTCAGGATCAATTTGACCGAAAATCCAAGGCTAACACCCCTCCAAAATCCAAGTTCAACCATGTTTGGGAGAAAAGTGTATTACCCATAAATTTGAAGTCTAATACCAACTAAAATCTCTTGGATATGAACAAGGTTAGAAATATAAGGCTAATACTCATTTAAATGGGGCTTGTCGAGTCAGGATCAATTTGTCCGAAAATCTAAGGCTAACACTCTTCCAAAAACCAAGTTCAACCATGTTTGGGAGAAAAGTGTATTACCCATAAATTTGAAGTCTAATACCAACTAAAGGGTCTTTGATATGAACAAGGATAGAAATATAAGGCTAATACTCATTTAAATGGGGCTCGTCGAGTAAGCATCAATTTGACCGAAAATCCAAGGCTAACACCCCCTCCAAAAACCAAGTTCAACCATGTTTGGGGGAAAAGTGTATTACCCATAAATTTGAAGTGTAATACCAACTAAAGGGTCTTGGATATGAACAAGGTTAGAAATATAAGGCTAATACTCATTTAAATGGGGCTCCTCGAGTCAGGATCAATTTGACCGAAAATCCAAGGCTAACACCCCCTCCAACAACCAAGTTCAACCATGTTTGGGAGAAAAGTGTATTACCCATACATTTGAAGTCTAATACCAACTAAAAGCTATTGGATATGAACAAGGTTAGAAATATAAGGCTAATACTCATTTAAATGGCGCTCGTCGAGTCAGGATCAATTTGACCGAAAATCCAAGCCTAACACCCCTCCAAAAACCAAGTTCAACCATGTTTGGGAGAAAAGTGTATTACCCATAAATTTGAAGTCTAATACCACCTAAAATCTCTTGGATATGAACAAGGTTAGAAATATAAGGCTAAAACTCATTTAAATGGGGCTTGTCGAGTCAGGATCAATTTGTCCGAAAATCTAAGGCTAACACTCTTCCAAAAACCAAGTTCAACCATGTTTGGGAGAAAAGTGTATTACCCATAAATTTGAAGTCTAATACCAACTAAAACGTCTTTGATATGAACAAGGATAGAAATATAAGGCTAATACTCATTTAAATGGGCCTCGTCGAGTCAGCATCAATTTGACCGAAAATCCAAGGCTAATACCCCCTCCAAAAACCAAGTTCAACCATGTTTGGGGGAAAAGTGTATTACCCATATATTTGAAGTTTAATACCAACTACAGGGTCTTTGATATGAACAAGGTTAGAAATATAAGGTTAATACTCATTTAAATGGGGCTCGTGGAGTCAGGATCAATTTGACCGAAAATCCAAGGCTAACACCCCCTCCAAAAACCAAGTTCAACTATGTTTGAGAGAAAAGTGTATTACCCATAATTTTGAAGTCTAATACCAACTAAAGGGTCTTTCATATGAACAAGGTTAGAAATATAAGGAAAATACTCATTTAAATGGGGCTCGTCGTGTCAGGATCAATTTGTCCGAAAATCGAAGGCTAACACCCCTCCAAAAACCAAGTTCAACCATGTTTGGGAGAAAAGTGTATTACCCATAAATTTGTAGTCTAATACATACTAAAAAGTTTTGGATATGAACAAGGTTATAAATATAAGGCTAATACTCATTTAAATGGGGCTCGTCGAGTCAGGATCAATTTGTCCGAAAATCGAAGCCTAACACTCCTCCAAAAACCAAGTTCAACCATGTTTGGGAGAAAAGTGTATTACCCATAAATTTGAAGTCTAATACCAACTAAAGGGACTCGGATATGAACAAGGTTAGAAATATAAGTCTAATTCTCATTTAAATGGGGCTCGTCGAGTCAGGATCAATTTGACCGAAAATCCAAGGCTAACACCCCCTCCAAAAACCATGTTCAACCATGTTTGGGAGAAAAGTGTATTACCCATAAATTTGTAGTCTAATACATACTAAAAGCTCTTGGATATGAACAAGGTTATAAATATAAGGCTAATGCTCATTTAAATGGGGCTCGTCGAGTCAGGATCAATTTGTCCGAAAATCGAAGCCTAACACTCCTCCAAAAACCAAGTTCAACCATGTTTGGGGGAAAAGTGTATTACCCATAAATTTGAAGTCTAATACCAACTAAAGGGACTCGGATATGAACAAGGTTAGAAATATAAGTCTAATACTCATTTAAATGGGGCTCGTCGAGTCAGGATCAATTTGACCGAAAATCCAAGGCTAACACCCCCTCCAAAAACCAAGTTCAACCATGTTTGGGAGAAAAGTGTATTACCCATAAATTTGAAGTCAAATACAAACTAAAAGATCTTGTATATGAACAAGGTTAGAAATATAAGGAAAATACTCATTTAAATGGGGCTCGTTGTGTCAAGATCAATTTGTCCGAAAATCGAAGGCTAACACCCCTCCAAAAACCAAGTTCAACCATGTTTGGGAGAAAAGTGTATTACCCATAAATTTGTAGTTTAATACATACTAAAAGCTCTTGGATATGAACAAGGTTAGAAATATAAGGCTAATACTTATTTAAATGGGGCTCGTCGAGTCAGGATCAATTTGTCCGAAAATCGAAGGCTAACACTCCTCCAAAAACCAAGTTCAACCATGTTTGGGGGAAAAGTGTATTACCCATAAATTTGAAGTCTAATACCAACTAAAGGGTCTTGTATATGAACAAGGTTAGAAATATAAGGCTAATACTCAATTAAATGGGGCTCGTCGAGTCAGGATCAGTTTGTCCCAATATCCAAGGCTAACACCCCCTCCAAAAACCAAGTTCAACCATGTTTGGGAGAAAAGTGTATTACCCATAATTTTGAAGTCTAATACCAACTAAAATCTCTTGGATATGAACAAGGTTAGAAATATAAGTCTAATACTCATTTAAATGGGTATTGTCGAGTCAGGATCAATTTGTCCGAAAATCCAAGGCTAACACCCCCTCCAAAAACTAAGTTCAACCATGTTTGGGAGAAAAGTGTATTACCCATAATTTTGAAGTCTAATACCAACTAAAATCTCTTGGATATGAACAAGGTTAGAAATATAAGGCCAATACTCATTTAAATGGGGCTCGTCGAGTCAGGATCAATTTGACCGAAAATCCAAGGCTAACACCCCCTCCAAAAACCAAGTTCAACCATGTTTGGGAGAAAAGTGTATTACCCATAAATTTGAAGTCAAATACAAACTAAAAGATCTTGTATATGAACAAGGTTAGAAATATAAGGAAAATACTCATTTAAATGGGGGCTCGTTGTGTCAAGATCAATTTGTCCGAAAATCGAAGGCTAACACCCCTCCAAAAACCAAGTTCAACCATGTTTGGGAGAAAAGTGTATTACCCATAAATTTGTAGTTTAATACATACTAAAAGCTCTTGGATATGAACAAGGTTAGAAATATAAGGCTAATACTCATTTAAATGGGGCTCGTCGAGTCAGGGATCAATTTGTCCAGAAAATCGAAGGCTAACACTCCTCCAAAAACCAAGTTCAACCATGTTTGGGGGAAAAGTGTATTACCCATAAATTTGAAGTCTAATACCAACTAAAGGGTCTTGTATATGAACAAGGTTAGAAATATAAGGCTAATACTCAATTATATGGGGCTCGTCGAGTCGGGGATCGGTTGTCCCAATATCCAAGGCTAACACCCCTCCAAAAACCAAGTTCAACCATGTTTGGGAGAAAAGTGTATTACCCATAATTTTGAAGTCTAATACCAACTAAAATCTCTTGGATATGAACAAGGTTAGAAATATAAGTCTAATACTCATTTAAATGGGTATTGTCGAGTCAGGATCAATTTGTCCGAAAATCCAAGGCTAACACCCCCTCCAAAAACTAAGTTCAACCATGTTTGGGAGAAAAGTGTATTACCCATAATTTTGAAGTCTAATACCAACTAAAATCTCTTGGATATGAACAAGGTTAGAAATATAAGGCCAATACTCATTTAAATGGGGCTCGTCGAGTCAGGATCAATTTGACCGAAAATCCAAGGCTAACACCCCCTCCAAAAACCAAGTTCAACCATGTTTGGGAGAAAAGTCTATTACCCATAAATTTGAAGTCAAATACAAACTAAAAGATCTTGTATATGAACAAGGTTAGAAATATAAGGAAAATACTCATTTAAATGGGGCTCGTTGTGTCAAGATCAATTTGTCCGAAAATCGAAGGCTAACACCCCTCCAAAAACCAAGTTCAACCATGTTTGGGAGAAAAGTGTATTACCCATAAATTTGTAGTTTAATACATACTAAAAGCTCTTGGATATGAACAAGGTTAGAAATATAAGGCTAATAGTCATTTAAATGGGGCTCGTCGAGTCAGGATCAATTTGTCCGAAAATCGAAGGCTAACACTCCTCCAAAAACCAAGTTCAACCATGTTTGGGAGAAAAGTGTATTACCCATAAATTTGAAGTCTAATACCAACTAAAGGGACTCGGATATGAACAAGGTTAGAAATATAAGTCTAATACTCATTTAAATGGGGCTCGTCGAGTCAGGATCAATTTGACCGAAAATCCAAGGCTAACACCCCCTCCAAAAACCAAGTTCAACCATGTTTGGGAGAAAAGTGTATTACCCATAAATTTGTAGTCTAATACATACTAAAAGCTCTTGGATATGAACAAGGTTAGAAATATAAGGCTAATACTCATTTAAATGGGGCTCGTCGAGTCAGGATCAATTTGTCCGAAAATCCAAGGCTAACACCCCCTCCAAAAACCAAGTTCAACCATGTTTGGGAGAAAAGTGTATTACCCATAAATTTGTAGTCTAATACCAACTAAATGCTCTTGGATATGAACAAGGTTGGAAATATAAGGCTAATACTCATTTAAATGGGGCTCGTCGAGTCAGGATCAGTTTGTCCCAAAATCCAAGGCTAACACCCCCTCCAAAAACCAAGTTCAACCATGTTTGGGGGAAAAGTGTATGACCCATAAATTTGTAGTCTAATACATACTAAAAGATCTTGGATATGAACAAAGTTAGAAATATAAGGCTAATACTCATTTAAATGGGGCTCGTCGAGTCAGGATCAATTTGTCCGAAAATCGAAGGCTAACACTCCTCCAAAAACCAAGTTCAACCATGTTTGGGAGAAAAGTGTATTACCCATAAATTTGAAGTCTAATACCAACTAAAGGGTCTCGGATATGAACAAGGTTAGAAATATAAGGCTAACACTCATTTAAATGGGGCTCGTCGAGTCAGGATCAATTTGACCGAAAATCCAAGGCTAACACCCCCTCCAAAAACCAAGTTCAACCATGTTTGGGAGAAAAGTGTATTACCCATAAATTTGTAGTCTAATACCAACTAAAAGCTCTTGGATATGAACAAGGTTGGAAATATAAGGCTAATACTCATTTAAATGGGGCTCGTCAAGTCAGGATCAGTTTGTCCCAAAATCCAAGGCTAACACCCCCTCCAAAAACCAAGTTCAACCATGTTTGGGAGAAAAGTGTATTACCCATAAATTTGTAGTTTAATACATACTAAAAGCTCTTGGATATGAACAAGGTTAGAAATATAATGCTAATACTTATTTAAATGGGGCTCGTCGAGTCAGGATCAATTTGTCCGAAAATCCAAGGCTAACACCCCCTCCAAAAACCAAGTTCAACCATGTTTGGGGGAATAGTGTATTACCCATAAATTTGAAGTCTAATACCAACTAAAGGGTCTTGGATATGAAAAAGGTTAGAAGTATAAGGCTACTACTCATTTAAATGGGGCTCGTCGAGTGAGGATCAATTTGTCCGAAAATCCAAGGCTAACACCCCCACCAAAAACCAAGTTCAACCATGTTTGGGAGAAAAGTGTATTACCCATAAATTTGAAGTCTAATACCAACTAAAATCTCTTGGATATGAACAAGGTTAGAAATATAAGGCTAATACTCATTTAAATGGGGCTCGTCGAGTCAGGATCAATTTGACCGAAAATCAAAGGCTAACACCCCCTCCAAAAACCAAGTTCAACCATGTTTGGGAGAAAAGTGTATTACCCATAAATTTGAAGTCAAATACAAACTAAAAGATCTTGTATATGAACAAGGTTATAAATATAAGAAAAATACTCATTTAAATGGGGCTCGTCGAGTCAGGATCAATTTGTCCGAAAATCAAAGGCTAACACCCCTCCAAAAACCAAGTTCAACCATGTTAGGGAGAAAAGTGTATTACCCATAAATTTGAAGTCAAATACAAACTAAAAGATCTTGTATATGAACAAGGTTAGAAATATAAGGAAAATACTCATTTAAATGGGGCTCGTCGAGTCAGGATCAATTTGTCCGAAAATCGAAGGCTAACACCCCTCCAAAAACCAAGTTCAACCATGTTTGGGTGAAAAGTGTATTACCCATAAATTTGGAGTCTAATACCAACGAAAAGCTCTTGGATATGAACAAGGTTAGAAATATAAGGCTTATACTCATTTAAATGGGGCTCGTCGAGTCAGGATCAATTTGTCCGAAAATCGAAGGCTAACACTCCTCCAAAAACCAAGTTCAACCATGTTCGGGAGAAAAGTGTATTACCCATAAATTTGAAGTCTAATACCAACTAAATGGTCTCGGATATGAACAAGGTTAGAAATATAAGGCTAATACTCATTTAAATGGGGCTCGTTGAGTCAGGATCAATTTGACCGAAAATCCAAGGCTAACACCCCCTCCAAAAACCAAGTTCAACCATGTTTGGGAGAAAAGTGTATTACCCATAAATTTGTAGTCTAATACCAACTAAAAGCTCTTGGATATGAACAAGGTTGGAAATATAAGGCTAATACTCATTTAAATGGGGCTCGTCGAGTCAGGATCAATTTGACCGAAAATCCAAGGCTAACACCCCTCCAAAAACCAAGTTCAACCATGTTTGGGAGAAAAGTGTATTACCCATAAATTTGAAGTCTAATACCAACTAAAATCTCTTGGATATGAACAAGTTTAGAAATATAAGGCTAATACTCATTTAAATGGGGCTCGTCGTGTCAGGATCAGTTTGTCCCAAAATCCAAGGCTAACACCCCCTCCAAAAACTAAGTTCAACCATGTTTGGGGGAAAAGTGTATTACCATAATTTTGAAGTCTAATACCAACTAAAAGCTCTTGGATATGATAAAGGTTAGAAATATAAGGCTAATACTCATTTAAATGGGGCTCGTCGAGTCAGGATCAGTTTGTCCCAAAATCCAAGGCTAACACCCCCTCCAAAAAACCAAGTTCAACCACGTTTGGGGGAAAAGTGTATTACCCATAAATTTGAAGTCTAATACCAACTAAAGGGTCTTTGATATGAACAAGGTTAGAAATATAAGGCTAATACTCATTTAAATGGGGCTCGTCGAGTCAGGATCAATTTGTTCGAAAATCCAAGGCTAACACCCCCTCCAAAAACCAAGTTCAACCATGTTTGGGGGAAACGTGTATTACCCATAAATTTGAAGTCTAATACCAACTAAAGGGTCTTGGATATGAACAAGGTTAGAAATATAAGGCTAATACTCATTTAAATGGGGCTCGACGAGTCAGGATCAATTTGACCAAAAATCCAAGGCTAACACCCCCTCCAAAAACCAAGTTCAACCATGTTTGGGTGAAAAGTGTATCACCCATAATTTTGAAGTCTAATACCAACTAAAATCTCTTGGATATGAACAAGGTTAGAAATATAAGGCTAATACTCATTTAAATGGGCCTCGTTCAGTCAGGATCAATTTGACCGAAAATCCAAAGCTAACACCCCCTCCAAAAACCAAGTTCAACCATGTTTGAGAGAAAATTGTATTACCCATAAATTTGAAGTCTAATACCAACTAAAAGCTCTTGCATATGAACAAGGTTAGAAATATAAGTCTAATACTCATTTAAATGGGGCTCGTCGAGTCAGGATCAGTTTGTCCCAAAATCCAAGGCAACACCCCCTCCAAAAACCAAGTTCAACCATGTTTGGGGGAAAAGTGTACCCATAAATTTGAAGTCTAATACCAACTAAAGGGTCTTTGATATGAATAAGGTTAGAAATATAAGTCTAATACTCATTTAAATGGGGCTCGTCGAGTCAGGATCAGTTTGTCCCAAAATCCAAGGCAAACACCCCCTCCAAAAACCAAGTTCAACCATGTTTGGGGGAAAGGTGTATTACCCATAAATTTGAAGTCTAATACCAACTAAAGGGTCTTGGATATGAACAAGGTTATAAAAATAAGGCTAATACTCATTTAAATGGGGCTCGTCGAGTCATTATCAATTTGACCGAAAATCCAAGGCTAACACCCCCTCCAAAAACCAAGTTCAACATGTTTGGGAGAAAAGTGTATTACCCATAAATTTGAAGTCTAATACCAAATAAAGGGTCTTTCATATGAACAAGGTTAGAAATATAAGGCTAATACTCATTTAAATGGGGCTCGTCGAGTCAGGATCAGTTTGTCCCAAAATCCAAGGCTAACACCCCCTCCAAAAACCAAGTTCAACCATGTTTGGGGGAAAAGTGTATTACCCATAAATTTGAAGTCTAATACCAACTAAAGGGTATTTCATATCAACAAGGTTAGAAATATAAGGCTAATACTCATTTGAATGGGGCTCGTCAAGTCAGGATCACTTTTTGTCCGAAAATCCAAGGCTAACACCCCCTCCAAAAACCATGTTCAACCATGTTTGGGTGAAAACTGTATTACCCATAAATTTGAAGTCTAATACCAACTAAAAGCTCTTGGATATGAACAAGGTTAGAAATATAAGGCTAATACTCATTTAAATGGGGCTCGTCGAGTCAGGATCAGTTTGTCCCAAAATCCAAAGCTAACACCCCCTCCAAAAACCAAGTTCAACCATGTTTGGGGGAAAGGTGTATTACCCATAAATTTGAAGTCTAATACCAACTAAAGGGTCTTTGATATGAACAAGGTTAGAAATATAAGGCTAATACTCATTTAAATGGGGCTCGTCGAGTCAGGATCAATTTGACCGAAAATCCAAGGCTATCACCCCCTCCAAAAACCAAGTTCAACCATGTTTGAGAGAAAAGTGTATTACCCATAAATTTGAAGTCTAATACCAACTAAAAGCTCTTGCATATGAACAAGGTTAGAAATATAAGTCTAATACTCATTTAAATGGGGCTCGTCGAGTCAGGATCAGTTTGTCCCAAAATCCAAGGCAACACCCCCTCCAAAAACCAAGTTCAACCATGTTTGGGGGAAAAGTGTATTACCCATAAATTTGAAGTCTAATACCAACTAAAGGGTCTTTGATATGAATAAGGTTAGAAATATAAGTCTAATACTCATTTAAATGGGGCTCGTCGACTCAGGATCAGTTTGTCCCAAAATCCAAGGCAAACACCCCCTCCAAAAATCAAGTTCAACCATGTTTGGGGGAAAGGTGTATTACCCATAAATTTGAAGTCTAATACCAACTAAAGGGTCTTGGATATGAACAAGGTTAGAAATATAAGGCTAATACTCATTTAAATGGGGCTCGTCGAGTCAGGATCAATTTGACCGAAAATCCAAGGCTAACACCCCCTCCAAAAACCAAGTTCAACCATATTTGAGAGAAAAGTGTATTACCCATAATTTTGAAGTCTAATACCAACTAAAAGCTCTTGGATATGAACAAGGTTAGAAATATAAGGCTACTAATCATTTAAATGGGGCTCGTCGAGTCAGGATCAATTTGTCCGAAAATCCAAGGCTAACACCCCCTCCAAAAACCAAGTTCAACCATGTTTGGGAGAAACGTGTATTACCTATAAATTTGAAGTCTAATACAAACTAAAAGATCTTGTATATGAACAAGTTTAGAAATATAACGCTAATACTCATTTAAATGGGGCTCGTCGAGTCAGGATCAATTTGACCGAAAATCCAAGGCTAACACCCCCTCCAAAAACCAAGTTCAACCATGTTTAAGAGAAACATGTATTACCCATAATTTTGAAGTCTAATACCAACTAAAAGCTCTTGGATATGAACAAGGTTAGAATTATAAGGCTAATACTCATTTAAATGGGGCTCGTCGAGTCAGGATCAATTTGTCCAGAAATCTAAGGCTAACACCCCCTCCAAAAACCAAGTTCAACCATGTTTGGAGGAAAAGTGTATTACCCATAAATTTTAAGTCTAATACCAACTAAAGGGTCTTAAATATGAACAAGGTTATAAATATAAGGCTAATACTCATTTAAATGGGGCTCGTCGAGTCAGGATCAATTTGACCGAAAATCCAAGGCTAACACCCCCTCCAAAAACCAAGTTCAACCATGTTTGAGAGAAAAATGTATTACCCATAATTTTGAAGTCTAATACCAACTAAAAGCTCTTGGATATGAACAAGGTTAGAATTATAAGGCTAATACTCATCTAAATGGGGCTCGTCGAGTCAGGATCAATTTGTCCAAAAATCTAAGGCTAACACCCCCTCCAAAAACCAAGTTCAACCATGTTTGGAGGAAAAGTGTATTACCCATAAATTTTAAGTCTAATACCAACTAAAGGGTCTTAAATATGAACAAGGTTATAAATATAAGGCTAATACTCATTTAAATGGGGCTCGTCGAGTCAGGATCAATTTGACCGAAAATCCAAGGCTAACAACCCCTCCAAAAACCAAGTTCAACCATGTTTGGGAGAAAAGTGTATTACCTATAAATTTGAAGTCTAATACCAACTAAAGGGTCTTTCATATGAACAAGGTTAGAAATATAAGGCTAATACTCATATAAATGGGGCTCGTCGAGTCAGGATCAATTTGTCCGAAAATCCAAGGCTAACATCCCCTCCAAAAACCAAGTTCAACCATGTTTGGGGGAAAAGTGTATTACCCATAAATTTGAAGCCTAATACCAACTAAAGGGTCTTTCATATGAACAAGTTTATTAATATAAGGCTAATACTCATTTAAATGGGGCTCGTCGAGTCAGGATCAATTTGACCGAAAATCCAAGGGTAACACCCCCTCAAAAAACCAAGTTCAACCATGTTTGAGAGAAAAGTGTATTACCCATAATTTTGAAGTCTAATACCAACTAAAAGCTCTTGGATATGAACAAGGTTAGAAATATAAGGCTAATAATCATTTAAATGGGGCTCGTCGAGTCAGGATCAATTTGTCCGAATATCCAAGGCTAACACCCCCTCCAAAAACCAAGTTCAACCATTTTTGGGAGAAAAGTGTATTACCCATAAATTTGAAGCCTAATACCAACTAAAGGGTCTTTTATATGAACAAGGTTAGAAATATAAGGCTAATACTCATTTAAATGGGGCTCGTCTAGTCAATATCAATTTGACCGAAAATCCAAGGCTAACACCCCCTCCAAAAACCAAGTTCAACCATGTTTGGGAGAAAAGTGTATTACCCATAAATTTGAAGTCTAATACCGACTAAAAGATCTTGGATATGAACAAGGTTAGAAATATAAGGCTAATACTCATTTAAATGGGGCTCGTCGAATCAGGATCAGTTTGTCCCAAAATCCAAGGCTAACACCCCCTCCAAAAACCAAGTTCAACCATGTTTGGGGGAAAAGTGTATTACCCATATATTTGAAGTCTAATACCAACTAAAGGGTCTTTGATATGAACAAGGTTAGAAATATAAGGCTAATACTCATTGAAATGGGGCTCGTCTAGTCAATATCAATTTGACCGAAAATCCAAGGCTAACACCCCCTCCAAAAACCAAGTTCAACCATGTTTGGGAGAAAAGTGTATTACCCATAAATTTGAAGTCTAATACCAACTAAAAGATCTTGGATATGAACAAGGTTAGAAATATAAGGCTAATACTCATTTAAATGGGGCTCGTCGAATCAGGATCAGTTTGTCCCAAAATCCAAGGCTAACACCCCCTCCAAAA
Source organism: Salix suchowensis (assembly GCA_029030765.1). Taxonomy (NCBI): domain Eukaryota; kingdom Viridiplantae; phylum Streptophyta; class Magnoliopsida; order Malpighiales; family Salicaceae; genus Salix; species Salix suchowensis. Next base: position 3,131,429 of record JAPFFH010000011.1, on the reverse strand, counting down.
ACCAAGTTCAACCATGTTTGGGGGAAAAGTGTTTTACCCATATATTTGAAGTCTAATACCAACTAAAGGGTCTTTGATATGAACAAGTTTAGAAATATAAGGCTACTAATCATTTAAATGGGGCTCGTCGAGTCAGGATTAATTTGACCGAAAATCCAAGGCTAACACCCCCTCCAAAAACCAAGTTCAACCATGTTTGGGAGAAACGTGTATTACCCATAAATTTGAAGTCTAATACAAACTAAAAGATCTTGTATATGAACAAGTTTAGAAATATAAGGCTAATACTCATTTAAATGGGGCTCTTCGAGTCAGGATCAATTTGACCGAAAATCCAAGGCTAACACCCCCTCCAAAAACCAAGTTCAACCACGTTTGAGAGAAAAGTGTATTACCCATAAATTTGAAGTCTAATACCAACTAAAAGCTCTTGCATATGAACAAGGTTAGAAATATAAGTCTAATACTCATTTAAATGGGGCTCATCGAATCAGGATCAGTTTGTCCCAAAATCCAAGGCAACACCCCCTCCAAAACCCAAGTTCAACCATGTTTGGGGGAAAAGTGTATTACCCATAAATTTGAAGTCTAATACCAACTAAAGGGTCTTTGATATGAACAAGGTTAGAAATATAAGGCTAGTACTCATTTAAATGGGGCTCGTCGAGTCAGGATCAATTTGACCGAAAATCCAAGGCTAACACCCCCTCCAAAAACCAAGTTCAACCATGTTTGAGAGAAAAGTGTATTACCCATAATTTTGAAGTCTAATACCAACTAAAAGCTCTTGGATATGAACAAGGTTAGAAATATAAGGCTAATACTCATTTAAATGGGGCTCGTCGAGTCAGTATCAATTTGACCGAAAATCCAAGGCTAACACCCCCTCCAAAAACCAAGTTCAACCATGTTTGGGAGAAAAGTGTATTACCCATAAATTTGAAGTCTAATACCAACTAAAAGCTCTTGTATATGAACAATGTAAAAAATATAAGGCTAATACTCATATAAATTGGGCTCGTCGAGTCAGGATCAATTTGTCCGAAAATCCAAGGCTAACACCCCTCCAAAAACCAAGTTCAACCATGTTTGGGAGAAAAGTGTATTACCCATAAATTTGAAGTCTAAGACCAACTAAAAGCTCTTGTATATGAACAATGTAAAAAATATAAGGCTAATACTCATATAAATGGGGCTTTTCGAGTCAGGATCAATTTGACCGAAAATCCAAGCCTAACACCCCCTCCAAAAACCAAGTTCAACCATGTTTGGGAGAAAAGTGTATTACCCATAAATTTGAAGTCTAATACCAACTAAAGGGTCTTTCATATGAACAAGGTTAGAAATATAAGGCTAATACTCATTTAAATGGGGCTCGTCGAGTCAGGATCAATTTGACCGAAAATCCAAGGCTAACACCCCCTCCAAAAACCAAGTTCAACCATGTTTGGGAGAAAAGTTTATTACCCATAAATTTGAAGTCTAATACCAACTAAAAGATCTTGGATATGAACAAGGTTAGAAATATAAGGCTAATACTCATTTAAATGGGGCTCGTCGAATCAGGATCAGTTTGTCCCAAAATCCAAGGCTAACACCGCCTCCAAAAACCAAGTTCAACCATGTTTGGGGGAAAAGTGTATTACCCATAAATTTGAAGTATAATACCAACTAAAGGGTCTTTGATATGAACAAGGTTAGAAATATAAGGCTAATACTCATTTAAATGGGGTTCGTCGAGTCAGGATCAATTTGACCGAAAATCCAAGGCTAACACCCCTTCCAAAAACCAAGTTCAACCATGTTTGAGAGAAAAGTGTATTACCCATAATTTTGAAGTCTAATACCAACTAAAAGCTCTTAAATATGAATAAGGTTAGAAATATAAGGCTACTACTCATTTAAATGGGGCTCGTCGAGTCAGGATCAATTTGTCCGAAAATCCAAGGCTAACACCCCCTCCAAAAACCAAGTTGAACCATGTTTGGGAGAAAAGTGTATTACCCATAAATTTGAAGTCTAATACAAACTAAAAGATCTTGTATATGAACAAGGTTAGAAATATAAGGCTAATACTCATTTAAATGGGGCTCGTCGAGTCAGGATCAATTTGACCGAAAATCCAAGGCTAACACCCCCTCCAAAAACCAAGTTCAACCATGTTTGAGAGAAAAGTGTATTACCCATAATTTTGAAGTCTAATACCAACTAAAAGCTCTTGGATATGAACAAGGTTAGAAATATAAGGCTAATACTCATTTAAATGGGGCTCGTCGAGTCAGGATCAATTTGTCCGAAAATCCAAGGCTAACACCCCCTCCAAAAACCAAGTTCAACCATGTTTGGAGGAAAAGTGTATTAACCATAAATTTGAAGTCTAATACCAACTAAAGGGTCTTGGATATGAACAAGGTTATAAATATAAGGCTAATACTCAATTAAATGGGGCTCATCGAGTCAGGATCAATTTGACCGAAAATCCAAGGCTAACACCCCCTCCAAAAACCAAGTTCAACCATGTTTGGGAGAAAAGTGTACTACCCATAAATTTGAAGTCTAATACCAACTAAAGGGTCTTTCATATGAACAAGGTTAGAAATATAAGGCTAATACTCATTTAAATGCGGCTCGTCGAGTCAGGATCAATTTGACCGAAAATCCAAGGCTAATACCCCCTCCAAAAACCAAGTTCAACCATGTTTGGGAGAAAAGTGTATTACCCATAAATTTGAGTCTAATATCAACTAAAAGATCTTGGATATGAACAAGGTTAGAAATATAAGGCTAATACTCATTTAAATGGGGCTTGTCGAATCAGGATCAGTTTGTCCCAAAATCCAAGGCTAACACCGCCTCCAAAAACCAAGTTCAACCATATTTGGGGGAAAAGTGTATTACCCATAAATTAGAAGTCTAATACCAACTAAAGGGTCTTTGATATGAACAAGGTTAGAAATATAAGGCTAATACTCATTTAAATGGGGCTCGTCGAGTTAGGATCAATTTGACCGAAAATCCAAGGCTAACACCCCCTCCAAAAACCAAGTTCAACCATGTTTGAGAGAAAAGTGTATTACCCATAATTTTGAAGTCTAATACCAACTAAAAGCCCTTGGATATGAATAAGGTTAGAAATATAAGTCTACTACTCGTTTAAATGGGGTTCGTTGAGTCAGGATCAATTTGTCCGAAAATCCAAGGTAAACACCCCCTCCAAAAACCAAGTTGAACCATGTTTGGGAGAAAAGTGTATTACCCATATATTTGAAGTCTAATACAAACTAAAAGATCTTGTATATGAACAAGGTTAGAAATATAAGGCTAATACTCATTTAAATGGGGCTCGTCGAGTCAGGATCAATTTGACCGAAAATCAAAGGCTAACACCCCCTCCAAAAACCAAGTTCAACCATGTTTGAGAGAAAAGTGTATTACCCATAAATTTGAAGTCTAATACCAACTAAAAGCTCTTGCATATGCACAAGGTTAGAAATATAAGTCTAATACTCATTTAAATGGGGCTCGTCGAATCAGGATCAGTTTGTCCCAAAATCCAAGGCAACACCCCCTCCAAAAACCAAGTTCAACCATGTTTGGGGGAAAAGTGTATTACCCATAAATTTGAAGTCTAATACCAACTAAAAGCTCTTGTATATGAACAATGTAAAAAATATAAGGCTAATACTCATATAAATGGGGCTCGTCGAGTCAGGATCAATTTGACCGAAAATCCAAGGCTAACACCCCCTCCAAAAACCAAGTTCAACCATGTTTGGGAGAAAAGTGTATTACCCATAAATTTGAAGTCTAATGCCAACTAAAGGGTCTTTCATATGAACAAGGTTAGAAATATAAGGCTAATACTCATTTAAATGGGGCTCGTCGAGTCAGGATCAATTTGACCGAAAATCCAAGGCTAACACCCCCTCCAAAAACCAAGTTCAACCATGTTTGGGAGAAAAGTGTATTACCCATAAATTTGAAGTCTAATACCAACTAAAAGATCTTGGATATGAACAAGGTTAGAAATATAAGGCTAATACTCATTTAAATGGGGCTCGTCGAATCAGGATCAGTTTGTCCCAAAATCCAAGGCTAACACCGACTCCAAAAACCAAGTTCAACCATGTTTGGGGGAAAAGTGTATTACCCATAAATTTGAAGTATAATACCAACTAAAGGGTCTTGTATATGAACAAGGTTAGAAATATAAGGCTAATACTCATTTAAATGGGGCTCGTCGAGTCAGGATCAATTTGACCGAAAATCCAAGGCTAACACCCCCTCCAAAAACCAAGTTCAACCATGTTTGAGAGAAAAGTGTATTACCCATAATTTTGAAGTCTAATACCAACTAAAAGCTCTTGGATATGAACAAGGTTAGAAATATAAGGCTAATACTCATTTAAATGGGGCTCGTCGAGTCAGGATCAATTTGTCCTAAAATCCAAGGCTAACACCCCCTCCAAACACCAAGTTCAACCATGTTTGGAGGAAAAGTGTATTAACCATAAATTTGAAGTCTAATAACAACTAAAGGGTCTTGGATATGAACAAGGTTATAAATATAAGGCTAATACTCAATTAAATGGGGCTCATCGAGTCAGGATCAATTTGACCGAAAATCCAAGGCTAACACCCCCTCCAAAAACCAAGTTCAACCATGTTTGGGAGAAAAGTGTATTACCCATAAATTTGAAGTCTAATACCAACTAAAGGGTCTTTCATATGAACAAGGTTAGAAATATAAGGCTAATACTCATTTAAATGGGGCTCGTCGAGTCAGGATCAATTTGACCGAAAATCCAAGGCTAATACCCCCTCCAAAAACCAAGTTCAACCATGTTTGGGAGAAAAGTGTATTACCCATAAATTTGAGTCTAATATCAACTAAAAGATCTTGGATATGAACAAGGTTAGAAATATAAGGCTAATACTCATTTAAATGGGGCTCATCGAATCAGGATCAGTTTGTCCCAAAATCCAAGGCTAACACCGCCTCCAAAAACCAAGTTCAACCATGTTTGGGGGAAAAGTGTATTACCCATAAATTAGAAGTCTAATACCAACTAAAGGGTCTTTGATATGAACAAGGTTAGAAATATAAGGCTAATACTCATTTAAATGGGGCTCGTCGAGTTAGGATCAATTTGACCGAAAATCCAAGGCTAACACCCCCTCCAAAAACCAAGTTCAATCATGTTTGAGAGAAAAGTGTATTACCCATAATTTTGAAATCTAATACCAACTAAAAGCTCTTGGATATGAATAAGGTTAGAAATATAAGTCTACTACTCGTTTAAATGGGGTTCGTCGAGTCAGGATCAATTTGTCCGAAAATCCAAGGTTAACACCCCCTACAAAAACCAAGTTGAACCATGTTTGGGAGAAAAGTGTATTACCCATAAATTTGAAGTCTAATACAAACTAAAAGATCTTGTATATGAACAAGGTTAGAAATATAAGGCTAATACTCATTTAAATGGGGCTCGTCGAGTCAGGATCAATTTGACCGAAAATCCAAGGCTAACACCCCCTCCAAAAACCAAGTTCAACCATGTTTGAGAGAAAAGTGTATTACCCATAAATTTGAAGTCTAATACCAACTAAAAGCTCTTGCATATGCACAAGGTTAGAAATATAAGTCTAATACTCATTTAAATGGGGCTCGTCGAATCAGGATCAGTTTGTCCCAAAATCCAAGGCAACACCCCCTCCAAAAACCAAGTTCAACCATGTTTGGGGGAAAAGTGTATTACCCATAAATTTGAAGTCTAATACCAACTAAAGGGTCTTTTATATGAACAAAGTTAGAAATATAAGGCTAATACTCATTTAAATGGGGCTCGTCGAGTCAGGATCAATTTGACCGAAAATCCAAGGCTAACACCCCCTTCAAAAACCAAGTTCAACCATGTTTGAGAGAAAAGTGTATTACCCATAATTTTGAAGTCTAATACCAACTAAAAGCTCTTGGATATGAACAAGGTTCGAAATATAACGCTAATACTCATTTAAATGGGGCTCGTCGAGTCAGGATCAATTTGTCCGAAAATCCAAGGCTAACACCCCCTCCAAAAACCAAGTTCAACCATGTTTGGAGGAAAAGTGTATTACCCATAAATTTGAAGTCTAATACCAACTAAAGGGTCTTGGATATGAACAAGGTTATAAATATAAGGCTAATACTCATTTAAATGGGGCTCATCGAGTCAGGATCAATTTGACCGAAAATCCTAGGCTAACACCCCCTCCAAACACCAAGTTCAACCATGTTTGGGAGAAAAGTGTATTACCCATAAATTTGAAGTCTAATACCAACTAAAGGGTCTTTCATATGAACAAGGTTAGAAATATAAGGCTAATACTCATTTAAATGGGGCTCGTCAAATCAGGATCAATTTGACCGAAAATCCAAGGCTAACACCCCCTCCAAAAACCAAGTTCAACCATGTTTGGGAGAAAAGTGTATTACCCATAAATTTGAAGTCTAATACCAACTAAAAGATCTTGGATATGAACAAGGTTAGAAATATAAGGCTAATACTCATTTAAATGGGGCTCGTCGAATGAGGATCAGTTTGTCCCAAAATCCAAGGCTAACACCGCCTCCAAAAACCAAGTTCAACCATGTTTGGGGGAAAAGTGTATTACCCATAAATTTGAAGTCTAATAACAACTAAAGGGTCTTTGATATGAACAAGGTTAGAAATATAAGGCTAATACTCATTTAAATGGGGCTCGTCGAGTCAGGATCAATTTGACCGAAAATCAAAGGCTAACACCCCCTCCAAAAACCAAGTTCAACCATGTTTGAGAGAAAAGTGTATTACCCATAATTTTGAAGTCTAATACCAACTAAAAGCTCTTGGATATGATCAAGGTTAGAAATATAAGGCTAATACTCATTTAAATGGGGCTCGTCGAGTCAGGATCAATTTGTCCGAAAATCCAAGGCTAACACCCCCTCCAAAAACCAAGTTCAACCATGTTTGGAGGAAAAGTGTATTACCCATAAATTTGAAGTCTAATACCAACTAAAGGGTCTTGGATATGAACAAGGTTATAAATATAAGGCTAATACTCAATTAAATGGGGGCTAATCGAGTCAGGGATCAATTTGATCGAAAATCCAAGGCTAACACCCCCTCCAAAAACCAAGTTCAACCATGTTTGGGAGAAAAGTGTACTACCCATAAATTTGAAGTCTAATACCAACTAAAGGGTCTTTCATATGAACAAGGTTAGAAATATAAGGCTAATACTCATTTAAATGGGGCTCGTCGAGTCAGGATCAATTTGACCGAAAATCCAAGGCTAATACCCCCTCCAAAAACCAAGTTCAACCATGTTTGGGAGAAAAGTGTATTACCCATAAATTTGAGTCTAATATCAACTAAAAGATCTTGGATATGAACAAGGTTAGAAATATAAGGCTAATACTCATTTAAATGGGGCTTGTCGAATCAGGATCAGTTTGTCCCAAAATCCAAGGCTAACACCGCCTCCAAAAACCAAGTTCAACCATGTTTGGGGGAAAAGTGTATTACCCATAAATTAGAAGTCTAATACCAACTAAAGGGTCTTTGATATGAACAAGGTTAGAAATATAAGGCTAATACTCATTTAAATGGGGCTCGTCGAGTTAGGATCAATTTGACCGAAAATCCAAGGCTAGCACCCCCTCCAAAAACCAAGTTCAACCATGTTTGAGAGAAAAGTGTATTACCCATAATTTTGAAGTCTAATACCAACTAAAAGCTCTTGGATATGAATAAGGTTAGAAATATAAGTCTACTACTCGTTTAAATGGGGTTCGTCGAGTCGGGGATCAATTTGTCCGAAAATCCAAGGTAAACACCCCTCCAAAAACCAAGTTGAACCATGTTTGGGAGAAAAGTGTATTACCCATAAATTTGAAGTCTAATACAAACTAAAAGATCTTGTATATGAACAAGGTTAGAAATGTAAGGCTAATACTCATTTAAATGGGGCTCGTCGAGTCAGGATCAATTTGACCGAAAATCCAAGGCTAACACCCCCTCCAAAAACCAAGTTCAACCATGTTTGGGAGAAAAGTGTATTACCCATAAATTTGAAGTCTAATACCAACTAAAGGGTCTTGGATATGAACAAGGTTAGAAATATAAGGCTAATACTCATTTAAATGGGGCTCGTCGAGTCAGGATCAATTTGACCGAAAATCAAAGGCTAACACCCCCTCCAAAAACCAAGTTCAACCATGTTTGAGAGAAAAGTGTATTACCCATAATTTTGAAGTCTAATACCAACTAAAAGCTCTTGGATATGATCAAGGTTAGAAATATAAGGCTAATACTCATTTAAATGGGGCTCGTCGAGTCAGGATCAATTTGTCCGAAAATCCAAGGCTAACACCCCCTCCAAAAACCAAGTTCAACCATGTTTGGAGGAAAAGTGTATTACCCATAAATTTGAAGTCTAATACCAACTAAAGGGTCTTGGATATGAACAAGGTTATAAATATAAGGCTAATACTCAATTAAATGGGGCTAATCGAGTCAGGATCAATTTGACTGAAAATCCAAGGCTAACACCCCCTCCAAAAACCAAGTTCAACCATGTTTGGGAGAAAAGTGTACTACCCATAAATTTGAAGTCTAATACCAACTAAAGGGTCTTTCATATGAACAAGGTTAGAAATATAAGGCTAATACTCATTTAAATGGGGCTCGTCGAGTCAGGATCAATTTGACCGAAAATCCAAGGCTAATACCCCCTCCAAAAACCAAGTTCAACCATGTTTGGGAGAAAAGTGTATTACCCATAAATTTGAGTCTAATATCAACTAAAAGATCTTGGATATGAACAAGGTTAGAAATATAAGGCTAATACTCATTTAAATGGGGCTTGTCGAATCAGGATCGATTTGTCCGAAAATCCAAGGCTAACACCGCCTCCAAAAACCAAGTTCAACCATGTTTGGGGGAAAAGTGTATTACCCATAAATTAGAAGTCTAATACCAACTAAAGGGTCTTTGATATGAACAAGGTTAGAAATATAAGGCTAATACTCATTTAAATGGGGCTCGTCGAGTTAGGATCAATTTGACCGAAAATCCAAGGCTAGCACCCCCTCCAAAAACCAAGTTCAACCATGTTTGAGAGAAAAGTGTATTACCCATAATTTTGAAGTCTAATACCAACTAAAAGCTCTTGGATATGAATAAGGTTAGAAATATAAGTCTACTACTCGTTTAAATGGGGTTCGTCGAGTCAGGATCAATTTGTCCGAAAATCCAAGGTAAACACCCCCTCCAAAAACCAAGTTGAACCATGTTTGGGAGAAAAGTGTATTACCCATAAATTTGAAGTCTAATACAAACTAAAAGATCTTGTATATGAACAAGGTTAGAAATGTAAGGCTAATACTCATTTAAATGGGGCTCGTCGAGTCAGGATCAATTTGACCGAAAATCCAAGGCTAACACCCCCTCCAAAAACCAAGTTCAACCATGTTTGGGAGAAAAGTGTATTACCCATAAATTTGAAGTCTAATACCAACTAAAAGATCTTGGATATGAACAAGGTTAGAAATATAAGGCTAATACTCATTTAAATGGGGCTCGTCGAATCAGGATCAGTTTGTCCCAAAATCCAAGGCTAACACCCCCTCCAAAAACCAAGTTCAACCATGTTTGGAGGAAAAGTGTATTAACCATAAATTTGAAGTCTAATACCAACTAAAGGGTCTTGGATATGAACAAGGTTATAAATATAAGGCTAATACTCAATTAAATGGGGCTCATCGAGTCAGGATCAATTTGACTGAAAATCCAAGGCTAACACCCCCTCCAAAAACCAAGTTCAACCATGTTTGGGAGAAAAGTGTACTACCCATAAATTAGAAGTCTAATACCAACTAAAGGGTCTTTGATATGAACAAGGTTATAAATATAAGGCTAATACTCATTTAAATGGGGCTCGTCGAGTCAGGATCAATTTGACCGAAAATCAAAGGCTAACACCCCCTCCAAAAACCAAGTTCAACCATATTTGAGAGAAAAGTGTATTACCCATAATTATGAAGTCTAATACCAACTAAAAGCTCTTGTATATGAACAATGTAAAAAATATAAGGCTAATACTCATATAAATGGGGCTCGTCGAGTCAGGATCAATTTGACCGAAAATCCAAGGCTAACACCCCCTCCAAAAACCAAGTTCAACCATGTTTGGGAGAAAAGTGTATTACCCATAAATTTGAAGTCTAATACCAACTAAAGGGTCTTTCATATGAACAAGGTTAGAAATATAAGGCTAATGCTCATTTAAATGGGGCTCGTCGAGTCAGGATCAATTTGACCGAAAATCCAAGGCTAACACCCCCTCCAAAAACCAAGTTCAACCATGTTTGGGAGAAAAGTGTATTACCCATAAATTTGAAGTCTAATACCAACTAAAAGATCTTGGATATGAACAAGGTTAGAAATATAAGGCTAATACTCATTTAAATGGGGGCTCGTCGAATCAGGGATCGATTTGTCCCAAAAATCCAAGGCTAACACCGCCTCCAAAAACCAAGTTCAACCATGTTTGGGGGAAAAGTGTATTACCCATAAATTTGAAGTATAATACCAACAAAAGGGTCTTGTATATGAACAAGGTTAGAAATATAAGGCTAATACTCATTTAAATGGGGCTCGTCGAGTCGGGATCAATTTGACCGAAAAATCCAAGGCTAACACCCCTCCAAAAACCAAGTTCAACCATGTTTGAGAGAAAAGTGTATTACTCATAATTTTGAAGTCTAATACCAACTAAAAGCTCTTGCATATGCACAAGGTTAGAAATATAAGTCTAATACTCATTTAAATGGGGCTCGTCGAATCGGGGATCGATTTGTCCCAAAATCCAAGGCAACACCCCCTCCAAAAACCAAGTTCAACCATGTTTGGGGGAAAAGTGTATTACCCATAAATTTGAAGTCTAATACCAACTAAAGGGTCTTTTATATGAACAAAGTTAGAAATATAAGGCTAATACTCATTTAAATGGGGCTCGTCGAGTCAGGATCAATTTGACCGAAAATCCAAGGCTAACACCCCCTTCAAAAACCAAGTTCAACCATGTTTGAGAGAAAAGTGTATTACCCATAATTTTGAAGTCTAATACCAACTAAAAGCTCTTGGATATGAACAAGGTTCGAAATATAACGCTAATACTCATTTAAATGGGGCTCGTCGAGTCAGGATCAATTTGTCCGAAAATCCAAGGCTAACACCCCCTCCAAAAACCAAGTTCAACCATGTTTGGAGGAAAAGTGTATTACCCATAAATTTGAAGTCTAATACCAACTAAAGGGTCTTGGATATGAACAAGGTTATAAATATAAGGCTAATACTCATTTAAATAGGGGCTCATCGAGTCGGGATCAATTTGACCGAAAATCCTAGGCTAACACCCCCTCCAAACACCAAGTTCAACCATGTTTGGGAGAAAAGTGTATTACCCATAAATTTGAAGTCTAATACCAACTAAAGGGTCTTTCATATGAACAAGGTTAGAAATATAAGGCTAATACTCATTTAAATGGGGGCTCGTCAAATCAGGGATCAATTTGACCGCAAAATCCAAGGCTAACACCCCTCCAAAAAACCAAGTTCAACCATGTTTGGGAGAAAAGTGTATTACCCATAAATTTGAAGTCTAATACCAACTAAAAGATCTTGGATATGAACAAGGTTAGAAATATAAGGCTAATACTCATTTAAATGGGGCTCGTCGAATCAGGATCAGTTTGTCCCAAAATCCAAGGCTAACACCGCCTCCAAAAACCAAGTTCAACCATGTTTGGGGGAAAAGTGTATTACCCATAAATTTGAAGTCTAATAACAACTAAAGGGTCTTTGATATGAACAAGGTTAGAAATATAAGGCTAATACTCATTTAAATGGGGCTCGTCGAGTCAGGATCAATTTGACCGAAAATCGAAGGCTAACACCCCCTCCAAAAACCAAGTTCAACCATGTTTGATAGAAAAGTGTATTACCCATAATTTTGAAGTCTAATACCAACTAAAAGCTCTTGGATATGATCAAGGTTAGAAATATAAGGCTAATACTCATTTAAATGGGGCTCGTCGAGTCAGGATCAATTTGTCCGAAAATCCAAGGCTAACACCCCCTCCAAAAACCAAGTTCAACCATGTTTGGGAGAAAAGTGTATTACCCATAAATTTGAAGTCTAATACCAACTAAAGGGTCTTTCATATGAACAAGGTTAGAAATATAAGGCTAATGCTCATTTAAATGGGGCTCGTCGAGTCAGGATCAATTTGACCGAAAATCCAAGGCTAACACCCCCTCCAAAAACCAAGTTCAACCATGTTTGGGAGAAAAGTGTATTACCCATAAATTTGAAGTCTAATACCAACTAAAAGATCTTGGATATGAACAAGGTTAGAAATATAAGGCTAATACTCATTTAAATGGGGCTCGTCGAATCAGGATCAGTTTGTCCCAAAATCCAAGGCTAACACCGCCTCCAAAAACCAAGTTCAACCATGTTTGGGGGAAAAGTGTATTACCCATAAATTTGAAGTATAATACCAACAAAAGGGTCTTGTATATGAACAAGGTTAGAAATATAAGGCTAATACTCATTTAAATGGGGCTCGTCGAGTCAGGATCAATTTGACCGAAAATCCAAGGCTAACACCCCCTCCAAAAACCAAGTTCAACCATGTTTGAGAGAAAAGTGTATTACTCATAATTTTGAAGTCTAATACCAACTAAAAGCTCTTGCATATGCACAAGGTTAGAAATATAAGTCTAATACTCATTTAAATGGGGCTCGTCGAATCAGGATCAGTTTGTCCCAAAATCCAAGGCAACACCCCCTCCAAAAACCAAGTTCAACCATGTTTGGGGGAAAAGTGTATTACCCATAAATTTGAAGTCTAATACCAACTAAAGGGTCTTTTATATGAACAAAGTTAGAAATATAAGGCTAATACTCATTTAAATGGGGCTCGTCGAGTCAGGATCAATTTGACCGAAAATCCAAGGCTAACACCCCCTCCAAAAACCAAGTTCAACCATGTTTGGGAGAAAAGTGTATTACCCATAAATTTGAAGTCTAATACCAACTAAAAGATCTTGGATATGAACAAGGTTAGAAATATAAGGCTAATACTCATTTAAATGGGGCTCGTCGAATCAGGATCAGTTTGTCCCAAAATCCAAGGCTAACACCGCCTCCAAAAACCAAGTTCAACCATGTTTGGGGGAAAAGTGTATTACCCATAAATTTGAAGTATAATACCAACAAAAGGGTCTTGTATATGAACAAGGTTAGAAATATAAGGCTAATACTCATTTAAATGGGGCTCGTCGAGTCAGGATCAATTTGACCGAAAATCCAAGGCTAACACCCCCTCCAAAAACCAAGTTCAACCATGTTTGAGAGAAAAGTGTATTACTCATAATTTTGAAGTCTAATACCAACTAAAAGCTCTTGCATATGCACAAGGTTAGAAATATAAGTCTAATACTCATTTAAATGGGGCTCGTCGAATCAGGATCAGTTTGTCCCAAAATCCAAGGCAACACCCCCTCCAAAAACCAAGTTCAACCATGTTTGGGGGAAAAGTGTATTACCCATAAATTTGAAGTCTAATACCAACTAAAGGGTCTTTTATATGAACAAAGTTAGAAATATAAGGCTAATACTCATTTAAATGGGGCTCGTCGAGTCAGGATCAATTTGACCGAAAATCCAAGGCTAACACCCCCTTCAAAAACCAAGTTCAACCATGTTTGAGAGAAAAGTGTATTACCCATAATTTTGAAGTCTAATACCAACTAAAAGCTCTTGGATATGAACAAGGTTCGAAATATAACGCTAATACTCATTTAAATGGGGCTCGTCGAGTCAGGATCAATTTGTCCGAAAATCCAAGGCTAACACCCCCTCCAAAAACCAAGTTCAACCATGTTTGGAGGAAAAGTGTATTACCCATAAATTTGAAGTCTAATACCAACTAAAGGGTCTTGGATATGAACAAGGTTATAAATATAAGGCTAATACTCATTTAAATAGGGCTCATCGAGTCAGGATCAATTTGACCGAAAATCCTAGGCTAACACCCCCTCCAAACACCAAGTTCAACCATGTTTGGGAGAAAAGTGTATTACCCATAAATTTGAAGTCTAATACCAACTAAAGGGTCTTTCATATGAACAAGGTTAGAAATATAAGGCTAATACTCATTTAAATGGGGCTCGTCAAATCAGGATCAATTTGACCGCAAATCCAAGGCTAACACCCCCTCCAAAAACCAAGTTCAACCATGTTTGGGAGAAAAGTGTATTACCCATAAATTTGAAGTCTAATACCAACTAAAAGATCTTGGATATGAACAAGGTTAGAAATATAAGGCTAATACTCATTTAAATGGGGCTCGTCGAATCAGGATCAGTTTGTCCCAAAATCCAAGGCTAACACCGCCTCCAAAAACCAAGTTCAACCATGTTTGGGGGAAAAGTGTATTACCCATAAATTTGAAGTCTAATAACAACTAAAGGGTCTTTGATATGAACAAGGTTAGAAATATAAGGCTAATACTCATTTAAATGGGGCTCGTCGAGTCAGGATCAATTTGACCGAAAATCGAAGGCTAACACCCCCTCCAAAAACCAAGTTCAACCATGTTTGATAGAAAAGTGTATTACCCATAATTTTGAAGTCTAATACCAACTAAAAGCTCTTGGATATGATCAAGGTTAGAAATATAAGGCTAATACTCATTTAAATGGGGCTCGTCGAGTCAGGATCAATTTGTCCGAAAATCCAAGGCTAACACCCCCTCCAAAAACCAAGTTCAACCATGTTTGGGAGAAAAGTGTATTACCCATAAATTTGAAGTCTAATACCAACTAAAGGGTCTTTCATATGAACAAGGTTAGAAATATAAGGCTAATGCTCATTTAAATGGGGCTCGTCGAGTCAGGATCAATTTGACCGAAAATCCAAGGCTAACACCCCCTCCAAAAACCAAGTTCAACCATGTTTGGGAGAAAAGTGTATTACCCATAAATTTGAAGTCTAATACCAACTAAAAGATCTTGGATATGAACAAGGTTAGAAATATAAGGCTAATACTCATTTAAATGGGGCTCGTCGAATCGGGGATCGGTTGTCCCAAAATCCAAGGCTAACACCGCCTCCAAAAACCAAGTTCAACCATGTTTGGGGGGAAAAGTGTATTACCCATAAATTTGAAGTATAATACCAACAAAAGGGTCTTGTATATGAACAAGGTTAGAAATATAAGGCTAATACTCATTTAAATGGGGCTCGTCGAGTCAGGATCAATTTGACCGAAAATCCAAGGCTAACACCCCCTCCAAAAACCAAGTTCAACCATGTTTGAGAGAAAAGTGTATTACTCATAATTTTGAAGTCTAATACCAACTAAAAGCTCTTGCATATGCACAAGGTTAGAAATATAAGTCTAATACTCATTTAAATGGGGCTCGTCGAATCAGGATCAGTTTGTCCCAAAATCCAAGGCAACACCCCCTCCAAAAACCAAGTTCAACCATGTTTGGGGGAAAAGTGTATTACCCATAAATTTGAAGTCTAATACCAACTAAAGGGTCTTTTATATGAACAAAGTTAGAAATATAAGGCTAATACTCATTTAAATGGGGCTCGTCGAGTCAGGATCAATTTGACCGAAAATCCAAGGCTAACACCCCCTTCAAAAACCAAGTTCAACCATGTTTGAGAGAAAAGTGTATTACCCATAATTTTGAAGTCTAATACCAACTAAAAGCTCTTGGATATGAACAAGGTTCGAAATATAACGCTAATACTCATTTAAATGGGGCTCGTCGAGTCGGGATCAATTTGTCCGAAAAATCCAAGGCTAACACCCCCTCCAAAAACCAAGTTCAACCATGTTTGGGAGGAAAAGTGTATTACCCATAAATTTGAAGTCTAATACCAACTAAAAGGGTCTTGGATATGAACAAGGTTATAAATATAAGGCTAATACTCATTTAAATGGGGCTCATCGAGTCAGGATCAATTTGACCGAAAATCCTAGGCTAACACCCCCTCCAAACACCAAGTTCAACCATGTTTGGGAGAAAAGTGTATTACCCATAAATTTGAAGTCTAATACCAACTAAAGGGTCTTTCATATGAACAAGGTTAGAAATATAAGGCTAATACTCATTTAAATGGGGCTCGTCAAATCAGGATCAATTTGACCGAAAATCCAAGGCTAACACCCCCTCCAAAAACCAAGTTCAACCATGTTTGGGAGAAAAGTGTATTACCCATAAATTTGAAGTCTAATACCAACTAAAAGATCTTGGATATGAACAAGGTTAGAAATATAAGGCTAATACTCATTTAAATGGGGCTCGTCGAATCAGGATCAGTTTGTCCCAAAATCCAAGGCTAACACCGCCTCCAAAAACCAAGTTCAACCATGTTTGGGGGAAAAGTGTATTACCCATAAATTTGAAGTCTAATAACAACTAAAGGGTCTTTGATATGAACAAGGTTAGAAATATAAGGCTAATACTCATTTAAATGGGGGCTCGTCGAGTCGGGGATCAATTTGACCGAAAAATCGAAGGCTAACACCCCCTCCAAAAACCAAGTTCAACCATGTTTGATAGAAAAGTGTATTACCCATAATTTTGAAGTCTAATACCAACTAAAAGCTCTTGGATATGATCAAGGTTAGAAATATAAGGCTAATACTCATTTAAATGGGGCTCGTCGAGTCAGGATCAATTTGTCCGAAAATCCAAGGCTAACACCCCCTCCAAAAACCAAGTTCAACCATGTTTGGAGAGAAAAGTGTATTACCCATAAATTTGAAGTCTAATACCAACTAAAGGGTCTTGGATATGAACAAGGTTATAAATATAAGGCTAATACTCATTTAAATGGGGCTCATCGAGTCAGGATCAATTTGACCGAAAATCCAAGGCTAACACCCCCTCCAAAAACCAAGTTCAACCATGTTTGGGAGAAAAGTGTATTACCCATAAATTTGAAGTCTAATACCAACTAAAGGGTCTTTCATATGAACAAGGTTAGAAATATAAGGCTAATACTCATTTAAATGGGGCTCGTCGACTCAGGATCAATTTGACCGAAAATCCAAGGCTAACACCCCCTCCAAAAACCAAGTTCAACCATGTTTGGGAGAAAAGTGTATTACCCATAAATTTGAAGTCTAATACCAACTAAAAGATCTTGGATATGAACAAGGTTAGAAATATAAGGCTAATACTCATTTAAATGGGGCTCGTCGAATCAGGATCAGTTTGTCCCAAAATCCAAGGCTAACACCGCCTCCAAAAACCAAGTTCAACCATGTTTGGGGGAAAAGTGTATTACCCATAAATTTGAAGTCTAATAACAACTAAAGGGTCTTTGATATGAACAAGGTTAGAAATATAAGGCTAATACTCATTTAAATGGGGCTCGTCGAGTCAGGATCAATTTGACCGGAAATCCAAGGCTAACACCCCCTCCAAAAACCAAGTTCAACCATGTTTGGGAGAAAAGTGTACTACCCATAAATTTGAAGTCTAATACCAACTAAAGGGTCTTTCATATGAACAAGGTTAGAAATATAAGGCTAATACTCATTTAAATGGGGCTCGTCGAGTCAGGATCAATTTGACCGAAAATCCAAGGCTAATACCCCCTCCAAAAACCAAGTTCAACCATGTTTGGGAGAAAAGTGTATTACCCATAAATTTGAGTCTAATATCAACTAAAAGATTTTGGATATGAACAAGGTTAGAAATATAAGGCTAATACTCATTTAAATGGGGCTTGTCGAATCAGGATCAGTTTGTCCCAAAATCCAAGGCTAACACCGCCTCCAAAAACCAAGTTCAACCATGTTTGGGGGAAAAGTGTATTACCCATAAATTAGAAGTCTAATACCAACTAAAGGGTCTTTGATATGAACAAGGTTAGAAATATAAGGCTAATACTCATTTAAATGGGGCTCGTCGAGTTAGGATCAATTTGACCGAAAATCCAAGGCTAACACCCCCTCCAAAAACCAAGTTCAACCATGTTTGAGAGAAAAGTGTATTACCCATAATTTTGAAGTCTAATACCAACTAAAAGCTCTTGGATATGAATAAGGTTAGAAATATAAGTCTACTACTCGTTTAAATGGGGTTCGTCGAGTCAGGATCAATTTGTCCGAAAATCCAAGGTAAACACCCCCTCCAAAAACCAAGTTGAACCATGTTTGGGAGAAAAGTGTATTACCCATAAATTTGAAGTCTAATACAAACTAAAAGATCTTGTATATGAACAAGGTTAGAAATATAAGGCTAATACTCATTTAAATGGGGCTCGTCGAGTCAGGATCAATTTGACCGAAAATCCAAGGCTAACACCCCCTCCAAAAACCAAGTTCAACCATGTTTGAGAGAAAAGTGTATTACCCATAAATTTGAAGTCTAACACCAACTAAAAGCTCTTGCATATGCACAAGGTTAGAAATATAAGTCTAATACTCATTTAAATGGGGCTCGTCGAATCGGGACCGGTTTGTCCCAAAATCCAAGGCAACACCCCCTCCAAAAAACCAAGTTCAACCATGTTTGGGGGAAAAAGTGTATTACCCATAAATTTGAAGTCTAATACCAACTAAAAGCTCTTGTATATGAACAATGTAAAAAATATAAGGCTAATACTCATATAAATGGGGCTCGTCGAGTCAGGATCAATTTGACCGAAAATCCAAGGCTAACACCCCCTCCAAAAACCAAGTTCAACCATGTTTGGGAGAAAAGTGTATTACCCATAAATTTGAAGTCTAATACCAACTAAAGGGTCTTTGATATGAACAAGGTTAGAAATATAAGGCTAATACTCATTTAAATGGGGCTCGTCGAGTCAGGATCAATTTGACCGAAAATCCAAGGCTAACACCCCCTCCAAAAACCAAGTTCAACCATGTTTGGGAGAAAAGTGTATTACCCATAAATTTGAAGTCTAATACCAACTAAAGGGTCTTTGATATGAACAAGGTTAGAAATATAAGGCTAATACTCATTTAAATGGGGCTCGTCGAGTCAGGATCAATTTGATCGAAAATCCAAGGCTAACACCCCCTCCAAAAACCAAGTTCAACCATGTTTGAGAGAAAAGTGTATTACCCATAATTTTGAAGTCTAATACCAACTAAAAGCTCTTGGATATGAACAAGGTTAGAAATATAAGGCTACTACTCATTTAAATGGGGCTCGTCGAGTCAGGATCAATTTGTCCGAAAATCCAAGGCTAACACCCCCTCCAAAAACCAAGTTCAACCATGTTTGGGAGAAAAGTGTATTTCCCATAAATTTGAAGTCTAATACCAACTAAAAGATCTTGTATATGAACAAGGTTAGAAATATAAGGCTAATACTCATTTAAATGGGGCTCGTCGAGTCAGGATCAATTTGACCGAAAATCCAAGGCTAACACCGCCTCCAAAAACCAAGTTCAACCATGTTTGGGGGAAAAGTGTATTACCCATAAATTTGAAGTCTAATAACAACTAAAGGGTCTTTGATATGAACAAGGTTAGAAATATAAGGCTAATACTCATTTAAATGGGGCTCGTCGAGTCAGGATCAATTTGACCGGAAATCCAAGGCTAACACCCCCTCCAAAAACCAAGTTCAACCATGTTTGGGAGAAAAGTGTACTACCCATAAATTTGAAGTCTAATACCAACTAAAGGGTCTTTCATATGAACAAGGTTAGAAATATAAGGCTAATACTCATTTAAATGGGGCTCGTCGAGTCGGGGATCAATTTGACCGAAAATCCAAGGCTAATACCCCCTCCAAAAACCAAGTTCAACCATGTTTGGGAGAAAAGTGTATTACCCATAAATTTGAGTCTAATATCAACTAAAAGATCTTGGATATGAACAAGGTTAGAAATATAAGGCTAATACTCATTTAAATGGAGCTTGTCGAATCGGGATCGGTTGTCCCAAAATCCAAGGCTAACACCGCCTCCAAAAACCAAGTTCAACCATGTTTGGGGGAAAAGTGTATTACCCATAAATTAGAAGTCTAATACCAACTAAAGGGTCTTTGATATGAACAAGGTTAGAAATATAAGGCTAATACTCATTTAAATGGGGGCTCGTCGAGTTAGGATCAATTTGACCGAAAATCCAAGGCTAACACCCCCTCCAAAAACCAAGTTCAACCATGTTTGAGAGAAAAGTGTATTACCCATAATTTTGAAGTCTAATACCAACTAAAAGCTCTTGGATATGAATAAGGTTAGAAATATAAGTCTACTACTCGTTTAAATGGGGTTCGTCGAGTCAGGATCAATTTGTCCGAAAATCCAAGGTAAACACCCCCTCCAAAAACCAAGTTGAACCATGTTTGGGAGAAAAGTGTATTACCCATAAATTTGAAGTCTAATACAAACTAAAAGATCTTGTATATGAACAAGGTTAGAAATATAAGGCTAATACTCATTTAAATGGGGCTCGTCGAGTCAGGATCAATTTGACCGAAAATCCAAGGCTAACACCCCCTCCAAAAACCAAGTTCAACCATGTTTGAGAGAAAAGTGTATTACCCATAAATTTGAAGTCTAACACCAACTAAAAGCTCTTGCATATGCACAAGGTTAGAAATATAAGTCTAATACTCATTTAAATGGGGCTCGTCGAATCAGGACCAGTTTGTCCCAAAATCCAAGGCAACACCCCCTCCAAAAACCAAGTTCAACCATGTTTGGGGAAAAAGTGTATTACCCATAAATTTGAAGTCTAATACCAACTAAAAGCTCTTGTATATGAACAATGTAAAAAATATAAGGCTAATACTCATATAAATGGGGCTCGTCGAGTCAGGATCAATTTGACCGAAAATCCAAGGCTAACACCCCCTCCAAAAACCAAGTTCAACCATGTTTGGGAGAAAAGTGTATTACCCATAAATTTGAAGTCTAATACCAACTAAAGGGTCTTTGATATGAACAAGGTTAGAAATATAAGGCTAATACTCATTTAAATGGGGGCTCGTCGAGTCGGGATCAATTTGACCGAAAATCCAAGGCTAACACCCCCTCCAAAAACCAAGTTCAACCATGTTTGGGAGAAAAGTGTATTACCCATAAATTTGAAGTCTAATACCAACTAAAGGGTCTTTGATATGAACAAGGTTAGAAATATAAGGCTAATACTCATTTAAATGGGGCTCGTCGAGTCAGGATCAATTTGACCGAAAATCCAAGGCTAACACCCCCTCCAAAAACCAAGTTCAACCATGTTTGAGAGAAAAGTGTATTACCCATAATTTTGAAGTCTAATACCAACTAAAAGCTCTTGGATATGAACAAGGTTAGAAATATAAGGCTACTACTCATTTAAATGGGGCTCGTCGAGTCAGGATCAATTTGTCCGAAAATCCAAGGCTAACACCCCCTCCAAAAACCAAGTTCAACCATGTTTGGGAGAAAAGTGTATTTCCCATAAATTTGAAGTCTAATACCAACTAAAAGATCTTGTATATGAACAAGGTTAGAAATATAAGGCTAATACTCATTTAAATGGGGCTCGTCGAGTCAGGATCAATTTGACCGAAAATCCAAGGCTAACACCCCCTCCAAAAACCAAGTTCAACCATGTTTGAGAGAAAAGTGTATTACCCATAAATTTGAAGTCTAATACCAACTAAAAGCTCTTGCATATGAACAAGGTTAGAAATATAAGGCTAATACTCATTTAAATGGGGCTCGTCGAATCAGGATCAGTTTGTCCCAAAATCCAAGGCAACACCCCCTCTAAAAACCAAGTTCTACCATGTTTGGGGGAAAACTGTATTACCCATAAATTTGAAGTCTAATTCCAAGTAAAGGGTATTTGATATGAAAAAGGTTAGAAATATAAGGCTAATACTCATTTAAATGGGGCTCGTCGAGTCAGGATCAATTTGTCCGAAAATCCAAGGCTAACACCCCCTCCAAAAACCAAGTTCAACCATGTTTGGAGGAAAAGTGTATTACCCATAAATTTGAAGTCTAATACCAACTAAAGGGTCTTGGATATGAACAAGGTTATAAATATAAGGTTAATACAGATTTAAATGGGGCTCGTCGAGTCAGAATCAATTTGACCGAAAATCCAAGGCTAACACCCCCTCCAAAAACCAAGTTCAACCATGTTTGGGAGAAAAGTGTATTACCCATAAATTTGAAGTCTAATACCAACTAAAGGGTCTTTCATATGAACAAGGTTACAAATATAAGGCTAATAATCATTTAAATGGGGCTCGTCGAGTCAGGATCAATTTGTCAGAAAATTCAAGGCTAACACCCCCTCCAAAAACCAAGTTCAACCATGTTTGGGAGAAAAGTGTATTACCCATAAATTTGAAGTCTAATACCAACTAAAGGGTCTTTCATATGAACAAGGTTAGAAATATAAGGCTAATACTCATTTAAATGGGGCTCGTCGAGTCAGGATCAATTTGTCCGAAAATCCAAGGCTAACACCCCCTCCAAAAACCAAGTTCAACCATGTTTGGGAGAAAAGTGTATTACCCATAATTTTGAAGTCTAATACCAACTAAAAGATCTTGTATATGAACAATGTTAAAAATATAAGGCTAATACTCATATAAATGGGGCTCGTCGAGTCAGGATCAATTTGTCCAAAAATCGAAGGCTAACACCCCTCCAAAAACCAAGTTCAACCATGTTTGGGAGAAAAGTGTATTACCCATAAATTTGTAGTCTAATACCAACTAAAAGATATTGGATATGAACAAGGTTGGAAATATAAGGCTAATACTCATTTAAATGGGGCTCGTCGAGTCAGGATCAATTTGTCCGAAAATCCAAGGCTAACACCCCCTCCAAAAACCAAGTTCAACCATGTTTGGGGGAAAAGTGTATTACCCATAAATTTGAAGTCTAATACTAACTAAAGGGTCTTGTATATGAACAAGGTTTGAAATATAAGGCTAATACTCATTTAAATGGGGCTCGTCGACTCAGGATCAATTTGACCGAAAATCCAAGGCTAACACCCCCTCCAAAAACCAAGTTCAACCATGTTTGGGAGAAAAGTGTATTACCCATAATTTTGAAGTATAATACCAACTAAAAGATCTTGTATATGAACAAGGTTAGAAATATAAGGCAAATACTCATTTAAATGGGGCTCGTCGAGTCAGGATCAATTTGACTGAAAATCCAAGGCTAACACCCCTCCAAAAACCAAGTTCAACCATGTTTGGGGGAAAAGTGTATTACCCATAAATTTGTAGTCTAAGACCAACTAAAAGCTCTTGGATATGAACAAGGTTAGAAATATAAGGCTAATACTAATTTAAATGGGGCTCGTCGAGTCAGGATCAATTTGACCGAAAATCCAAGGCTAACACCCCCTCCAAAAACCAAGTTCAACCATGTTTGGGAGAAAAGTGTATTACCCATAAATTTGAAGTCTAATACTAACTAAAGGGTCTTGTATATGAAAAAGGTTAGAAATATAAGGCTAATACTCATTTAAATGGGGCTCGTCGACTCAGGATCAATTTGACCGAAAATCCAAGGCTAACACCCCCTCCAAAAACCAAGTTCAACCATGTTTGGGCGAAAAGTGTATTACCCATAATTTTGAAGTATAATACCAACTAAAAGATCTTGTATATGAACAAGGTTAGAAATATAAGGCAAATACTCATTTAAATGGGGCTCGTCGAGTCAGGATCAATTTGACTGAAAATCCAAGGCTAACACCCCTCCAAAAACCAAGTTCAACCATGTTTGGGGGAAAAGTGTATTACCCATAAATTTGTAGTCTAAGACCAACTAAAAGATCTTGGATATGAACAAGGTTAGAAATATAAGGCTAATACTAATTTAAATGGGGCTCGTCGAGTCAGGATCAATTTGACCGAAAATCCAAGGCTAACACCCCCTCCAAAAACCAAGTTCAACCATGTTTGGGAGAAAAGTGTATTACCCATAAATTTGAAGTCTAATACCAACTAAAAGCTCTTGGATATGAGCAAGGTTGGAAATATAAGGCTAATACTCATTTAAATGGGGCTCGTCGAGTCAGGATCAATTTGTCCGAAAATCCAAGGCTAACACCCCCTCGAAAAACCAAGTTCAACCATGTTTGGGGGAAAAGTGTATTACCCATAAATTTGAAGTATAATACTAACTAAAGCGTCTTGTATATGAACAAGGTTAGAAATATAAGGCTAATACTCATTTAAATGGGGCTCGTCGACTCAGGATCAATTTGACCGAAAATCCAAGGTTAACACCCCTCCAAAAACCAAGTTCAACCATGTTTGGGAGAAAAGTGTATTACCCATAAATTTGTAGTCTAATACCAACTAAAAGCTCTTGGATATGAACAAGGTTGGAAATATAAGGCTAATACTCATTTAAATGGGGCTCGTCGAGTCAGGATCAATTTGTCCGAAAATCCAAGGCTAACACCCCCTCCAAAAACCAAGTTCAACCATGTTTGGGAGAAAAGTATATTACCCATAAATTTGTAGTCTAATACCAACTAAAAGCTCTTGGATATGAACAAGGTTAGAGATATTAGGCTAATACTAATTTAAATGGGGCTCGTCGAGTCAGGGATCAATTTGTCCGAAAATCCAAGGCTAACACCCCCTCGAAAAACCAAGTTCAACCATGTTTTGGGGGGAAAAGTGTATTACCCATAATTTTGAAGTATAATACCAACTAAAAGCTCTTGTATATGACCAAGGTTAGAAATATAAGGCAAATACTCAATTAAATGGGGGCTCGCCGAGTCAGGGATCAATTTGACCGAAAATCCAAGGCTAACACCCCTCCAAAAACCAAGTTCAACCATGTTTGGGGGAAAAGTGTATTACCCATAAATTTGAAGTCTAATACCAACTAAAAGTTCTTGTATATGAACAATGTTAAAAATATAAGGCTAATACTCATATAAATGGGGCTCGTCGATTCAGGATCAATTTGTCCGAAAATCGAAGGCTAACACCCCTCCAAAAACCAAGTTCAACCATGTTTGGGAGAAAAGTGTATTACCCATAAATTTGTAGTCTAATACCAACTAAAAGCTCTTGGATATGAGCAAGGTTGGAAATATAAGGCTAATACTCATTTAAATGGGGCTCGTCGAGTCAGGATCAATTTGTCCGAAAATCCAAGGCTAACACCCCCTCGAAAAACCAAGTTCAACCATGTTTGGGGGAAAAGTGTATTACCCATAATTTTGAAGTATAATACCAACTAAAAGCTCTTGTATATGACCAAGGTTAGAAATATAAGGCAAATACTCAATTAAATGGGGCTCGTCGAGTCAGGATCAATTTGACCGAAAATCCAAGGCTAACACCCCCTCCAAAAACCAAGTTCAACCATGTTTGGGGGAAAAGTGTATTACCCATAAATTTGAAGTCTAATACCAACTAAAAGTTCTTGTATATGAACAATGTTAAAAATATAAGGCTAATACTCATATAAATGGGGCTCGTCGAGTCAGGATCAATTTGTCCGAAAATCGAAGTCTAACACCCCTCCAAAAACCAAGTTCAACCATGTTTGGGAGAAAAGTGTATTACCCATAAATTTGTAGTCTAATACCAACTAAAAGCTCTTGGATATGAGCAAGGTTGGAAATATAAGGCTAATACTCATTTAAATGGGGCTCGTCGAGTCAGGATCAATTTGTCCGAAAATCCAAGGCTAACACCCCCTCCAAAAACCAAGTTCAACCATGTTTGGGAGAAAAGTATATTACCCATAAATTTGAAGTCTAATACCAACTAAAAGCTCTTGTATATGAACAAGGTTAGAAATATAAGGCAAATACTCAATTAAATGGGGCTCGTCGAGTCAGGATCAATTTGACCGAAAATCCAAGGCTAACACCCCTCCAAAAACCAAGTTCAACCATGTTTGGGAGAAAAGTATATTACCCATAAATTTGTAGTCTAATACCAACTAAAAGCTCTTGGATATGAACAAGGTTAGAAATATAAGGCTAATACTAATTTAAATGGGGCTCGTCAAGTCAGGATCAATTTGTCCGAAAATCCAAGGCTAACACCCCCTCCAAAAACCAAGTTCAACCATGTTTGGGGGAAAAGTGTATTACCCATAAATTTGAAGTCTAATACAAACTAAAGGTTCTTTGATATGAACAAGGTTATAAATATAAGGCTAATACTCATTTAAATGGGGCTCGTCGAGTCAGGATCAATTTGACCGAAAATCCATGGCTAACACCCCCTCCAAAAACCAAGTTCAACCATATTTGGGAGAAAAGTGTATTACCCATAAATTTGAAGTCTAATACCAACTAAAAGTTCTTGTATATGAACAATGTTAAAAATATAAGGCTAATACTCATATAAATGGGGGCTCGTCGAGTCGGGGATCAATTTGTCCGAAAAATCGAAGGCTAACACCCCTCCAAAAACCAAGTTCAACCATGTTTGGGAGAAAAGTGTATTACCCATAAATTTGTAGTCTAATACCAACTAAAAGCTCTTGGATATGAGCAAGGTTGGAAATATAAGGCTAATACTCATTTAAATGGGGGCTCGTCGAGTCAGATCAATTTGTCCGAAAATCCAAGGCTAACACCCCTCCAAAAACCAAGTTCAACCATGTTTGGGAGAAAAGTGTATTACCCATAAATTTGAAGTCTAATACCAACTAAAAGCTCTTGTATATGAACAAGGTTAGAAATATAAGGCAAATACTCAATTAAATGGGGCTCGTCGAGTCAGGATCAATTTGACCGAAAATCCAAGGCAAACACCCCTCCAAAAACCAAGTTCAACCATGTTTGGGAGAAAAGTATATTACCCATAAATTTGTAGTCTAATACCAACTAAAAGCTCTTGGATATGAACAAGGTTGGAAATATAAGGCTAATACTCATTTAAATGGGGCTCGTCGAGTCAGGATCAATTTGTCCGAAAAACCAAGGCTAACACCCCCTCCAAAAACCAAGTTCAACCATGTTTGGGAGAAAAGTATATTACCCATAAATTTGTAGTCTAATACCAACTAAAAGCTCTTGGATATGAACAAGGTTAGAGATATTAGGCTAATACTAATTTAAATGGGGCTCGTCGAGTCAGGATCAATTTGTCCGAAAATCCAAGGCTAACACCCCCTCGAAAAACCAAGTTCAACCATGTTTGGGGGAAAAGTGTATTACCCATAATTTTGAAGTATAATACCAACTAAAAGCTCTTGTATATGACCAAGGTTAGAAATATAAGGCAAATACTCAATTAAATGGGGCTCGTCGAGTCAGGATCAATTTGACCGAAAATCCAAGGCTAACACCCCCTCCAAAAACCAAGTTCAACCATGTTTGGGGGAAAAGTGTATTACCCATAAATTTGAAGTCTAATACCAACTAAAAGTTCTTGTATATGAACAATGTTAAAAATATAAGGCTAATACTCATATAAATGGGGCTCGTCGAGTCAGGATCAATTTGTCCGAAAATCGAAGGCAAACACCCCTCCAAAAACCAAGTTCAACCATGTTTGGGGGAAAAGTGTATTACCCATAAATTTGAAGTCTAATACCAACTAAAGGGTCTTGGATATGAACAAGGTTAGAAATATAAGGCTAATACTAATTTAAATGGGGCTCGTCGAGTCAGGATCAATTTGTCCGAAAATCCAAGGCTAACACCCCCTCCAAAAACCAAGTTCAACCATGTGTTGGGGGAAAAGTGTATTACCCATAAATTTGAAGTCTAATACCAACTAAAAGTTCTTGTATATGAACAATGTTAAAAATATAAGGCTAATACTCATATAAATGGGGCTCGTCGAGTCAGGATCAATTTGTCCGAAAATCGAAGGCTAACACCCCTCCAAAAACCAAGTTCAACCATGTTTGGGAGAAAAGTGTATTACCCATAAATTTGTAGTCTAATACCAACTAAAAGCTCTTGGATATGAGCAAGGTTGGAAATATAAGGCTAATACTCATTTAAATGGGGCTCGTCGAGTCAGGATCAATTTGTCCGAAAATCCAAGGCTAACACCCCCTCCAAAAACCAAGTTCAACCATGTTTGGGAGAAAAGTGTATTACCCATAAATTTGAAGTCTAATACCAACTAAAAGCTCTTGTATATGAACAAGGTTAGAAATATAAGGCAAATACTCAATTAAATGGGGCTCGTCGAGTCAGGATCAATTTGACCGAAAATCCAAGGCAAACACCCCTCCAAAAACCAAGTTCAACCATGTTTGGGAGAAAAGTATATTACCCATAAATTTGTAGTCTAATACCAACTAAAAGCTCTTGGATATGAACAAGGTTGGAAATATAAGGCTAATACTCATTTAAATGGGGCTCGTCGAGTCAGGATCAATTTGTCCGAAAATCCAAGGCTAACACCCCTCCAAAAACCAAGTTCAACCATGTTTGGGAGAAAAGTATATTACCCATAAATTTGTAGTCTAATACCAACTAAAAGCTCTTGGATATGAACAAGGTTAGAGATATTAGGCTAATACTAATTTAAATGGGGCTCGTCGAGTCAGGATCAATTTGTCCGAAAATCCAAGGCTAACACCCCCTCGAAAAACCAAGTTCAACCATGTTTGGGGGAAAAGTGTATTACCCATAATTTTGAAGTATAATACCAACTAAAAGCTCTTGTATATGACCAAGGTTAGAAATATAAGGCAAATACTCAATTAAATGGGGGCTCGTCGAGTCAGGGATCAATTTGACCGAAAATCCAAGGCTAACACCCCCTCCAAAAACCAAGTTCAACCATGTTTGGGGGAAAAGTGTATTACCCATAAATTTGAAGTCTAATACCAACTAAAAGTTCTTGTATATGAACAATGTTAAAAATATAAGGCTAATACTCATATAAATGGGGCTCGTCGAGTCAGGATCAATTTGTCCGAAAATCGAAGGCAAACACCCCTCCAAAAACCAAGTTCAACCATGTTTGGGGGAAAAGTGTATTACCCATAAATTTGAAGTCTAATACCAACTAAAGGGTCTTGGATATGAACAAGGTTAGAAATATAAGGCTAATACTAATTTAAATGGGGCTCGTCGAGTCAGGATCAATTTGTCCGAAAATCCAAGGCTAACACCCCCTCCAAAAACCAAGTTCAACCATGTTTGGGGGAAAAGTGTATTACCCATAAATTTGAAGTCTAATACAAACTAAAGGTTCTTTGATATGAACAAGGTTATAAATATAAGGCTAATACTCATTTAAATGGGGCTCGTCGAGTCAGGATCAATTTGACCGAAAATCCAAGGCTAACACCCCCTCCAAAAACCAAGTTCAACCATGTTTGGGCGAAAAGTGTATTACCCATAAATTTGAAGTCTAATACCAACTAAAAGCTCTTGTATATGAACAATGTAAAAAATATAAGGCTAATACTCATATAAATGGGGCTCGTCAAGTCAGGATCAATTTGTCCGAAATTCGAAGGCTAACACCCCTCCAAAAACCAAGTTCAACCATGTTTGGGAGAAAAGTGTATTACCCATAAATTTGTAGTCTAATACCAACTAAAAGCTCTTGGATATGAACAAGGTTGGAAATATAAGGCTAATACTCATTTAAATGGGGCTCGTCCAGTCAGGATCAATTTGTCCGAAAATCCAAGGCTAACACCCCCTCCAAAAACCAAGTTCAACCATGTGTTGGGGGAAAAGTGTATTACCCATAAATTTGAAGTCTAATACCAACTAAAAGTTCTTGTATATGAACAATGTTAAAAATATAAGGCTAATACTCATATAAATGGGGCTCGTCGAGTCAGGATCAATTTGTCCGAAAATCGAAGGCTAACACCCCTCCAAAAACCAAGTTCAACCATGTATGGGAGAAAAGTGTATTACCCATAAATTTGAAGTCTAATACCAAATAAAGGGTCTTGGATAGGAACAAGGTTAGAAATATAAGGCTAATACTCATTTAAATGGGCCTCGTCGACTCAGGATCAATTTGACCGAAAATCAAGGCTAACACCCCCTCCAAAAACCAAGTTCAACCATGTTTGGGAGAAAAGTGTATTACCCATAATTTTGAAGTATAATACCAACTAAAAGCTCTTGTATATGAACAAGGTTAGAAATATAAGGCAAATACTCAATTAAATAGGGCTCGTCGAGTCAGGATCAATTTGACCGAAAATCCAAGGCTAACACCCCTCCAAAAACCAAGTTCAACCATGTTTGGGAGAAAAGTATATTACCCATAAATTTGTAGTCTAATACCAACTAAAAGCTCTTGGATATGAACAAGGTTATAAATATAAGGCTAATACTCATTTAAATGGGGCTCGTCGAGTCAGGATCAATTTGTCCGAAAATCCAAGCCTAACACCCCCTCCAAAAACCAAGTTCAACCATGTTTGGGGGAAAAGTGTATTACCCATAAATTTGAAGTCTAATACCAACTAAAGGGTCTTGGATATGAACAAGGTTAGAAATATAAGTCTAATACTCATTTAAATGGGGCTCGTCGACTTAGGATCAATTTGACCGAAAATCCAAGGCTAACACCCCTCTAAAAACCAAGTTCAACCATGGTTGGGAGAAAAGTGTATTACCCATAAATTTGTAGTCTAATACCAACTAAAACCTCTTGGATATGAACAAGGTTAGAAATATAAGGCTAATACTAATTTAAATGGGGCTCGTCCAGTCAAAATCAATTTGTCCGAAAATCCAAGGCTAACACCCCCTCCAAAAACCAAGTTCAACCATGTTTGGGGGAAAAGTGTATTACCCATAAATTTGAAGTCTAATACCAACTAAAGGGTCTTGGATATGAACAAGGTTAGAAATATAAGGTTAATACTCATTTAAATGGGGCTCGTCGAGTCAGGATCAATTTGTCCGAAAATCGAAGGCTAATACCCCTCCATAAACCAAGTTCAACCATGTTTGGGAGAAAAGTGTATTACCCATAAATTTGTAGTCTAATACCAACTAAAAGCTCTTGGATATGAACAAGGTTGGAAATATAAGGCTAATACTCATTTAAATGGGGCTCGTCGAGTCAGGGATCAATTTGACCGAAAATCCAAGGCTAACACCCCTCCAAAAACCAAGTTCAACCATGTTTGGGCGAAAAGTGTATTACCCATAAATTTGAAGTCTAATACCAACTAAAAGCTCTTGTATATGAACAATGTAAAAAATATAAGGCTAATACTCATATAAATGGGGCTCGTCAAGTCAGGATCAATTTGTCCGAAAATCGAAGGCTAACACCCCTCCAAAAACCAAGTTCAACCATGTTTGGGAGAAAAGTGTATTACCCATAAATTTGTAGTCTAATACCAACTAAAAGCTCTTGGATATGAACAAGGTTGGAAATATAAGGCTAATACTCATTTAAATGGGGCTCGTCGAGTCAGGATGAATTTGACCGAAAATCCAAGGCTAACACCCCCTCCAAAAACCAAGTTCAACCATGTTTGGGAGAAAAGTGTATTACCCATAAATTTGAAGTCTAATACCAACTAAAAGCTCTTGTATATGAACAATGTAAAAAATATAAGGCTAATACTCATATAAATGGGGCTCGTCGAGTCAGGATCAATTTGTCAGAAAATCGAAGGCTAACACCCCTCCAAAAACCAAGTTCAACCATGTTTGGGAGAAAAGTGTATTACCCATAAATTTGTAGTCTAATACCAACTAAAAGCTCTTGGATATGAGCAAGGTTGGAAATATAAGGCTAATACTCATTTAAATGGGGCTTGTCGAGTCAGGATGAATTTGACCGAAAATCCAAGGCTAACACCCCCTCCAAAAACCAAGTTCAACCATGTTAGGGAGAAAAGTGTATTACCCATAAATTTGAAGTCTAATACCAACTAAAAGCTCTTGTATATGAACAATGTAAAAAATATAAGGCTAATACTCATATAAATGGGGCTCGTCGAGTCAGGATCAATTTGTCCGAAAATCGAAGGCTAACACCCCTCCAAAAACCAAGTTCAACCATGTTTGGGAGAAAAGTGTATTACCCATAAATTTGTAGTCTAATACCAACTAAAAGCTCTTGGATATGAGCAAGGTTGGAAATATAAGGCTAATACTCATTTAAATGGGGCTCGTCGAGTCAGGATCAATTTGTCCGAAAATCCAAGGCTAACACCCCCTCCAAAAACCAAGTTCAACCATGTTTGGGGGAAAAGTGTATTACCCATAAATTTGAAGTCTAATACCAACTAAAGGGTCTTGGATATGAACAAGGTTAGAAATATAAGGCTAATACTCATTTAAATGGGGCTCGTCGACTTAGGATCAATTTGACCGAAAATCCTAGGCTAACACCCCTCTAAAAACCAAGTTCAACCA
Source organism: Salix suchowensis (assembly GCA_029030765.1). Lineage (NCBI taxonomy): Eukaryota > Viridiplantae > Streptophyta > Magnoliopsida > Malpighiales > Salicaceae > Salix > Salix suchowensis. Next base: position 3,099,025 of record JAPFFH010000011.1, on the reverse strand, counting down.
TGGTTGGGAGAAAAGTGTATTACCCATAAATTTGTAGTCTAATACCAACTAAAAGCTCTTGGATATGAACAAGGTTAGAAATATAAGGCTAATACTAATTTAAATGGGGCTCGTCAAGTCAGGATCAATTTGTCCGAAAATCCATAGCTAACACCCCCTCCAAAAACCAAGTTCAACCATGTTTGGGGGAAAAGTGTATTACCCATAAATTTGAAGTCTAATACCAACTAAAGGGTCTTGGATATGAACAAGGTTAGAAATATAAGCCTAATACTCATTTAAATGGGGCTCGTCGAGTCAGGATCAATTTGACCGAAAATCCAAGGCTAACACCCCTCTAAAAACCAAGTTCAACCATGGTTGGGAGAAAAGTGTATTACCCATAAATTTGTAGTCTAATACCAACTAAAAGCTCTTGGATATGAACAAGGTTAGAAATATAAGGCTAATACTAATATAAATGGGGCTCGTCCAGTCAGGATCAATTTGTCCGAAAATCCAAGGCTAACACCCCCTCCAAAAACCAAGTTCAACCATGTGTTGGGGGAAAAGTGTATTACCCATAAATTTGTAGTCTAATACCAACTAAAAGTTCTTGTATATGAACAATGTTAAAAATATAAGGCTAATACTCATTTAAATGGGGCTCGTCGAGTCAGGATGAATTTGTCCGAAAATCGAAGGCTAACACCCCTCCAAAAACCAAGTTCAACCATGTATGGGAGAAAAGTGTATTACCCATAAATTTGAAGTCTAATACCAACTAAAAGCTCTTGTATATGAACAATGTAAAAAATATAAGGCTAATACTCATTTAAATGGGCCTCGTCGACTCAGGATCAATTTGACCGAAAATCCAAGGCTAACACCCCTCCAAAAACCAAGTTCAACCATGTTTGGGAGAAAAGTGTATTACCCATAAATTTGTAGTTTAATACCAACTAAAAGCTCTTGGATATGAGCAAGGTTGGAAATATAAGGCTAATACTCATTTAAATGGGGCTCGTCGAGTCAGGATCAATTTGACCGAAAATCCAAGGCTAACACCCCCTCCAAAAACCAAGTTCAACCATGTTTGGGGGAAAAGTGTATTACCCATAAACTTGAAGTCTAATACCAACTAAAGGGTCTTGGATATGAACAAGGTTAGAAATATAAGGCTAATACTCATTTAAATGGGGCTCGTCGACTTAGGATCAATTTGACCGAAAATCCAAGGCTAACACCCCTCTAAAAAACCAAGTTCAACCATGGTTGGGAGAAAAGTGTATTACCCATAAATTTGTAGTCTAATACCAACTAAAAGCTCTTGGATATGAACAAGGTTAGAAATATAAGGCTAATACTAATTTAAATGGGGCTCGTCAAGTCAGGATCAATTTGTCCGAAAATCCAAGGCTAACACCCCCTCCAAAAACCAAGTTCAACCATGTTTGGGGGAAAAGTGTATTACCTATAAATTTGAAGTCTAATACCAACTAAAGGGTCTTGGATATGAACAAGGTTAGAAATATAAGTCTAATACTCATTTAAATGGGGCTCGTCGACTTAGGATCAATTTGACCGAAAATCCAAGGCTAACACCCCTCTAAAAACCAAGTTCAACCATGGTTGGGAGAAAAGTGTATTACCCATAACTTTGTAGTCTAATACCAACTAAAAGCTCTTGGATATGAACAAGGTTAGAAATATAAGGCTAATACTAATTTAAATGGGGCTCGTCCAGTCAAAATCAATTTGTCCGAAAATCCAAGGCTAACACCCCCTCCAAAAACCAAGTTCAACCATGTTTGGGGGAAAAGTGTATTACCCATAAATTTGAGGTCTAATACCAACTAAAGGTTCTTGGATATGAACAAGGTTAGAAATATAAGGCTAATACTCATTTAAATGGGGCTCGTCGAGTCAGGATCAATTTGTCCGAAAATCGAAGGCTAACACCCCTCCGTAAACCAAGTTTAACCATGTTTGGGAGAAAAGTGTATTACCCATAAATTTGTAGTCTAATACCAACTAAAAGCTCTTGGATACGAACAAGGTTGGAAATACAAGGCTAATACTCATTTAAATGGGGCTCGTCGAGTCAGGATCAATTTGTCCGAAAATCCAAGGCTAACACCCCCTCTAAAAACCAAGTTCAACCATGTTTGGGGGAAAAGTGTATTACCCATAAATTTGAAGTCTAATACCAACTAAAGGGTCTTGGATATGAACAAGGTTAGAAATATAAGGCTAATACTCATTTAAATGGGGCTCGTCGAGTCAGGATCAATTTGACCGAAAATCCAAGGCTAACACCCCCAAAAAAAACCAAGTTCAACCATGTTTGGGAGAAAAGTGTATTACCCATAATTTTGAAGTCTAATACCAAATAAAAGCTCTTGGATATGAACAAGGTTAGAAATATAAGGCAAATACTCATTTAAATGGGGCTCGTCGAGTCAGGATCAATTTGACCAAAAATCCAAGGCTAACACCCCCTCCAAAAACCAAGTTCAACCATGTTTGGGAGAAAAGAGTATTACCCATAAATTTGAAGTCTAATACCAACTAAAACCTCTTGTATATGAACAATGTTAAAAATATAAGGCTAATACTCATATAAATGGGGTTCGTCGAGTCAGGATCAATTTGTCCGAAAATCGAAGGCTAACACCCCTCCAAAAACCAAGTTCAACCATGTTTGGGGGGAAAGTGTATTACCCATAAATTTGTAGTCTAATACCAACTATAAGCTCTTGGATATGAACAAGGTTGGAAATATAAGGCTAATACTCATTTAAATGGGGCTCGTCGACTTAGGATCAATTTGACCGAAAATCCAAGGCTAACACCCCCTCCAAAAACAAAGTTCAACCATGTTTGGGAGAAAAGTGTATTACCCATAATTTTGAAGTCTAATACCAACTAAAAGCTTTTGGATATGAACAAGGTTAGAAATATAAGGCAAATACTCATTTAAATGGGGCTCGTCGAGTCAGGATCAATTTGACCGAAAATCCAAGGCTAACACCCCTCTAAAAACCAAGTTCAATCATGGTTGGGAGAAAAGTGTATTACCCATAAATTTGTAGTCTAATACAAACTAAAAGCTCTTGGATATGAACAAGGTTAGAAATATAAGGCTAATACTAATTTAAATGGGGCTCGCCGAGTCAGGATCAATTTGTCCGAAAATCCAAGGCTAACACCCCCTCCAAAAACCAAGTTCAACCATGTTTGGGGGAAAAGTGTATTACCCATAAATTTGAAGTCTAATACCAACTAAAGGGCCTTGGATATGAACAAGGTTAGAAATATAAGGCTAATACTCATTTAAATGGGGCTCGTCGAGTCAGGATCAATTTGTCCGAAAATCGAAGGCTAACACCCCTCCAAAAACCAAGTTTAACCATGTTTGGGAGAAAAGTGTATTACCCATAAATTTGTAGTCTAATACCAACTAAAAGCTCTTGGATATGAACAAGGTTGGAAATATAAGGCTAATACTCATTTAAATGGGGCTCGTCGACTCAGGATCAATTTGTCCGAAAATCCAAGGCTAACACCCCCTCCAAAAACCAAGTTCAACCATGTTTGGGGGAAAAGTGTATTACCCATAAATTTGAAGTCTAATACCAACTAAAGGGTCTTGGATATGAACAAGGTTAGAAATATAAGGCTAATACTCATTTAAATGGGGCTCGTCGACTCAGGATCAATTTGACCGAAAATCCAAGGCTAACACCCCCTCCAAAAACCAAGTTCAACCATGTTTGGGAGAAAAGTGTATTACCCATAATTTTGAAGTCTAATACCAACTAAAAGCTCTTGTATATGAAAAATGTAAAAAATATAAGGCTAATACTCATATAAATGGGGCTCGTCGAGTCAGGATCAATTTGTCCGAAAATCGAAGGCTAACACCCCTCCAAAAACCAAGTTCAACCATGTTTGGGAGAAAAGTGTATTACCCATAAATTTGTAGTCTAATACCAACTAAAAGCTCTTGGATATGAACAAGGTTAGAAATATAAGGCTAATACTCATTTAAATGGGGCTCGTCGACTTAGGATCAATTTGACCGAAAATCCAAGGCTAACACCCCTCTAAAAACCAAGTTCAACCATGTTTGGGAGAAAAGTGTATTACCCATAAATTTGTAGTTTAATACCAACTAAAAGCTCTTGGATATGAGCAAGGTTGGAAATATAAGGCTAATACTCATTTAAATGGGGCTCGTCGAGTCAGGATCAATTTGACCGAAAATCCAAGGCTAACACCCCCTCCAAAAACCAAGTTCAACCATGTTTGGGGGAAAACTGTATTACCCATAAACTTGAAGTCTAATACCAACTAAAGGGTCTTGGATATGAACAAGGTTAGAAATATAAGGCTAATACTCATTTAAATGGGGCTCGTCGACTTAGGATCAATTTGACCGAAAATCCAAGGCTAACACCCCTCTAAAAACCAAGTTCAACCATGGTTGGGAGAAAAGTGTATTACCCATAAATTTGTAGTCTAATACCAACTAAAAGCTCTTGGATATGAACAAGGTTAGAAATATAAGGCTAATACTAATTTAAATGGGGCTCATCAAGTCAGGATCAATTTGTCCGAAAATCCAAGGCTAACACCCCCTCCAAAAACCAAGTTCAACCATGTTTGGGGGAAAAGTGTATTACCTATAAATTTGAAGTCTAATACCAACTAAAGGGTCTTGGATATGAACAAGGTTAGAAATATAAGTCTAATACTCTTTTAAATGGGGCTCGTCGACTTAGGATCAATTTGACCGAAAATCCAAGGCTAACACCCCTCTAAAAACCAAGTTCAACCATGGTTGGGAGAAAAGTGTATTACCCATAACTTTGTAGTCTAATACCAACTAAAAGCTCTTGGATATGAACAAGGTTAGAAATATAAGGCTAATACTAATTTAAATGGGGGCTCGTCCGATCAAAAATCAATTTGTCCGAAAATCCAAGGCTAACACCCCCTCCAAAAACCAAGTTCAACCATGTTTGGGGGAAAAGTGTATTACCCATAAATTTGAGGTCTAATACCAACTAAAGGGTCTTGGATATGAACAAGGTTAGAAATATAAGGCTAATACTCATTTAAATGGGGCTCGTCGAGTCAGGATCAATTTGTCCGAAAATCGAAGGCTAACACCCCTCCGTAAACCAAGTTTAACCATGTTTGGGAGAAAAGTGTATTACCCATAAATTTGTAGTCTAATACCAACTAAAAGCTCTTGGATATGAACAAGGTTGGAAATACAAGGCTAATACTCATTTAAATGGGGCTCGTCGAGTCAGGATCAATTTGTCCAAAAATCCAAGGCTAACACCCCCTCTAAAAACCAAGTTCAACCATGTTTGGGGGAAAAGTGTATTACCCATAAATTTGAAGTCTAATACCAACTAAAGGGTATTGGATATGAACAAGGTTAGAAATATAAGGCTAATACTCATTTAAATGGGGCTCGTCGAGTCAGGATCAATTTGACCGAAAATCCAAGGCTAACACCCCCAAAAAAAACCAAGTTCAACCATGTTTGGGAGAAAAGTGTATTACCCATAATTTTGAAGTCTAATACCAAATAAAAGCTCTTTGATATGAACAAGGTTAGAAATATAAGGCAAATACTCATTTAAATGGGGCTCGTCGAGTCAGGATCAATTTGACCGAAAATCCAAGGCTAACACCCCCTCCAAAAACCAAGTTCAACCATGTTTGGGAGAAAAGTGTATTACCCATAATTTTGAAGTCTAATACCAACTAAAAGCTCTTGTATATGAAAAATGTAAAAAATATAAGGCTAATACTCATATAAATGGGGCTCGTCATGTCGGGGATCAATTTGTCCCGAAAATCGAAGGCTAACACCCTCCAAAAACCAAGTTCAACCATGTTTGGGAGAAAAGTGTATTACCCATAAATTTGTAGTCTAATACCAACTAAAAAGCTCTTGGATATGAACAAGGTTGGAAATATAAGGCTAATACTCATTTAAATGGGGCTCGTCGAGTCGGGGATCAATTTGTCCGAAAATCCAAGGCTAACACCCCCTCCAAAAACCAAGTTCAACCATGTTTGGGGGGAAAAGTGTATTACCCATAAATTTGAAGTCTAATACCAACTAAAGGGTCTTGGATATGAACAAGGTTAGAAATATAAGGCTAATACTCATTTAAATGGGGCTCGTCGACTCAGGATCAATTTGACCGAAAATCCAAGGCTAACACCCCCTCCAAAAACAAAGTTCAACCATGTTTGGGAGAAAAGTGTATTACCCATAATTTTGAAGTCTAATACCAACTAAAAGCTTTTGGATATGAACAAGGTTAGAAATATAAGGCAAATACTCATTTAAATGGGGCTCGTCGAGTCAGGATCAATTTGACCGAAAATCCAAGGCTAACACCCCTCTAAAAACCAAGTTCAATCATGGTTGGGAGAAAAGTGTATTACCCATAAATTTGTAGTCTAATACAAACTAAAAGCTCTTGGATATGAACAAGGTTAGAAATATAAGGCTAATACTAATTTAAATGGGGATCGTCGAGTCAGGATCAATTTGTCCGAAAATCCAAGGCTAACACCCCCTCCAAAAACCAAGTTCAACCATGTTTGGGGGAAAAGTGTATTACCCATAAATTTGAAGTCTAATACCAACTAAAGGGCCTTGGATATGAACAAGGTTAGAAATATAAGGCTAATACTCATTTAAATGGGGCTCGTCGAGTCAGGATCAATTTGTCCGAAAATCGAAGGCTAACACCCCTCCAAAAACCAAGTTTAACCATGTTTGGGAGAAAAGTGTATTACCCATAAATTTGTAGTCTAATACCAACTAAAAGCTCTTGGATATGAACAAGGTTGGAAATATAAGGCTAATACTCATTTAAATGGGGCTCGTCGATTCAGGATCAATTTGTCCGAAAATCCAAGGCTAACACCCCCTCCAAAAACCAAGTTCAACCATGTTTGGGGGAAAAGTGTATTACCCATAAATTTGAAGTCTAATACCAACTAAAGGGTCTTGGATATGAACAAGGTTAGAAATATAAGGCTAATACTCATTTAAATGGGGCTCGTCGACTCAGGATCAATTTGACCGAAAATCCAAGGCTAACACCCCCTCCAAAAACCAAGTTCAACCATGTTTGGGAGAAAAGTGTATTACCCATAATTTTGAAGTCTAATACCAACTAAAAGCTCTTGTATATGAAAAATGTAAAAAATATAAGGCTAATACTCATATAAATGGGGCTCGTCGAGTCAGGATCAATTTGTCCGAAAATCGAAGGCTAACACCCCTCCAAAAACCAAGTTCAACCATGTTTGGGAGAAAAGTGTATTACCCATAAATTTGTAGTCTAATACCAACTAAAAGCTCTTGGATATGAACAAGGTTGGAAATATAAGGCTAATACTCATTTAAATGGGGCTCGTCGAGTCAGGATCAATTTGTCCGAAAATCCAAGGCTAACACCCCCTCCAAAAACCAAGTTCAACCATGTTTGGGGGAAAAGTGTATTACCCATAAATTTGAAGTCTAATACCAACTAAAGGGTCTTGGATATGAACAAGGTTAGAAATATAAGGCTAATACTCATTTAAATGGGGCTCGTCGACTCATGATCAATTTGACCGAAAATCCAAGGCTAACACCCCCTCCAAAAACCAAGTTCAACCATGTTTGGGAGAAAAGTGTATTACCCATAATTTTGAAGTCTAATACCAACTAAAAGCTCTTGGATATGAACAAGGTTAGAAATATAAGGCAAATACTCATTTAAATGGGGCTCGTCGAGTCAGGATCAAGTTGACCGAAAATCCAAGGCTAACACCCCTCTAAAAACCAAGTTCAACCATGTTTGGGAGAAAAGTGTATTACCCAGAAATTTGTAGTCTAATACCAACTAAAAGCTCTTGGATATGAAAAAGGTTAGAAATATAAGGCTAATACTGATTTAAATGGGGCTCGTCAAGTCAGGATCAATTTGTCCGAAAATCCAAGGCTAACACCCCTCCAAAAACCAAGTTTAACCATGTTTGGGGGAAAAGTGTATTACCCATAAATTTGTAGTCTAATACCAACTAAAGGGTCTTGGATATGAACAAGGTTAGAAATATAAGGCTAATACTCATTTAAATGGGGCTCGTCGACTCAGGATCAATTTGACCGAAAATCCAAGGCTAACACCCCCTCCAAAAACCAAGTTCAACCATGTTTGGGAGAAAAGTGTATTACCCATAATTTTGAAGTCTAATACCAACTACAAGCTCTTGGATATGAACAAGGTGAGAAATATAAGGCAAATACTCATTTAAATGGGGCTCGTCGAGTCAGGATCAATTTGACCGAAAATCCAAGGCTAACACCCCCTCCAAAAACCAAGTTCAACCATGTTTGGGAGAAAAGTGTATTACCCATAAATTTGAAGTCTAATACCAACTAAAAGCTTTTGTATATGAACAATGTAAAAAATATAAGGCTAATACTCATATAAATGGGGCTCGTCGAGTCAGGATCAATTTGTCCGAAAATCGAAGGCTAACACCCCTCCAAAAACCAAGTTCAACCATGTTTGGGAGAAAAGTGTATTACCCATAAATTTGTAGTCTAATACCAACTAAAAGCTCTTAGATATGAACAAGGTTGGAAATATAAGGCTAATACTCATTTAAATGGGGCTCGTCGAGTCAGGATCAATTTGTCCGAAAATCCAAGGCTAACACCCCCTCCAAAAACCAAGTTCAACCATGTTTGGGGGAAAAGTGTATTACCCATAAATTTGAAGACTAATACCAACTAAAGGGTCTTGGATATGAACAAGGTTAGAAATATAAGGCTAATACTCATTTAAATGGGGCTCGTCGACTTAGGATCAATTTGACCGAAAATCCAAGGCTAACACCCCCTCCAAAAACCAAGTTCAACCATGTTTGGGAGAAAAGTGTATTACCCATAATTTTGAAGTCTAATACCAACTAAAAGCTCTTGGATATGAACAAGGTTAGAAATATAAGGCAAATACTCATTTAAATGGGGCTTGTCGAGTCAGGATCAATTTGACCGAAAATCCAAGGCTAACACCCCCTCCAAAAACCAAGTTCAACCATGTTTGGGAGAAAAGTGTATTACCCATAAATTTGAAGTGTAATACCAACTAAAACCTCTTATATATGAACAATGTTAAAAATATAAGGCTAATACTCATATAAATGGGGCTCGTCGAGTCAGGATCAATTTGTCCGAAAATCGAAGGCTAACACCCCTGCAAAAACCAAGTTCAACCATGTTTGGGAGAAAAGTGTATTACCCATAAATTTGTAGTCTAATACCAACTAAAAGCTCTTGGATATGAACAACGTTGGAAATATAAGGCTAATACTCATTTAAATGGGGCTCGTCCACTCAGGATCAATTTGACCGAAAATCCAAGGCTAACACCCCCTCCAAAAACAAAGTTCAACCATGTTTGGGAGAAAAGTGTATTACCCATAATTTTGAAGACTAATACCAACTAAAAGCTCTTGGATATGAACAAGGTTAGAAATATAAGGCAAATACTCATTTAAATGGGGCTCGTCGAGTCAGGATCAATTTGTCCGAAAATCCAAGGCTAACACCCCCTCCAAAAACCAAGTTTAACCATGTTTGGGGGAAAAGTGTATTACCCGTTTATTTTATAGCCTAATACCAACTAAAGGGTCTTGGATATGAACAAGGTTATAAATATAAGGCTAATACTCATTTAAATGGGGCTCGTCGACTCAGGATCAATTTGACCGAAAATCCAAGGCTAACACCCCCTCCAAAAACCAAGTTCAACCATGTTTGGGAGAAAAGTGTATTACCCATAAATTTAAAGTCTAATACCAACTAAAAGCTGTTGTATATGAACAATGTAAAAAATATAAGGCTAATACTCATATAAATGGGGCTCATCGAGTCAGGATCAATTTGTCCGAAAATCGATGGCTAAGACCCCTCCAAAAACCAAGTTCAACCATGTTTGGGAGAAAAGTGTATTACCCATAAATTTGTAGTCTAATACCAACTAAAAGCTCTTGGATATGAACAAGGTTGGAAATATAAGGCTAATACTCATTTAAATAGGGCTCGTCGAGTCAGGATCAATTTGTCCGAAAATCCAAGGCTAACACCCCCTCCAAAAACTAAGTTCAACCATGTTTGGGGGAAAAGTGTATTACCCATAAATTTGAAGTCTAATACCAACTAAAGGGTCTTGGATATGAACAAGGTTAGAAATATAAGGCTAATACTCATTTAAATGGGGCTCGTCGACTCAAGATCAATTTGACCGAAAATCCAAGGCTAACACCCCCTCCAAAAACCAAGTTCAACCATGTTTGGGGGAAAAGTGTATTACCCATAAATTTGAAGACTAATACCAACTAAAGGGTCTTGGATATGAACAAGGTTAGAAATATAAGGCTAATACTCATTTAAATGGGGCTCGTCGACTTAGGATCAATTTGACCGAAAATCCAAGGCTAACACCCCCTCCAAAAACCAAGTTCAACCATGTTGGGAGAAAAGTGTATTACCCATAATTTTGAAGTCTAATACCAACTAAAAGCTCTTGGATATGAACAAGGTTAGAAATATAAGGCAAATACTCATTTAAATGGGGCTTGTCGAGTCAGGATCAATGTGACCGAAAATCCAAGGCTAACACCCCCTCCAAAAACCAAATTCAACCATGTTTGGGAGAAAAGTGTATTACCCATAAATTTGAAGTGTAATACCAACTAAAACCTCTTATATATGAACAATGTTAAAAATATAAGGCTAATACTCATATAAATGGGGCTCGTCGAGTCAGGATCAATTTGTCCGAAAATGGAAGGCTAACACCCCTGCAAAAACCAAGTTCAACCATGTTTGGGAGAAAAGTGTATTACCCATAAATTTGAAGTGTAATACCAACTAAAACCTCTTATATATGAACAATGTTAAAAATATAAGGCTAATACTCATATAAATGGGGCTCGTCGAGTCAGGATCAATTTGTCCGAAAATCGAAGGCTAACACCCCTGCAAAAACCAAGTTCAACCATGTTTGGGAGAAAAGTGTATTACCCATAAATTTGTAGTCTAATACCAACTAAAAGCTCTTGGATATGAACAACGTTGGAAATATAAGGCTAATACTCATTTAAATGGGGCTCGTCGACTCAAGATCAATTTGACCGAAAATCCAAGGCTAACACCCCCTCCAAAAACCAAGTTCAACCATGTTTGGGGGAAAAGTGTATTACCCATAAATTTGAAGACTAATACCAACTAAAGGGTCTTGGATATGAACAAGGTTAGAAATATAAGGCTAATACTCATTTAAATGGGGCTCGTCGACTTAGGATCAATTTGACCGAAAATCCAAGGCTAACACCCCCTCCAAAAACCAAGTTCAACCATGTTGGGAGAAAAGTGTATTACCCATAATTTTGAAGTCTAATACCAACTAAAAGCTCTTGGATATGAACAAGGTTAGAAATATAAGGCAAATACTCATTTAAATGGGGCTTGTCGAGTCAGGATCAATGTGACCGAAAATCCAAGGCTAACACCCCCTCCAAAAACCAAGTTCAACCATGTTTGGGAGAAAAGTGTATTACCCATAAATTTGAAGTGTAATACCAACTAAAACCTCTTATATATGAACAATGTTAAAAATATAAGGCTAATACTCATATAAATGGGGCTCGTCGAGTCAGGATCAATTTGTCCGAAAATCGAAGGCTAACACCCCTGCAAAAACCAAGTTCAACCATGTTTGGGAGAAAAGTGTATTACCCATAAATTTGTAGTCTAATACCAACTAAAAGCTCTTGGATATGAACAACGTTGGAAATATAAGGCTAATACTCATTTAAATGGGGCTCGTCCACTCAGGATCAATTTGACCGAAAATCCAAGGCTAACACCCCCTCCAAAAACAAAGTTCAACCATGTTTGGGAGAAAAGTGTATTACCCATAATTTTGAAGACTAATACCAACTAAAAGCTCTTGGATATGAACAAGGTTATAAATATAAGGCAAATACTCATTTAAATGGGGCTCGTCGAGTCAGGATCAATTTGACCGAAAATCCAAGGCTAACACCCCTCTAAAAACCAAGTTCAACCATGTTTGGGAGAAAAGTGTATTACCCAGAAATTTGTAGTCTAATACCAACTAAAAGCTCTTGGATATGAACAAGGTTAGAAATATAAGGCTAATACTAATTTAAATGGGGCTCGTCAAGTCAGGATCAATTTGTCCGAAAATCCAAGGCTAACACCCCCTCCAAAAACCAAGTTTAACCATGTTTGGGGGAAAAGTGTATTACCCATAAATTTGTAGCCTAATACCAACTAAAGGGTCTTGGATATGAACAAGGTTATAAATATAAGGCTAATACTCATTTAAATGGGGCTCGTCGACTCAGGATCAATTTGACCGAAAATCCAAGGCTAACACCCCCTCCAAAAACAAAGTTCAACCATGTTTGGGAGAAAAGTGTATTACCCATAATTTTGAAGACTAATACCAACTAAAAGCTCTTGGATATGAACAAGGTTAGAAATATAAGGCAAATACTCATTTAAATGGGGCTCGTCGAGTCAGGATCAATTTGACCGAAAATCCAAGGCTAACACCCCTCTAAAAACCAAGTTCAACCATGTTTGGGAGAAAAGTGTATTACCCAGAAATTTGTAGTCTAATACCAACTAAAAGCTCTTGGATATGAACAAGGTTAGAAATATAAGGCTAATACTAATTTAAATGGGGCTCGTCAAGTCAGGATCAATTTGTCCGAAAATCCAAGGCTAACACCCCCTCCAAAAACCAAGTTTAACCATGTTTGGGGGAAAAGTGTATTACCCATAAATTTGTAGCCTAATACCAACTAAAGGGTCTTGGATATGAACAAGGTTATAAATATAAGGCTAATACTCATTTAAATGGGGCTCGTCGACTCAGGATCAATTTGACCGAAAATCCAAGGCTAACACCCCCTCCAAAAACCAAGTTCAACCATGTTTGGGAGAAAAGTGTATTACCCATAAATTTAAAGTCTAATACCAACTAAAAGCTGTTGTATATGAACAATGTAAAAAATATAAGGCTAATACTCATATAAATGGGGCTCATCGAGTCAGGATCAATTTGTCCGAAAATCGATGGCTAAGACCCCTCCAAAAACCAAGTTCAACCATGTTTGGGAGAAAAGTGTATTACCCATAAATTTGTAGTCTAATACCAACTAAATGCTCTTGGATATGAACAAGGTTGGAAATATAAGGCTAATACTCATTTAAATGGGGCTCGTCGAGTCAGGATCAATTTGTCCGAAAATCCAAGGCTAACACCCCTCCAAAAACTAAGTTCAACCCAAGTTTGGGGGAAAAGTGTATTACCCATAAATTTGAAGTCTAATACCAACTAAAGGGTCTTGGATATGAACAAGGTTAGAAATATAAGGCTAATACTCATTTAAATGGGGGCTCGTCGACTCAAGATCAATTTGACCGAAAAATCCAAGGCTAACACCCCCTCCAAAAACCAAGTTCAACCATGTTTGGGGGGAAAAGTGTATTACCCATAAATTTGAAGACTAATACCAACTAAAGGGTCTTGGATATGAACAAGGTTAGAAATATAAGGCTAATACTCATTTAAATGGGGCTCGTCGACTTAGGATCAATTTGACCGAAAAATCCAAGGCTAACACCCCTCCAAAAACCAAGTTCAACCATGTTTGGGAGAAAAGTGTATTACCCATAATTTTGAAGTCTAATACCAACTAAAAGCTCTTGGATATGAACAAGGTTAGAAATATAAGGCAAATACTCATTTAAATGGGGCTTGTCGAGTCAGGATCAATTTGACCGAAAATCCAAGGTTAACACCCCCTCCAAAAACCAAGTTCAACCATGTTTGGGAGAAAAGTGTATTACCCATAAATTTGAAGTGTAATACCAACTAAAACCTCTTATATATGAACAATGTTAAAAATATAAGGCTAATACTCATATAAATGGGGCTCGTCGAGTCAGGATCAATTTGTCCGAAAATCGAAGGCTAACACCCCTGCAAAAACCAAGTTCAACCATGTTTGGGAGAAAAGTGTATTACCCATAAATTTGTAGTCTAATACCAACTAAAAGCTCTTGGATATGAACAACGTTGGAAATATAAGGCTAATACTCATTTAAATGGGGGCTCGTCCCACTCGGGATCAATTTGACCGAAAATCCAAGGCTAACACCCCTCCAAAAACAAAGTTCAACCATGTTTGGGAGAAAAGTGTATTACCCATAATTTTGAAGACTAATACCAACTAAAAGCTCTTGGATATGAACAAGGTTAGAAATATAAGGCAAATACTCATTTAAATGGGGCTCGTCGAGTCAGGATCAATTTGACCGAAAATCCAAGGCTAACACCCCTCTAAAAACCAAGTTCAACCATGTTTGGGAGAAAAGTGTATTACCCAGAAATTTGTAGTCTAATACCAACTAAAAGCTCTTGGATATGAACAAGGTTAGAAATATAAGGCTAATACTAATTTAAATGGGGGCTCGTCAAGTCGGGATCAATTTGTCCGAAAATCCAAGGCTAACACCCCTCCAAAAACCAAGTTTAACCATGTTTGGGGGAAAAGTGTATTACCCATAAATTTGTAGCCTAATACCAACTAAAGGTTCTTGGATATGAACAAGGTTATAAATATAAGGCTAATACTCATTTAAATGGGGCTCGTCGACTCAGGATCAATTTGACCGAAAATCCAAGGCTAACACCCCCTCCAAAAACCAAGTTCAACCATGTTTGGGAGAAAAGTGTATTACCCATAAATTTAAAGTCTAATACCAACTAAAAGCTCTTGTATATGAACAATGTAAAAAATATAAGGCTAATACTCATATAAATGGGGCTCATCGAGTCAGGATCAATTTGTCCGAAAATCGATGGCTAAGACCCCTCCAAAAACCAAGTTCAACCATGTTTGGGAGAAAAGTGTATTACCCATAAATTTGTAGTCTAATACCAACTAAAAGCTCTTGGATATGAACAAGGTTGGAAATATAAGGCTAATACTCATTTAAATGGGGCTCGTCGAGTCAGGATCAATTTGTCCGAAAATCCAAGGCTAACACCCCCTCCAAAAACTAAGTTCAACCATGTTTGGGGGAAAAGTGTATTACCCATAAATTTGAAGTCTAATACCAACTAAAGGGTCTTGGATATGAACAAGGTTAGAAATATAAGGCTAATACTCATTTAAATGGGGCTCGTCGACTCAAGATCAATTTGACCGAAAATCCAAGGCTAACACCCCCTCCAAAAACAAAGTTCAACCATGTTTGGGAGAAAAGTGTATTGCCCATAATTTTGAAGTCTAATACCAACTAAAAGCTCTTGGATATGAACAAGGTTAGAAATATAAGGCAAATACTCATTTAAATGGGGCTCGTCGAGTCAGGATCAATTTGACCGAAAATCCAAGGCTAACACCCCTCTAAAAACCAAGTTCAACCATGTTTGGGAGAAAAGTGTAGTACCCATAAATTTGTAGTCTTATATCAACTAAAAGCTCTTGGATATGAACAAGGTTAGAAATATAAGACTAATACTAATTTAAATGGGGCTCGTCGAGTCAGGATCAATTTGTCCGAAAATCCAAGGCTAGCACCCCCTCCAAAAACCAAGTTCAGCCATGTTTGGGGGAAAAGTGTATTACCCATAAATTTGAAGTCTAATACCAACTAAAAGGTCTTGGATATGAGCAAGGTTAGAAATATAAGGCTAATACTCATTTAAATGGGGCTCGTCGACTCAGGATCAATTTGACTGAAAATCCAAGGCTAACACCCCCTCCAAAAACCAAGTTCAACCATGTTTGGGAGAAAAGTATGTTACCCATAAATTTGAAGTCTAATACCAACTAAAAGCTCTTGTATATGAACAATGTAAAAAATATAAGGCTAATACTCATATAAATGGGGCTCGTCGAGTCAGGATCAATTTGTCCGAAAATCGAAGGCTAACACCCCTCCAAAAACCAAGTTCAACCATGTTTGGGAGAAAAGTGTATTACCCATAAATTTATAGTCTAATACCAACTAAAAGCTCTTGGATATGAACAAGGTTGGAAATATAAGGCTAATACTCATTTAAATGGGGCTCGTCGAGTCAGGATCAATTTGTCCGAAAATCCAAGGCTAACACCCCCTCCAAAAACCAAGTTCAACCATGTTTGGGGGAAAAGTGTATTACCCATAAATTTGAAGTCTAATACCAACTAAAGGGTCTTGGATATGAACAAGGTTAGAAATATAAGGCTAATACTCATTTAAATGGGGCTCGTCAACTCAGGATCAATTTGACCGAAAATCCAAGGCTAACACCCCTCCAAAAAACAAAGTTCAACCATGTTTGGGAGAAAAGTGTATTACCCATAAATTTGTAGTCTAATACCAACTAAAAGCTCTTGGATATGAACAAGGTTGGAAATATAAGGCTAATACTCATTTAAATGGGGCTCGTCGAGTCAGGATCAATTTGTCCGAAAATCCAAGGCTAACACCCCTCCAAAAAACCAAGTTCAACCATGTTTGGGAGAAAAGTATATTACCCATAAATTTGAAGTCTAATACCAACTAAAAAGGTCTTGGATATGAGAAAGGTTAGAAATATAAGGCTAATACTCATTTAAATGGGGCTCGTCGACTCAGATCAATTTGATCGAAAATCCAAGGCTAACACCCCTCCAAAAACCAAGTTCAACCATGTTTGGGAGAAAAGTATGTTACCCATAAATTTGTAGTCTAATACCAACTAAAAGCTCTTGGATATGAACAATGTTAGAAATATAAGGCTAATACTAATTTAAATGGGTCTCGTCGAGTCAGGATCAATTTGTCCGAAAATCCAAGGCTAACACCCCTCCAAAAAACCAAGTTCAACCATGTTTGGGGGAAAAGTGTATTACCCATAAATTTGAAGTCTAATACCAACTAAAGGTTCTTTGATATGAACAAGGTTATAAATATAAGGCTAATACTCATTTAAATGGGGCTCGTCGAGTCAGGATCAATTTGACCGAAAATCCAAGGCTAACACCCCCTCCAAAAACCAAGTTCAACCATGTTTGGGAGAAAAGTGTATTACCCATAAATTTGAAGTCTAATACCAACTAAAAGCTCTTGTATATGAACAATGTTAAAAATATAAGGCTAATAATCATATAAAAGGGGCTCGTCGAGTCAGGATCAATTTGTCCGAAAATCGAAGGCTAACACCCCTCCAAAAACCAAGTTTAACCATGTTTGGGAGAAAAGTGTATTACCCATAAATTTGTAGTCTAATACCAACTAAAAGCTCTTGGATATGAACAAGGTTGGAAATATAAGGCTAATACTCATTTAAATGGGGCTCGTCAAGTCAGGATCAATTTGTCCAAAAATCCAAGGCTAACACCCCCTCAAAAAACCAAGTTCAACCATGTTTGGGGGAAAAGTGTATTACCCATAAATTTGAAGTCTAATACCAACTAAAGGGTCTTGGATATGAACAAGGTTAGAAATATAAGGCTAATACTCATTTAAATGGGGCTCGTCGACTCAGGATCAATTTGACCGAAAATCCAAGGCTAACACCCCCTCCAAAAACAAAGTTCAACCATGTTTGGGAGAAAAGTGTATTACCCATAAATTTGTAGTCTAATACAAACTAAAAGCTCTTGGATATGAACAAGGTTGGAAATATAAGGCTAATACTCATTTAAATGGGGCTCGTCGAGTCAGGATCAATTTGTCCGAAAATCCAAGGCTAACACCCCCTCCAAAAACCAAGTTCAACCATGTTTGGGAGAAAAGTATATTACCCATAAATTTGAAGTCTAATACCAACTAAAAGGTCTTGGATATGAGAAAGTTTAGAAATATAAGGCTAATACTCATTTAAATGGGGCTCGTCGACTCAGGATCAATTTGACCGAAATTCCAAGGCTAACACCCCCTTCAAAAACCAAGTTCAACCATGTTTGAGAGAAAAGTGTATTACCCATAATTTTGAAGTCTAATACCAACTAAAAGCTCTTGGATATGAACAAGGTTCGAAATATAACGCTAATACTCATTTAAATGGGGCTCGTCGAGTCAGGATCAATTTGTCCGAAAATCCAAGGCTAACACCCCCTCCAAAAACCAAGTTCAACCATGTTTGGAGGAAAAGTGTATTACCCATAAATTTGAAGTCTAATACCAACTAAAGGGTCTTGGATATGAACAAGGTTAGAAATATAAGGCTAATACTCATTTAAATGGGGCTCGTCGACTCAGGATCAATTTGACCGAAAATCCAAGGCTAACACCCCCTCCAAAAACAAAGTTCAACCATGTTTGGGAGAAAAGTGTATTACCCATAAATTTGTAGTCTAATACCAACTAAAAGCTCTTGGATATGAACAAGGTTGGAAATATAAGGCTAATACTCATTTAAATGGGGCTCGTCGAGTCAGGATCAATTTGTCCGAAAATCCAAGGCTAACACCCCCTCCAAAAACCAAGTTCAACCATGTTTGGGAGAAAAGTATATTACCCATAAATTTGAAGTCTAATACCAACTAAAAGGTCTTGGATATGAGAAAGGTTAGAAATATAAGGCTAATACTCATTTAAATGGGCTCGTCGACTCAGGATCAATTTGACTGAAAATCCAAGGCTAACACCCCCTCCAAAAACCAAGTTCAACCATGTTTGAGAGAAAAGTGTATTACCCATAATTTTGAAGTCTAATACCAACTAAAAGCTCTTGGATATGAACAAGGTTCGAAATATAACGCTAATACTCATTTAAATGGGGCTCGTCGAGTCAGGATCAATTTGTCCGAAAATCCAAGGCTAACACCCCCTCCAAAAACCAAGTTCAACCATGTTTGGAGGAAAAGTGTATTACCCATAAATTTGAAGTCTAATACCAACTAAAGGGTCTTGGATATGAACAAGGTTATAAATATAAGGCTAATACTCATTTAAATGGGGCTCATCGAGTCAGGATCAATTTGACCGAAAATCCTAGGCTAACACCCCCTCCAAACACCAAGTTCAACCATGTTTGGGAGAAAAGTGTATTACCCATAAATTTGAAGTCTAATACCAACTAAAGGTTCTTGGATATGAACAAGGTTAGAAATATAAGGCTAATACTCATTTAAATGGGGCTCGTCAAGTCAGGATCAATTTGACCGAAAATCCAAGGCTAACACCCCCTCCAAAAACCAAGTTCAACCATGTTTGGGAGAAAAGTGTATTACCCATAAATTTGAAGTCTAATACCAACTAAAGGGTCTTGGATATTAACAAGGTTAGAAATATAAGGCTAATACTCAATTAAATGGGTCTCGTCGAGTCAGGATCAGTTTGTCCCAAAATCCAAGGCTAACACCCCCTCCAAAAACCAAGTTCAACCATGTTTGGGGGAAAAGTGTATTACCCATAAATTTGAAGTCTAATACCAACTAAAGGGTCTTTAATATGAACAAGGTTAGAAATATAAGGCTAATACTCATTTAAATGGGGCTCGTCGACTCAGGATCAATTTGACTGAAAATCCAAGGCTAACACCCCCTCCAAAAACCATGTTCAACCATGTTTGGGAGAAAAGTATGTTACCCATAAATTTGTAGTCTAATACCAACTAAAAGCTCTTGGATATGAACAATGTTAGAAATATAAGGCTAATACTAATTTAAATGGGTCTCGTCGAGTCAGGATCAATTTGTCCGAAAATCCAAGGCTAACACCCCCTCCAAAAACCAAGTTCAACCATGTTTCGGGGAAAAGTGTATTACCCATAAATTTGAAGTGTAATACCAACAAAAGGTTCTTTGATATGAACAAGGTTATAAATATAAGGCTAATACTCATTTAAATGGGGCTCGTCGAGTCAGGATCAATTTGACCGAAAATCCAAGGCTAACACCCCCTCCAAAAACCAAGTTCAACCATGTTTGGGAGAAAAGTGTATTACCCATAAATTTGAAGTCTAATACCAACTAAAAGCTCTTGTATATGAACAATGTTAAAAATATAAGGCTAATAATCATATAAAAGGGGCTCGTCGAGTCAGGATCAATTTGACCAAAAATCCAAGGCTAACACCCCCTCCAAAAACAAAGTTCAACCATGTTTGGGAGAAAAGTGTATTACCCATAATTTTGAAGTCTAATACCAACTAAAAGCTCTTGGATATGAACAAGTTTGGAAATATAAGGCTAATACTCATTTAAATGGGGCTCGTCGAGTCAGGATCAATTTGTCCGAAAATCCAAGGCTAACACCCCCTCCAAAAACCAAGTTCAACCATGTTTGGGGGAAAAGTGTATTACCCATAAATTTGAAGTCTAATACCAACTAAAGGGTCTTGGATATGAGCAAGGTTAGAAATATAAGGCTAATACTCATTTAAATGGGGCTCGTCGACTCAGGATCAATTTGACCGAAAATCCAAGGCTAACACCCCCTCCAAAAACAAAGTTCAACCATGTTTGGGAGAAAAGTGTATTACCCATAAATTTGTAGTCTAATACCAACTAAAAGCTCTTGGATATGAACAAGGTTGGAAATATAAGGCTAATACTCATTTAAATGGGGCTCGTCGAGTCAGGATCAATTTGTACGAAAATCCAAGGCTAACACCCCCTCCAAAAACCAAGTTCAACCATGTTTGGGAGAAAAGTATATTACCCATAAACTTGAAGTCTAATACCAACTAAAAGGTCTTGGATATGAGCAAGGTTAGAAATATAAGGCTAATACTTATTTAAATGGGGCTCGTCGACTCAGGATCAATTTGACTGAAAATCCAAGGCTAACACCCCCTCCAAAAACCAAGTTCAACCATGTTTGGGAGAAAAGTATGTTACCCATAAATTTGTAGTCTAATACCAACTAAAAGCTCTTGGATATGAACAATGTTAGAAATATAAGGCTAATACTAATTTAAATGGGTCTCGTCGAGTCAGGATCAATTTGTCCGAAAATCCAAGGCTAACACCCCCTCCAAAAACCAAGTTCAACCATGTTTGGGGGAAAAGTGTATTACCCATAAATTTGAAGTCTAATACCAACTAAAGGTTCTTTGATATGAACAAGGTTATAAATATAAGGCTAATACTCATTTAAATGGGGCTCGTCGAGTCAGGATCAATTTGACCGAAAATCCAAGCCTAACACCCCCTCCAAAAACCAAGTTCAACCATGTTTGGGAGAAAAGTGTATTACCCATAATTTTGAAGTCTAATACCAACTAAAAGCTCTTGGATATGAACAAGGTTAGAAATATAAGGCTAATACTCATTTAAATGTGGCTCGTCGACTCAGGGATCAATTTGACCGAAAAATCCAAGGCTAACACCCTCCAAAAACCAAGTTCAACCATGTTTGGGAGAAAAGTGTATTACCCATAAATTTGTAGTCTAATACCAACTAAAAGCTCTTGTATATGAACAAGGTTGGAAATATAAGGCTAATACTCATTTAAATGGGGCTCGTCGAGTCAGGATCAATTTGTCCGAAAATCCAAGGCTAACACCCCCTCCAAAAACCAAGTTCAACCATGTTTGGGGGAAAAGTGTATTACCCCTAAATTTGAAGTCTAATACCAACTAAAATCTCTTGGATATGAACAAGGTTAGAAATATAAGGCTAATACTCATTTAAATGTGGCTCGTCGACTCAGGATCAATTTGACCGAAAATCCAAGGCTAACACCCCTCCAAAAACCAAGTTCAACCATGTTTGGGAGAAAAGTGTATTACCCATAAATTTGTAGTCTAATACCAACTAAAAGCTCTTGTATATGAACATGGTTGGAAATATAAGGCTAATACTCATTTAAATGGGGCTCGTCGAGTCAGGATCAATTTGTCCGAAAATCCAAGGCTAACACCCCCTCCAAAAACCAAGTTCAACCATGTTTGGGAGAAAAGTATATTACCCATAAATTTGTAGTCTAATACCAACTAAAAGCTCTTGGATATGAACAAGGGTGGAAATATAAGGCTAATACTCATTTAAATGGGGCTCGTCGACTCAGGATCAATTTGACCGAAAATCCAAGGCTAACACCCCCTCCAAAAACAAAGTTCAACCATGTTTGGGAGAAAAGTGTATTACCCATAAATTTGTAGTCTAATACCAATTAAAAGCTCTTGGATATGAACAAGGTTGGAAATATAAGGCTAATACTCATTTAAATGGGGGTCGTCGAGTCAGGATCAATTTGTCCGAAAATCCAAGGCTAACACCCCCTCCAAAAACCAAGTTCAACCATGTTTGGGAGAAAAGTATATTACCCATAAATTTGTAGTCTAATACCAACTAAAAGCTCTTGGATATGAACAAGGTTAGAAATATAAGGCTAATACTAATTTAAATGGGGCTCGTCGAGTCAGGATCAATTTGTCCGAAAATCCAAGGCTAACACCCCCTCCAAAAACCAAGTTCAACCATGTTTGGGGGAAAAGTGTATTACCCATAAATTTGAAGTCTAATACCAACTAAAGGTTATTTGATATGAACAAGGTTATAAATATAAGGCTAATACTCATTTAAATGGGGCTCGTCGAGTCAGGATCAATTTGACCTAAAATCCAAGGCTAACACCCCCTCCAAAAACCAAGTTCAACCATGTTTGGGAGAAAAGTGTATTACCCATAAATTTGAAGTCTAATACCAACTAAAAGCTCTTGTATATGAACAATGTAAAAAATATAAGGCTAATACTCATATAAATAGGGCTCGTCGAGTCAGGATCAATTTGTCCGAAAATCGAAGACAAACACCCCTCCAAAAACCAAGTTCAACCATGTTTATGAGAAAAGTGTATTACCCATAAATTTGTAGTCTAATACCAACTAAAAGCTCTTGGATATGAACAAGGTTGGAAATATAAGCTAATACTCATTTAAATGGGGCTCGTCGAGTCAGGATCAATTTGACCGAAAATCCAAGGCTAACACCCCTCCAAAAACCAAGTTCAACCATGTTTGGGAGAAAAGTATATTACCCATAAATTTGTAGTCTAATACCAACTAAAAGTTGTTGGATATGAACAAGGTTAGAAATATAAGGCTAATACTAATTTAAATGGGGCTCGTCGAGTCAGGATCAATTTGTCCGAAAATCCAAGGCTAACACCCCCTCCAAAAACCAAGTTCAACAATGTTTGGGGGAAAAGTGTATTACCCATAATTTTGAAGTATAATACCAACTAAAAGCTCTTGGATATGAACAAGGTTAGAAATATAAGGCAAATACTCATTTAAATGGGGCTCGTCGACTCAGGATCAATTTGACTGAAAATCCAAGGCTAACACCCCCTCCAAAAACCATGTTCAACCATGTTTGGGAGAAAAGTATGTTACCCATAAATTTGTAGTCTAATACCAACTAAAAGCTCTTGGATATGAACAATGTTAGAAATATAAGGCTAATACTAATTTAAATGGGTCTCGTCGAGTCAGGATCAATTTGTCCGAAAATCCAAGGCTAACACCCCCTCCAAAAACCAAGTTCAACCATGTTTCGGGGAAAAGTGTATTACCCATAAATTTGAAGTGTAATACCAACAAAAGGTTCTTTGATATGAACAAGGTTATAAATATAAGGCTAATACTCATTTAAATGGGGCTCGTCGAGTCAGGATCAATTTGACCGAAAATCCAAGGCTAACACCCCCTCCAAAAACCAAGTTCAACCATGTTTGGGAGAAAAGTGTATTACCCATAAATTTGAAGTCTAATACCAACTAAAAGCTCTTGTATATGAACAATGTTAAAAATATAAGGCTAATAATCATATAAAAGGGGCTCGTCGAGTCAGGATCAATTTGACCAAAAATCCAAGGCTAACACCCCCTCCAAAAACAAAGTTCAACCATGTTTGGGAGAAAAGTGTATTACCCATAATTTTGAAGTCTAATACCAACTAAAAGCTCTTGGATATGAACAAGTTTGGAAATATAAGGCTAATACTCATTTAAATGGGGCTCGTCGAGTCAGGATCAATTTGTCCGAAAATCCAAGGCTAACACCCCCTCCAAAAACCAAGTTCAACCATGTTTGGGGGAAAAGTGTATTACCCATAAATTTGAAGTCTAATACCAACTAAAGGGTCTTGGATATGAGCAAGGTTAGAAATATAAGGCTAATACTCATTTAAATGGGGGCTCGTCGACTCAGGGATCAATTTGACCGAAAATCCAAGGCTAACACCCCCTCCAAAAACAAAGTTCAACCATGTTTGGGAGAAAAGTGTATTACCCATAAATTTGTAGTCTAATACCAACTAAAAGCTCTTGGATATGAACAAGGTTGGAAATATAAGGCTAATACTCATTTAAATGGGGCTCGTCGAGTCAGGATCAATTTGTACGAAAATCCAAGGCTAACACCCCCTCCAAAAACCAAGTTCAACCATGTTTGGGAGAAAAGTATATTACCCATAAACTTGAAGTCTAATACCAACTAAAAGGTCTTGGATATGAGCAAGGTTAGAAATATAAGGCTAATACTTATTTAAATGGGGCTCGTCGACTCAGGATCAATTTGACTGAAAATCCAAGGCTAACACCCCTCCAAAAACCAAGTTCAACCATGTTTGGGAGAAAAGTATGTTACCCATAAATTTGTAGTCTAATACCAACTAAAAGCTCTTGGATATGAACAATGTTAGAAATATAAGGCTAATACTAATTTAAATGGGTCTCGTCGAGTCGGGGATCAATTTGTCCAGAAAATCCAAGGCTAACACCCCCTCCAAAAACCAAGTTCAACCATGTTTGGGGGAAAAGTGTATTACCCATAAATTTGAAGTCTAATACCAACTAAAGGTTCTTTGATATGAACAAGGTTATAAATATAAGGCTAATACTCATTTAAATGGGGCTCGTCGAGTCAGGATCAATTTGACCGAAAATCCAAGCCTAACACCCCCTCCAAAAACCAAGTTCAACCATGTTTGGGAGAAAAGTGTATTACCCATAATTTTGAAGTCTAATACCAACTAAAAGCTCTTGGATATGAACAAGGTTAGAAATATAAGGCTAATACTCATTTAAATGTGGCTCGTCGACTCAGGATCAATTTGACCGAAAATCCAAGGCTAACACCCCTCCAAAAACCAAGTTCAACCATGTTTGGGAGAAAAGTGTATTACCCATAAATTTGTAGTCTAATACCAACTAAAAGCTCTTGTATATGAACAAGGTTGGAAATATAAGGCTAATACTCATTTAAATGGGGCTCGTCGAGTCAGGATCAATTTGTCCGAAAATCCAAGGCTAACACCCCCTCCAAAAACCAAGTTCAACCATGTTTGGGGGAAAAGTGTATTACCCATAAATTTGAAGTCTAATACCAACTAAAAGCTCTTGGATATGAACAAGGTTAGAAATATAAGGCTAATACTCATTTAAATGTGGCTCAGTCGACTCGGGGATCAATTTGACCAGAAAATCCAAGGCTAACACCCCTCCAAAAAACCAAGTTCAACCATGTTTGGGAGAAAAGTGTATTACCCATAAATTTGTAGTCTAATACCAACTAAAAGCTCTTGTATATGAACAAGGTTGGAAATATAAGGCTAATACTCATTTAAATGGGGCTCGTCGAGTCGGGGATCAATTTGTCCAGAAAATCCAAGGCTAACACCCCTCCAAAAACCAAGTTCAACCATGTTTGGGAGAAAAGTGTATTACCCATAAATTTGTAGTCTAATACCAACTAAAAGCTCTTGGATATGAACAAGGGTGGAAATATAAGGCTAATACTCATTTAAATAGGTCTCGTCGACTCAGGATCAATTTGACCGAAAATCCAAGGCTAACACCCCCTCCAAAAACAAAGTTCAACCATGTTTGGGAGAAAAGTGTATTACCCATAAATTTGTAGTCTAATACCAATTAAAAGCTCTTGGATATGAACAAGGTTGGAAATATAAGGCTAATACTCATTTAAATGGGGGTCGTCGAGTCAGGATCAATTTGTCCGAAAATCCAAGGCTAACACCCCCTCCAAAAACCAAGTTCAACCATGTTTGGGAGAAAAGTATATTACCCATAAATTTGTAGTCTAATACCAACTAAAAGCTCTTGGATATGAACAAGGTTAGAAATATAAGGCTAATACTAATTTAAATGGGGCTCGTCGAGTCAGGATCAATTTGTCCGAAAATCCAAGGCTAACACCCCCTCCAAAAACCAAGTTCAACCATGATTGGGGGAAAAGTGTATTACCCATAAATTTGAAGTCTAATACCAACTAAAGGTTCTTTGATATGAACAAGGTTATAAATATAAGGCTAATACTCATTTAAATGGGGCTCATCGAGTCAGGATCAATTTGACCTAAAATCCAAGGCTAACACCCCCTCCAAAAACCAAGTTCAACCATGTTTGGGAGAAAAGTGTATTACCCATAAATTTGAAGTCTAATACCAACTAAAAGCTCTTGTATATGAACAATGTAAAAAATATAAGGCTAATACTCATATAAATAGGGCTCGTCGAGTCAGGATCAATTTGTCCGAAAATCGAAGACTAACACCCCTCCAAAAACCAAGTTCAACCATGTTTATGAGAAAAGTGTATTACCCATAAATTTGTAGTCTAATACCAACTAAAAGCTCTTGGATATGAACAAGGTTGGAAATATAAGCTAATACTCATTTAAATGGGGCTCGTCGAGTCAGGATCAATTTGACCGAAAATCCAAGGCTAACACCCCTCCAAAAACCAAGTTCAACCATGTTTGGGAGAAAAGTATATTACCCATAAATTTGTAGTCTAATACCAACTAAAAGCTGTTGGATATGAACAAGGTTAGAAATATAAGGCTAATACTAATTTAAATGGGGCTCGTCGAGTCAGGATCAATTTGTCCGAAAATCCAAGGCTAACACCCCCTCCAAAAACCAAGTTCAACAATGTTTGGGGGAAAAGTGTATTACCCATAAATTTGAAGTCTAATACCAACTAAAGGTTCTTTGATATGAACAAGGTTATAAATATAAGGCTAATACTCATTTAAATGGGGGCTCGTCGAGTCGGGGATCAATTTGACCGAAAAATCCAAGGCTAACACCCCTCCAAAAAACCAAGTTCAACCATGTTTGGGAGAAAAGTGTATTACCCATAAATTTGAAGTCTAATACCAACTAAAAGCTCTTGTATATGAACAAGGTTGGAAATATAAGGCTAATACTCATATAAATGGGGCTCGTCGAGTCAGGATCAATTTGTCCGAAAATCGAAGGCTAACACCCCTCCAAAAACCAAGTTCAACCATGTTTGGGAGAAAAGTATATTACCCATAAATTTGTAGTATAATACCAACTAAAAGCTCTTGGATATGAAAAAGGTTGGAAATATAAGCTAATACTCATTTAAATGGGGCTCGTCGAGTCAGGATCAATTTGACCGAAAATCCAAGGCTAATACCCCTCCAAACCAAGTTCAATCATGTTTGGGAGAAAAGTATATTACCCATAAATTTGTAGTCTAATACCAACTAAAAGCTGTTGGATATGAACAAGGTTAGAAATATAAGGCTAATACTAATTTAAATGGGGCTCGTCGAGTCAGGATCAATTTGTCCGAAAATCCAAGGCTAACAACCCCTCCAAAAACCAAGTTCAACCATGTTTGGGGGAAAAGTGTATTACCCATAAATTTGAAGTCTAATACCAACTAAAGGTTCTTTGATATGAACAAGGTTATAAATATAAGGCTAATACTCATTTAAATGGGGCTCGTCGAGTCAGGATCAATTTGACCAAAAATCCAAGGCTAACACCCCCTCCAAAAACCAAGTTCAACCATGTTTGGGAGAAAAGTGTATTACCCATAAATTTGAAGTCTAATACAAACTAAAAACTCTTGTATATGACCAATGTAAAAAATATAAGGCTAATACTCATATAAATCGGGCTCATCGAGTCAGGATCAATTTGTCCGAAAATCGAAGGCTAACACCCCTCCAAAAACCAAGTTCAACCATGTATGGGAGAAAAGTGTATTACCCATAAATTTGTAGTCTAATACCAAATAAAAGCTCTTGGATATGAACAAGGTTGGAAATATAAGGCTAATACTCATTTAAATGGGGCTCGTCGAGTCAGGATCAATTTGACCGAAAATCCAAGGCTAACACCCCTCCAAAAACCAAGTTCAACCATGTTTGGGAGAAAAGTATATTACCCATAAATTTTTTAGTCTAATACCAACTAAACACTCTTGGATATGAACAAGGTTAGAAATATAAGGCTAATACTAATTTAAATGGGGCTCGTCGAGTCAGGATCAATTTGTCCGAAAATCCAAGGCTAACACCCCCTCCAAAAACCAAGTTCAACCATGTTTGGGGGAAAAGTGTATTACCCATAAATTTGAAGTCTAATACCAACTAAAGGTTCTTTGATATGAACAAGGTTATAAATATAAGGATAATACTCATTTAAATGGGGGCTCGTCGAGTCAGGGATCAATTTGACCGAAAATCCAAGGCTAACACCCCCTCCAAAAACCAAGTTCAACCATGTTTGGGAGAAAAGTGTATTACCCATAAATTTGAAGTCTAATACCAACTAAAAGCTCTTGTATTTGAACAATGTAAAAAATATAAGGCTAATACTCATATAAATGGGGCTCGTCGAGTCAGGATCAATTTGTCCGAAAATCGAAGGCTAACACCCCTCCAAAAACCAAGTTCAACCATGTTTGGGAGAAAAGTGTATTACCCATAAATTTGTAGTCTAATACCAACTAAAAGCTCTTGGATATGAACAAGGTCGGAAATATAAGGCTAATACTCATTTAAATGGGGCTCGTCGAGTCAGGATCAATTTGTCCGAAAATCCAAGGCTAACACCCCCTCCAAAAACCAAGTTCAACCATGTTTGGGGGAAAAGTGTATTACCCATAAATTTGAAGTCTAATACCAACTAAAGGGTCTTGTATATGAACAAGGTTAGAAATATAAGGCTAATACTCATTTAAATGGGGCTCGTCGACTCAGGATCAATTTGACCGAAAATCCAAGGCTAACACCCCCTCCAAAAACCAAGTTCAACCATGTTTGGGAGAAAAGTGTATTACCCATAATTTTGAAGTATAATACCAACTAAAAGCTCTTGGATATGAACAAGGTTAGAAATATAAGGCAAATACTCATTTAAATGGGGCTCGTCGAGTCAGGATCAATTTGACCGAAAATCCAAGGCTAACACCCCTCTAAAAAACAAGTTCAACCATGTTTGGGAGAAAAGTGTATTACCCATAAATTTGTAGTCTAATACCAACTAAAAGCTCTTGGATATGAACAAGGTTAGAAATATAAGGCTAATACTAATTTAAATGGGGCTCGTCGAGTCAGGATCAATTTGTCCGAAAATCCAAGGCTAACACCCCCTCCAAAATCCAATTTCAACCATGTTTGGGGGAAAAGTGTATTACCCATAAATTTGAAGTCTAATACCAACTAAAGGGTCTTGGATATGAGAAAGGTTAGAAATATAATTCTAATACTCATTTAAATGGGGCTCGTCGACTCAGGATCAATTTGACCGAAAATCCAAGGCTAACACCCCCTCCAAAAACCAAGTACAACCATGTTTGGAAGAAAAGTGTATTACCCATAATTTTGAAGTCTAATACCAACTCAAAGCTCTTGGATATGAACAAGGTTAGAAATATAAGGGTAATACTCATTTAAATGGGGCTTGTCGAGTCAGGATCAATTTGACCGAAAATCCAAGGCTAACACCCCTCCAAAAACCAAGTTCAACCATGTTTGGGAAAAAAGTATATTACCCATAAATTTGTAGTCTAATACCAACTAAAGGTTCTTTGATATGAACAAGGTTATAAATATAAGGCTAATACTCATTTAAATGGGGCTCGTCGATTCAGGATCAATTTGACCGAAAATCCAAGGCTAACACCCCTCTAAAAACCAAGTTCAACCATGTTTGGGAGAAAAGTGTATTACCCATAAATTTGTAGTCTAATACCAACTAAAAGATCTTGGATATGAACAAGTTTAGAAATATAAGGCTAATACTAATTTAAATGGGGCTCGTCGAGTCAGGATCAATTTGTCCGAAAATCCAAGGCTAACACCCACTCCAAAAACCAAGTTCAACCATGTTTGGGGGAAAAGTGTATTACCCATAAATTTGAAGTCTAACACCAACTAAAGGGTCTTGGATATGAACAGGGTTAGAAATATAAGGCTAATACTCATTTAAATGGGCTTGTCGAGTCAGGATCAATTTGACCGAAAATCCAAGGCTAACACCCCCTCCAAAAACCAAGTTCAACCATGTTTGGGGGAAAAGTGTATTACCCATAAATTTGAATTCTAATACCAACTAAAGGGTCTTTGATATGAACAAGGTTAGAAATATAAGGCTAATACTCATATAAATGGGGCTCTTTGAGTCAGGATCAATTTGTCCGAAAATCCAAGGCTAACACCCCTCCAAAAACCAAGTTCAACCATGTTTGGGAGAAAAGTGTGTTACCCATAAATTTGTAGTCTAATAACAAATAAAAGATCTTGGATATGAACAAGGTTGGAAATATAAGGCTAATACTCATTTAAATGGGGCTCGTCGAGTCAGGATCAATTTGTCCGAAAATCCAAGGCTAACACCCCCTCCAAAAACCAAGTTCAACCATGTTTGGGGGAAAAGTGTATTACCCATAAATTTGAAATCTAATACCAACTAAAGGGTCTTGGATATGAAGAAGGTTAGAAATATAAGGCTAATACTCATTTAAATGAGGCTCTTCGACTCAAGATCAATTTGACCGAAAATCCAAGGCTAACACCCCCTCCAAAAACAAAGTTCAACCATGTTTGGGAGAAAAGTGTATTACCCATAATTTTGAAGTCTAATACAAACTAAAAGCTCTTGGATATGAACAAGGTTAGAAATATAAGGCAAATAGTCATTTAAATGGGGCTCGTCGAGTCAGGATCAATTTGACCGAAAATCCAAGGCTAACACCCCTCTAAAAACCAAGTTCAACCATGTTTGGGAGAAAAGTGTATTAACCATAAATTTGTAGTCTAATACCAACTAAAAGCTCTTGGTTATGAACAAGGTTGGAAATATAAGGCTAATACTAATTTAAATGGGGCTCGTCGAGTCAGGATCAATTTGTCCGAAAATCCAAGGCTAACACCCACTCCGAAAACCAAGTTCAACCATGTTTGGGGGAAAAGTGTATTACCCATAAATTTGAATTCTAATACCAACTAAAGGGTCTTTGATATGAACAAGGTTAGAAATATAAGGCTAATACTCATATAAATGGGGCTCTTTGAGTCAGGATCAATTTGTCCGAAAATCCAAGGCTAACACCCCTCCAAAAACCAAGTTCAACCATGTTTGGGAGAAAAGTGTGTTACCCATAAATTTGTAGTCTAATAACAAATAAAAGATCTTGGATATGAACAAGGTTGGAAATATAAGGCTAATACTCATTTAAATGGGGCTCGTCGAGTCAGGATCAATTTGTCCGAAAATCCAAGGCTAACACCCCCTCCAAAAACCAAGTTCAACCATGTTTGGGGGAAAAGTGTATTACCCATAAATTTGAAATCTAATACCAACTAAAGGGTCTTGTATATGAAGAAGGTTAGAAATATAAGGCTAATACTCATTTAAATGAGGCTCTTCGACTCAAGATCAATTTGACCGAAAATCCAAGGCTAACACCCCCTCCAAAAACAAAGTTCAACCATGTTTGGGAGAAAAGTGTATTACCCATAATTTTGAAGTCTAATACAAACTAAAAGCTCTTGGATATGAACAAGGTTAGAAATATAAGGCAAATAGTCATTTAAATGGGGCTCGTCGAGTTAGGATCAATTTGACCGAAAATCCAAGGCTAACACCCCTCTAAAAACCAAGTTCAACCATGTTTGGGAGAAAAGTGTATTAACCATAAATTTGTAGTCTAATACCAACTAAAAGCTCTTGGTTATGAACAAGGTTGGAAATATAAGGCTAATACTAATTTAAATGGGGCTCGTCGAGTCAGGATCAATTTGTCCGAAAATCCAAGGCTAACACCCACTCCGAAAACCAAGTTCAACCATGTTTGGGGGAAAAGTCTATTACCCATAAATTTGAAGTCTAACACCAACTAAAGGGTCTTGGATATGAACAGGGTTAGAAATATAAGGCTAATACTCATTTAAATGGGGCTCGTCGACTCGGGATCAATTTGACCAGAAAATCCAAGGCTAACACCCCTCTAAAAAACCAAGTTCAACCATGTTTGGGAGAAAAGTGTATTACCCATAAATTTGTAGTCTAATACCAACTAAAAGCTCTTGGATATGAAAAAGGTTAGAAATATAAGGCTAATACTAATTTAAATGGGGCTCGTCGAGTCAGGATCAATTTGTCCGAAAATCCAAGGCTAACACCCCTCCAAAAACCAAGTTCAACCATGTTTGGGAGAAAAGTGTATTACCCATAAATTTGTAGTCTAATACCAACTAAAAGCTCTTGGATATGAACAAGGTTGGAAATATAAGGCTAATACTCATTTAAATGGGGCTCGTCGAGTCGGGATCAATTTGTCCAGAAAATCCAAGGCTAACACCCCCTCCAAAAACCAAGTTCAACCATGTTTGGGGGGAAAAGTGTATTACCCATAAATTTGAAGTCTAATACCAACTAAAGGTTCTTTGAAATGAACAAGGTTATAAATATAAGGCTAATACTCATTTAAATGGGGCTCGTCGAGTCGGGGATCAATTTGACCGAAAATCCAAGGCTAACACCCCCTCCAAAAACCAAGTTCAACCATGTTTGGGAGAAAAGTGTATTACCCATAAATTTGAAGTCTAATACCAACTAAAACCTCTTGTATATGAACAATGTAAAAAATATAAGGCTAATACTCATATAAATGGGGCTCGTCGAGTCAGGATCAATTTGACCGAAAATCCAAGGCTAACACCCCTCCAAAAACCAAGTTCAACCATGTTTGGGAAAAAAGTATATTACCCATAAATTGGTAGTCTAATACCAACTAAAGGTTCTTTGATATGAACAAGGTTATAAATATAAGGCTAATACTCATTTAAATGGGGCTCGTCGATTCAGGATCAATTTGACCGAAAATCCAAGGCTAACACCCCTCTAAAAACCAAGTTCAACCATGTTTGGGAGAAAAGTGTATTACCCATAAATTTGTAGTCTAATACCAACTAAAAGATCTTGGATATGAACAAGTTTAGAAATATAAGGCTAATACTAATTTAAATGGGGCTCGTCGAGTCAGGATCAATTTGTCCGAAAATCCAAGGCTAACACCCACTCCAAAAACCAAGTTCAACCATGTTTGGGGGAAAAGTGTATTACCCATAAATTTGAAGTCTAACACCAACTAAAGGGTCTTGGATATGAACAGGGTTAGAAATATAAGGCTAATACTCATTTAAATGGGCTTGTCGAGTCAGGATCAATTTGACCAAAAATCCAAGGCTAACACCCCCTCCAAAAACCAAGTTCAACCATGTTTGGGAGAAAAGTGTATTACCCATAAATTTGAAGTCTAATACAAACTAAAAACTCTTGTATATGACCAATGTAAAAAATATAAGGCTAATACTCATATAAATCGGGCTCATCGAGTCAGGATCAATTTGTCCGAAAATCGAAGGCTAACACCCCTCCAAAAACCAAGTTCAACCATGTATGGGAGAAAAGTGTATTACCCATAAATTTGTAGTCTAATACCAAATAAAAGCTCTTGGATATGAACAAGGTTGGAAATATAAGGCTAATACTCATTTAAATGGGGCTCGTCGAGTCAGGATCAATTTGACCGAAAATCCAAGGCTAACACCCCTCCAAAAACCAAGTTCAACCATGTTTGGGAGAAAAGTATATTACCCATAAATTTTTAGTCTAATACCAACTAAACACTCTTGGATATGAACAAGGTTAGAAATATAAGGCTAATACTAATTTAAATGGGGCTCGTCGAGTCAGGATCAATTTGTCCGAAAATCCAAGGCTAACACCCCCTCCAAAAACCAAGTTCAACCATGTTTGGGGGAAAAGTGTATTACCCATAAATTTGAAGTCTAATACCAACTAAAGGTTCTTTGATATGAACAAGGTTATAAATATAAGGATAATACTCATTTAAATGGGGCTCGTCGAGTCAGGATCAATTTGACCGAAAATCCAAGGCTAACACCCCCTCCAAAAACCAAGTTCAACCATGTTTGGGAGAAAAGTGTATTACCCATAAATTTGAAGTCTAATACCAACTAAAAGCTATTGTATTTGAACAATGTAAAAAATATAAGGCTAATACTCATATAAATGGGGCTCGTCGAGTCAGGATCAATTTGTCCGAAAATCGAAGGCTAACACCCCTCCAAAAACCAAGTTCAACCATGTTTGGGAGAAAAGTGTATTACCCATAAATTTGTAGTCTAATACCAACTAAAAGCTCTTGGATATGAACAAGGTCGGAAATATAAGGCTAATACTCATTTAAATGGGGCTCGTCGAGTCGGGATCAATTTGTCCAGAAAATCCAAGGCTAACACCCCCTCCAAAAAACCAAGTTCAACCATGTTTGGGGGGAAAAGTGTATTACCCATAAATTTGAAGTCTAATACCAACTAAAGGGTCTTGTATATGAACAAGGTTAGAAATATAAGGCTAATACTCATTTAAATGGGGCTCGTCGACTCAGGATCAATTTGACCGAAAATCCAAGGCTAACACCCCCTCCAAAAACCAAGTTCAATTATGTTTGGGAGAAAAGTGTATTACCCATAATTTTGAAGTATAATACCAACTAAAAGCTCTTGGATATGAACAAGGTTAGAAATATAAGGCAAATACTCATTTAAATGGGGCTCGTCGAGTCGGGGATCAATTTGACCGAAAATCCAAGGCTAACACCCCTCTAAAAAACAAGTTCAACCATGTTTGGGAGAAAAGTGTATTACCCATAAATTTGTAGTCTAATACCAACTAAAAGCTCTTGGATATGAACAAGGTTAGAAATATAAGGCTAATACTAATTTAAATGGGGCTCGTCGAGTCAGGATCAATTTGTCCGAAAATCCAAGGCTAACACCCCCTCCAAAATCCAATTTCAACCATGTTTGGGGGAAAAGTGTATTACCCATAAATTTGAAGTCTAATACCAACTAAAGGGTCTTGGATATGAGAAAGGTTAGAAATATAATTCTAATACTCATTTAAATGGGGCTCGTCGACTCAGGATCAATTTGACCGAAAATCCAAGGCTAACACCCCCTCCAAAAACCAAGTACAACCATGTTTGGAAGAAAAGTGTATTACCCATAATTTTGAAGTCTAATACCAACTCAAAGCTCTTGGATATGAACAAGATTAGAAATATAAGGGTAATACTCATTTAAATGGGGCTTGTCGAGTCAGGATCAATTTGACCGAAAATCCAAGGCTAACACCCCTCCAAAAACCAAGTTCAACCATGTTTGGGAAAAAAGTATATTACCCATAAATTTGTAGTCTAATACCAACTAAAGGTTCTTTGATATGAACAAGGTTATAAATATAAGGCTAATACTCATTTAAATGGGGCTCGTCGATTCAGGATCAATTTGACCGAAAATCCAAGGCTAACACCCCTCTAAAAACCAAGTTCAACCATGTTTGGGAGAAAAGTGTATTACCCATAAATTTGTAGTCTAATACCAACTAAAAGATCTTGGATATGAACAAGTTTAGAAATATAAGGCTAATACTAATTTAAATGGGGGCTCGTCGAGTCGGGATCAATTTGTCCGAAAATCCAAGGCTAACACCCACTCCAAAAACCAAGTTCAACCATGTTTGGGGGAAAAGTGTATTACCCATAAATTTGAAGTCTAACACCAACTAAAGGGTCTTGGATATGAACAGGGTTAGAAATATAAGGCTAATACTCATTTAAATGGGCTTGTCGAGTCAGGATCAATTTGACCGAAAATCCAAGGCTAACACCCCCTCCAAAAACCAAGTTCAACCATGTTTGGGGGAAAAGTGTATTACCCATAAATTTGAATTCTAATACCAACTAAAGGGTCTTTGATATGAACAAGGTTAGAAATATAAGGCTAATACTCATTTAAATGAGGCTCTTCGACTCAAGATCAATTTGACCGAAAATCCAAGGCTAACACCCCCTCCAAAAACAAAGTTCAACCATGTTTGGGAGAAAAGTGTATTACCCATAATTTTGAAGTCTAATACAAACTAAAAGCTCTTGGATATGAACAAGGTTAGAAATATAAGGCTAATACTAATTTAAATGGGGTCGTCGAGTCAGGATCAATTTGTCCGAAAATCCAAGGCTAACACCCCCTCCAAAAACCAAGTTCAACCATGTTTGGGAGAAAAGTGTATTACCCATAAATTTGTAGTCTAATACCAACTAAAAGCTCTTGGATATGAACAAGGTTGGAAATATAAGGCTAATACTCATTTAAATGGGGCTCGTCGAGTCAGGATCAATTTGTCCGAAAATCCAAGGCTAACACCCCCTCCAAAAACCAAGTTCAACCATGTTTGGGGGAAAAGTGTATTACCCATAAATTTGAAGTCTAATACCAACTAAAGGTTCTTTGAAATGAACAAGGTTATAAATATAAGGCTAATACTCATTTAAATGGGGCTCGTCGAGTCAGGATCAATTTGACCGAAAATCCAAGGCTAACACCCCCTCCAAAAACCAAGTTCAACCATGTTTGGGAGAAAAGTGTATTACCCATAAATTTGAAGTCTAATACCAACTAAAACCTCTTGTATATGAACAATGTAAAAAATATAAGGCTAATACTCATATAAATGGGGCTCGTCGAGTCAGGATCAATTTGACCGAAAATCCAAGGCTAACACCCCTCCAAAAACCAAGTTCAACCATGTTTGGGAAAAAAGTATATTACCCATAAATTGGTAGTCTAATACCAACTAAAGGTTCTTTGATATGAACAAGGTTATAAATATAAGGCTAATACTCATTTAAATTGGGCTCGTCGATTCAGGATCAATTTGACCGAAAATCCAAGGCTAACACCCCTCTAAAAACCAAGTTCAACCATGTTTGGGAGAAAAGTGTATTACCCATAAATTTGTAGTCTAATACCAACTAAAAGATCTTGGATATGAACAAGTTTAGAAATATAAGGCTAATACTAATTTAAATGGGGCTCGTCGAGTCAGGATCAATTTGTCCGAAAATCCAAGGCTAACACCCACTCCAAAAACCAAGTTCAACCATGTTTGGGGGAAAAGTGTATTACCCATAAATTTGAAGTCTAACACCAACTAAAGGGTCTTGGATATGAACAGGGTTAGAAATATAAGGCTAATACTCATTTAAATGGGCTTGTCGAGTCAGGATCAATTTGACCGAAAATCCAAGGCTAACACCTCCTCCAAAAACCAAGTTCAACCATGTTTGGGGGAAAAGTTTATTACCCATAAATTTGAATTCTAATACCAACTAAAGGGTCTTTTATATGAACAAGGTTAGAAATATAAGGCTAATACTCATATAAATGGGGCTCTTTGAGTCAGGATCAATTTGTCCGAAAATCCAAGGCTAACACCCCTCCAAAAACCAAGTTCAACCATGTTTGGGAGAAAAGTGTGTTACCCATAAATTTGTAGTCTAATAACAAATAAAAGCTCTTGGATATGAACAAGGTTGGAAATATAAGGCTAATACTCATTTAAATGGGGCTCGTCGAGTCAGGATCAATTTGTCCGAAAATCCAAGGCTAACACCCCCTCCAAAAACCAAGTTCAACCATGTTTGGGGGAAAAGTGTATTACCCATAAATTTGAAATCTAATACCAACTAAAGGGTCTTGGATATGAAGAAGGTTAGAAATATAAGGCTAATACTCATTTAAATGAGGCTCGTCGACTCAAGATCAATTTGACCGAAAATCCAAGGCTAACACCCCCTCCAAAAACAAAGTTCAACCATGTTTGGGAGAAAAGTGTATTACCCATAATTTTGAAGTCTAATACAAACTAAAAGCTCTTGGATATGAACAAGGTTAGAAATATAAGGCAAATAGTCATTTAAATGGGGCTCGTCGAGTCAGGATCAATTTGACCGAAAATCCAAGGCTAACACCCCCTCTAAAAAACCAAGTTCAACCATGTTTGGGAGAAAAGTGTATTAACCATAAATTTGTAGTCTAATACCAACTAAAAGCTCTTGGTTATGAACAAGGTTGGAAATATAAGGCTAATACTAATTTAAATGGGGCTCGTCGAGTCAGGATCAATTTGTCCGAAAATCCAAGGCTAACACCCACTCCGAAAACCAAGTTCAACCATGTTTGGGGGAAAAGTCTATTACCCATAAATTTGAAGTCTAACACCAACTAAAGGGTCTTGGATATGAACAGGGTTAGAAATATAAGGCTAATACTCATTTAAATGGGGCTCGTCGACTCAGGATCAATTTGACCGAAAATCCAAGGCTAACACCCCTCTAAAAACCAAGTTCAACCATGTTTGGGAGAAAAGTGTATTACCCATAAATTTGTAGTCTAATACCAACTAAAAGCTCTTGGATATGAACAAGGTTAGAAATATAAGGCTAATACTAATTTAAATGGGGCTCGTCGAGTCAGGATCAATTTGTCCGAAAATCCAAGGCTAACACCCCCTCCAAAAACCAAGTTCAACCATGTTTGGGAGAAAAGTGTATTACCCATAAATTTGTAGTCTAATACCAACTAAAAGCTCTTGGATATGAACAAGGTTGGAAATATAAGGCTAATACTCATTTAAATGGGGCTCGTCGAGTCAGGATCAATTTGTCCGAAAATCCAAGGCTAACACCCCCTCCAAAAACCAAGTTCAACCATGTTTGGGGGAAAAGTGTATTACCCATAAATTTGAAGTCTAATACCAACTAAAGGTTCTTTGAAATGAACAAGGTTATAAATATAAGGCTAATACTCATTTAAATGGGGCTCGTCGATTCAGGATCAATTTGACCGAAAATCCAAGGCTAACACCCCTCTAAAAACCAAGTTCAACCATGTTTGGGAGAAAAGTGTATTACCCATAAATTTGTAGTCTAATACCAACTAAAAGATCTTGGATATGAACAAGTTTAGAAATATAAGGCTAATACTAATTTAAATGGGGCTCGTCGAGTCGGGATCAATTTGTCCGAAAATCCAAGGCTAACACCCACTCCAAAAACCAAGTTCAACCATGTTTGGGGGAAAAGTGTATTACCCATAAATTTGAAGTCTA
This sequence comes from Salix suchowensis, assembly GCA_029030765.1. Taxonomy (NCBI): domain Eukaryota; kingdom Viridiplantae; phylum Streptophyta; class Magnoliopsida; order Malpighiales; family Salicaceae; genus Salix; species Salix suchowensis. The sequence continues at coordinate 3,059,649 of JAPFFH010000011.1, read as the reverse complement.
ACACCAACTAAAGGGTCTTGGATATGAACAGTGTTAGAAATATAAGGCTAATACTCATTTAAATGGGCTTGTCGAGTCAGGATCAATTTGACCGAAAATCCAAGGCTAACACCCCCTCCAAAAACCAAGTTCAACCATGTTTGGGGGAAAAGTGTATTACCCATAAATTTGAATTCTAATACCAACTAAAGGGTCTTTGATATGAACAAGGTTAGAAATATAAGGCTAATACTCATATAAAAGGGGCTCTTTGAGTCAGGATCAATTTGTCCGAAAATCCAAGGCTAACACCCCTCCATAAACCAAGTTCAACCATGTTTGGGAGAAAAGTGTGTTACCCATAAATTTGTAGTCTAATAACAAATAAAAGCTCTTGGATATGAACAAGGTTGGAAATATAAGGCTAATAGTCATTTAAATGGGGCTCGTCGAGTCAGGATCAATTTGTCCGAAAATCCAAGGCTAACACCCCCTCCAAAAACCAAGTTCAACCATGTTTGGGGGAAAAGTGTATTACCCATAAATTTGAAATCTAATACCAACTAAAGGGTCTTGGATATGAAGAAGGTTAGAAATATAAGGCTAATACTCATTTAAATGAGGCTCTTCGACTCAAGATCAATTTGACCGAAAATCCAAGGCTAACACCCCCTCCAAAAACAAAGTTCAACCATGTTTGGGAGAAAAGTGTATTACCCATAATTTTGAAGTCTAATACAAACTAAAAGCTCTTGGATATGAACAAGGTTAGAAATATAAGGCAAATAGTCATTTAAATGGGGCTCGTCGAGTCAGGATCAATTTGACCGAAAATCCAAGGCTAACACCCCTCTAAAAACCAAGTTCAACCATGTTTGGGAGAAAAGTGTATTAACCATAAATTTGTAGTCTAATACCAACTAAAAGCTCTTGGTTATGAACAAGGTTGGAAATATAAGGCTAATACTAATTTAAATGGGGCTCGTCGAGTCAGGATCAATTTGTCCGAAAATCCAAGGCTAACACCCACTCCGAAAACCAAGTTCAACCATGTTTGGGGGAAAAGTCTATTACCCATAAATTTGAAGTCTAACACCAACTAAAGGGTCTTGGATATGAACAGGGTTAGAAATATAAGGCTAATACTCATTTAAATGGGGCTCGTCGACTCGGGATCAATTTGACCGAAAATCCAAGGCTAACACCCCTCTAAAAAACCAAGTTCAACCATGTTTGGGAGAAAAGTGTATTACCCATAAATTTGTAGTCTAATACCAACTAAAAGCTCTTGGATATGAACAAGGTTAGAAATATAAGGCTAATACTAATTTAAATGGGGCTCGTCGAAGTCGGGATCAATTTGTCCGAAAATCCAAGGCTAACACCCCCTCCAAAAACCAAGTTCAACCATATTTGGGAGAAAAGTGTATTACCCATAAATTTGTAGTCTAATACCAACTAAAAGCTCTTGGATATGAACAAGGTTGGAAATATAAGGCTAATACTCATTTAAATGGGGCTCGTCGAGTCAGGATCAATTTGTCCGAAAATCCAAGGCTAACACCCCCTCCAAAAACCAAGTTCAACCATGTTTGGGGGAAAAGTGTATTACCCATAAATTTGAAGTCTAAAAACAACTAAAGGTTCTTTGAAATGAACAAGGTTATAAATATAAGGCTAATACTCATTTAAATGGGGCTCGTCGAGTCAGGATCAATTTGACCGAAAATCCAAGGCTAACACCCCCTCCAAAAACCAAGTTCAACCATGTTTGGGAGAAAAGTGTATAACCCATAAATTTGAAGTCTAATACCAACTAAAACCTCTTGTATATGAACAATGTAAAAAATATAAGGCTAATACTCATATAAATGGGGCTCGTCGAGTCAGGATCAATTTGTCCGAAAATCGAAGGCTAACACCCCCCCAAAAACAAAGTTCAACCATGTTTGGGAGAAAAGTGTATTACCCATAAATATGTAGTCTAATACCAACTAAAAGCTCTTGGATATGAACAAGGTTGGAAATATAAGGCTAATACTCATTTAAATGGGGCTCGTCGTGTCAGGATCAATTTGTCCGAAAATCCAAGGCTAACACCCCCTCCAAAAACCAAGTTCAACCATGTTTGGGGGAAAAGTGTATTACCCATAAATTTGAAGTCTAATACCAACTAAAGGGTCTTGGATATGAACAAGGTTAGAAATATAAGGCTAATACTCATTTAAATGGGACTCAGTCGACTCGGGATCAATTTGACCGAAAATCCAAGGCTAACACCCCCTCCAAAAACCAAGTTCAACCATGTTTGGGAGAAAAGTGTATTACCCATAATTTTGAAGTCTAATACCAACTAAAAGCTCTTGGATATGAACAAGGTTAGAAATATAAGGCAAATACTCATTTAAATGGGGCTCGTCGAGTCGGGATCAATGTGTCAGAAAATCGAAGGCTAACACCCCCTCCAAAAACCAAGTTCAACCATGTTTGGGAGAAAAGTGTATTACCCATAAATTTGAAGTCTAATACCAACTAAAAGCTCTTGTATATGAACAATTTTAAAAATATAAGGCTACTACTCATATAAATGGGGCTCGTCGAGTCAGGATCAATTTGTCCGAAAATCGAAGGCTAACACCCCTCCAAAAACCAAGTTCAACCATGTTTGGGAGAAAAGTGTATTACCCATAAATTTGTTGTCTAATACCAACTAAAATCTCTTGGATATGAACAAGGTTGGAAATATAAGGCTAATACTAATTTAAATGGGGCTCGTCGAGTCAGGATCAATTTGTCCGAAAATCTAAGGCTAACACCCCCTCCAAAAACCAAGTTCAACCATGTTTGGGGGAAAAGTGTGTTACCCATAAATTTGAAGTCTAATACCAACTAAAGGTTCTTTGATATGAACAAGGTTATAAATATAAGGCTAATACTCATTTAAATGGGGCTCGTCGAGTCAGGATCAATTTGTCCGAAAATCCAAGGCTAACACCCCCTCCAAAAACCAAGTTCAACCATGTTTGGGGGAAAAGTGTATTACCCATAAATTTGAAGTCTAATACCAACTAAAGGGTCTTGGATATGAACAAGGTTAGAAATATAAGGCTAATACTCATTTAAATGGGACTCGTCGACTCAGGATCAATTTGACCGAAAATCCAAGGCTAACACCCCCTCCAAAAACCAAGTTCAACCATGTTTGGGAGAAAAGTGTATTACCCATAATTTTGAAGTCTAATACCAACTAAAAGCTCTTGGATATGAACAAGGTTAGAAATATAAGGCAAATACTCATTTAAATGGGGCTCGTCGAGTCAGGATCAATGTGTCCGAAAATCGAAGGCTAACACCCCCTCCAAAAACCAAGTTCAACCATGTTTGGGAGAAAAGTGTATTACCCATAAATTTGAAGTCTAATACCAACTAAAAGCTCTTGTATATGAACAATTTTAAAAATATAAGGCTACTACTCATATAAATGGGGCTCGTCGAGTCAGGATCAATTTGTCCGAAAATCGAAGGCTAACACCCCTCCAAAAACCAAGTTCAACCATGTTTGGGAGAAAAGTGTATTACCCATAAATTTGTTGTCTAATACCAACTAAAATCTCTTGGATATGAACAAGGTTGGAAATATAAGGCTAATACTAATTTAAATGGGGCTCGTCGAGTCAGGATCAATTTGTCCGAAAATCTAAGGCTAACACCCCCTCCAAAAACCAAGTTCAACCATGTTTGGGGGAAAAGTGTGTTACCCATAAATTTGAAGTCTAATACCAACTAAAGGTTCTTTGATATGAACAAGGTTATAAATATAAGGCTAATACTCATTTAAATGGGGCTCGTCGAGTCAGGATCAATTTGTCCGAAAATCCAAGGCTAACACCCCCTCCAAAAACCAAGTTCAACCATGTTTGGGGGAAAAGTGTATTACCCATAAATTTGAAGTCTAAAAACAACTAAAGGTTCTTTGAAATGAACAAGGTTATAAATATAAGGCTAATACTCATTTAAATGGGGCTCGTCGAGTCAGGATCAATTTGACCGAAAATCCAAGGCTAAAACCCCCCCCAAAAACAAAGTTCAACCATGTTTGGGAGAAAAGTGTATTACCCATAAATATGTAGTCTAATACCAACTAAAAGCTCTTGGATATGAACAAGGTTGGAAATATAAGGCTAATACTCATTTAAATGGGGGCTCGTCGTGTCGGGATCAATTTGTCCAAAAATCCAAGGCTAACACCCCCTCCAAAAAACCAAGTTCAACCATGTTTGGGGGGAAAAGTGTATTACCCATAAATTTGAAGTCTAATACCAACTAAAGGGTCTTGGATATGAACAAGGTTAGAAATATAAGGCTAATACTCATTTAAATGGGACTCGTCGACTCGGGATCAATTTGACCGAAAAATCCAAGGCTAACACCCCCTCCAAAAACCAAGTTCAACCATGTTTGGGAGAAAAGTGTATTACCCATAATTTTGAAGTCTAATACCAACTATAAGCTCTTGGATATGAACAAGGTTAGAAATATAAGGCTAATACTCATTTAAATGGGGCTCGTCGAGTCGGGATCAATTTGTCCGAAAATCCAAGCCTAACACCCCCTCCAAAAACCAAGTTCAACCATGTTTGGGGGAAAAGTGTATTACCCATAAATTTGAAGTCTAATACCAACTAAAAGGTCTTGGATATGAACAAGGTTAGAAATATAAGGCTAATACTCATTTAAATGTGGCTCGTCGACTCAGGATCAATTTGACCGAAAATCCAAGGCTAACACCCCCTCCAAAAACCAAGTTCAACCATGTTTGGGAGAAAAGTGTATTACCCATAATTTTGAAGTCTAATACCAACTCAAAGCTCTTGGATATGAACAAGGTTAGAAATATAAGGCTAATACTCATTTAAATGGGACTCGTCGACTCAGGATCAATTTGACCGAAAATCCAAGGCTAACACCCCCTCCAAAAACCAAGTTCAACCATGTTTGGGAGAAAAGTGTATTACCCATAATTTTGAAGTCTAATACCAACTAAAAGCTCTTGGATATGAACAAGGTTAGAAATATAAGGCAAATACTCATTTAAATGGGGCTCGTCGAGTCAGGATCAATGTGTCCGAAAATCGAAGGCTAACACCCCCTCCAAAAACCAAGTTCAACCATGTTTGGGAGAAAAGTGTATTACCCATAAATTTGAAGTCTAATACCAACTAAAAGCTCTTGTATATGAACAATTTTAAAAATATAAGGCTACTACTCATATAAATGGGGCTCGTCGAGTCAGGATCAATTTGTCCGAAAATCGAAGGCTAACACCCCTCCAAAAACCAAGTTCAACCATGTTTGGGAGAAAAGTGTATTACCCATAAATTTGTTGTCTAATACCAACTAAAATCTCTTGGATATGAACAAGGTTGGAAATATAAGGCTAATACTAATTTAAATGGGGCTCGTCGAGTCAGGATCAATTTGTCCGAAAATCTAAGGCTAACACCCCCTCCAAAAACCAAGTTCAACCATGTTTGGGGGAAAAGTGTGTTACCCATAAATTTGAAGTCTAATACCAACTAAAGGTTCTTTGATATGAACAAGGTTATAAATATAAGGCTAATACTCATTTAAATGGGGCTCGTCGAGTCAGGATCAATTTGTCCAGAAAATCCAAGGCTAACACCCCTCCAAAAACCAAGTTCAACCATGTTTGGGGGAAAAGTGTATTACCCATAAATTTGAAGTCTAAAAACAACTAAAGGTTCTTTGAAATGAACAAGGTTATAAATATAAGGCTAATACTCATTTAAATGGGGCTCGTCGAGTCAGGATCAATTTGACCGAAAATCCAAGGCTAAAACCCCCCCCAAAAACAAAGTTCAACCATGTTTGGGAGAAAAGTGTATTACCCATAAATATGTAGTCTAATACCAACTAAAAGCTCTTGGATATGAACAAGGTTGGAAATATAAGGCTAATACTCATTTAAATGGGGCTCGTCGTGTCAGGATCAATTTGTCCGAAAATCCAAGGCTAACACCCCCTCCAAAAACCAAGTTCAACCATGTTTGGGGGAAAAGTGTATTACCCATAAATTTGAAGTCTAATACCAACTAAAGGGTCTTGGATATGAACAAGGTTAGAAATATAAGGCTAATACTCATTTAAATGGGACTCGTCGACTCAGGATCAATTTGACCGAAAATCCAAGGCTAACACCCCCTCCAAAAACCAAGTTCAACCATGTTTGGGAGAAAAGTGTATTACCCATAATTTTGAAGTCTAATACCAACTAAAAGCTCTTGGATATGAACAAGGTTAGAAATATAAGGCTAATACTCATTTAAATGGGGCTCGTCGAGTCAGGATCAATTTGTCCGAAAATCCAAGCCTAACACCCCCTCCAAAAACCAAGTTCAACCATGTTTGGGGGAAAAGTGTATTACCCATAAATTTGAAGTCTAATACCAACTAAAAGGTCTTGGATATGAACAAGGTTAGAAATATAAGGCTAATACTCATTTAAATGTGGCTCGTCGACTCAGGATCAATTTGACCGAAAATCCAAGGCTAACACCCCCTCCAAAAACCAAGTTCAACCATGTTTGGGAGAAAAGTGTATTACCCATAATTTTGAAGTCTAATACCAACTCAAAGCTCTTGGATATGAACAAGGTTAGAAATATAAGGGTAATACTAATTTAAATGGGGCTCGCCGAGTCAGGATCAATTTGTCCGAAAATCCAAGGCTAACACCCACTCCAAAAACCAAGTTCAACCATGTTTGGGAGAAAAGTATATTACCCATAAATTTGTAGTCTAATACCAACTAAAAGCTCTTGGATATGAACAAGGTTAGAAATATAAGGCTAATACTAATTTAAATGGGGCTCGTCGAGTCAGGATCAATTTGTCCGAAAATCGAAGGCTAACACCCCCTCCAAAAACCAAGTTCAACCATGTTTGGGGGAAAAGTGTATTACCCATAAATTTGAAGTCTAATACCAACTAAAAGGTCTTGGATATGAAAAAGGTTAGAAATATAAGGCTAATACTCATTTAAATGTGGCTCGTCGACTCAGGATCAATTTGACCGAAAATCCAAGGCTAACACCCCCTCCAAAAACCAAGTTCAACCATGTTTGGGAGAAAAGTGTATTACCCATAATTTTGAAGTCTAATACCAACTCAAAGCTCTTGGATATGAACAAGGTTAGAAATATAAGGGTAATACTAATTTAAATGGGGCTCGCCGAGTCAGGATCAATTTGTCCGAAAATCCAAGGCTAACACCCACTCCAAAAACCAAGTTCAACCATGTTTGGGAGAAAAGTATATTACCCATAAATTTGTAGTCTAATACCAACTAAAAGCTCTTGGATATGAACAAGGTTAGAAATATAAGGCTAATACTAATTTAAATGGGGCTCGTCGAGTCAGGATCAATTTGTCCGAAAATCTAAGGCTAACACCCCCTCCAAAAACCAAGTTCAACCATGTTTGGGAGAAAAGTGTATTACCCATAAATTTGTAGTCTAATACCAACTAAAAGCTCTTGGATATGAACAAGGTTAGAAATATAAGGCTAATACTAATTTAAATGGGGCTCGTCGAGTCAGGATCAATTTGTCCGAAAATCCAAGGCTAACACCACCTCCAAAAACCAAGTTCAACCATGTTTGGGGGAAAAGTGTATTACCCATAAATTTGAAGTCTAATACCAACTAAAGGTTCTTTGAAATGAACAAGGTTATAAATATAAGGCTAATACTCATTTAAATGGGACTCGTCGAGTCAGGATCAATTTGACCGAAAATCCAAGGCTAACACCCCCTCCAAAAACCAAGTTCAACCATGTTTGGGAGAAAAGTGTATTACCCATAAATTTGAAGTCTAATACCAACTAAAAGCTCTTGTATATGAACAATGTTGAAAATATAAGGCTACTACTCATATAAATGGGGCTCGTCGAGTCAGGATCAATTTGTCCGAAAATCGAAGGCTAACACCCCCTCCAAAAACCAAGTTCAACCATGTTTGGGAGAAAAGTGTATTACCCATAAATTTGTAGTCTAATACCAACTAAAATCTCTTGGATATGAACAAGGTTGGAAATATAAGGCTAATACTCATTTAAATGGGGCTCGTCGAGTCAGGATCAATTTGTCCAAAAATCCAAGGCTAACACCCCCTCCAAAAACCAAGTTCAACCATGTTTGGGGGAAAAGTGTATTACCCATAAATTTGAAGTCTAATACCAACTAAAGGTTCTTTGATATGAACAAGGTTATAAATATAAGGCTAATACTCATTTAAATGGGGCTCGTCGAGTCAGGATCAATTTGTCCGAAAATCGAAGGCTAACACCCCTCCAAAAACCAAGTTCAACCATGTTTGGGAGAAAAGTGTATTACCCATAAATTTGTAGTCTAATACCAACTAAAATCTCTTGGATATGAACAAGGTTGGAAATATAAGGCTAATACTCATTTAAATGGGGCTCGTCGAGTCAGGATCAATTTGTCCGAAAATCCAAGGCTAACACCCCTCCAAAAACCAAGTTCAACCATGTTTGGGGGAAAAGTGTATTACCCATAAATTTGAAGTCTAATACCAACTAAAGGGTCTTGGATATTAACAAGGTTAGAAATATAAGGCTAATACTCATTTAAATGGGGCTCGTTGACTCAGGATCAATTTGACCGAAAATCCAATGCTAACACCCCCTCCAAAAACCAAGTTCAACCATGTTTGGGAGAAAAGTGTATTACCCATAATTTTGAAGTCTAATACCAACTCAAAGCTCTTGGATATGAACAAGGTTAGAAATATAAGGGTAATACTAATTTAAATGGGGCTCGCCGAGTCAGGATCAATTTGTCCGAAAATCCAAGGCTAACACCCACTCCAAAAACCAAGTTCAACCATGTTTGGGAGAAAAGTATATTACCCATAAATTTGTAGTCTAATACCAACTAAAAGCTCTTGGATATGAACAAGGTTAGAAATATAAGGCTAATACTAATTTAAATGGGGCTCGTCGAGTCAGGATCAATTTGTCCGAAAATCCAACGCTAACACCCCTTCCAAAAACCAAGTTCAGCCATGTTTGGGGGAAAAGTGTATTCCCATAAATTTGAAGTCTAATACCAACTAAAGGGTCTTGGATATGAACAAGGTTAGAAATATAAGGCTAATACTCATTTAAATGGGGCTCATTTTTGACCGAGAATCCAAGGCTAACACCCCCTCCAAAAACCAAGTTCAACCATGTTTGGGAGAAAAGTGTATTACCCATAATTTTGAAGTCTAATACCAACTAAAAGCTCTTGGATATGAAAAATGTTAGAAATATAAGGCAAATACACATTTAAATGGGGCTCGTCGAGTCAGGATCAATTTGACCGAAAATCCAAGGCTAACACCCCCTCCAAAAACCAAGTTCAACCATGTTTGGGAGAAAAGTGTATTACCCATAAATTTGAAGTGTAATACCAACTAAAAGCTCTTGGATATGAAAAATGTTAGAAATATAAGGCAAATACACATTTAAATGGGGCTCGTCGAGTCAGGATCAATTTGACCGAAAATCCAAGGCTAACACCCCCTCCAAAAACCAAGTTCAACCATGTTTGGGAGAAAAGTGTATTACCCATAAATTTGAAGTGTAATACCAACTAAAAGCTCTTGTATATGAAAAATGTTAAAAATATAAGGCTAATACTCATATAAATGGGGCTCGTCGAGTCAGGATCAATTTGTCCGAAAATCGAAGGCTAACACCCCTCCAAAAACCAAGTTCAACCATGTATGGGAGAAAAGTGTATTACCCATAAATTTGTAGTCTAATAACAAATAAAAGCTCTTGGATATGAACAAGGTTGGAAATATAAGCCTAATACTCATTTAAATGGGGCTCGTCGAGTCCGGATCAATTTGACCGAAAATCCAAGGCTAACACCCCCTCCAAAAACCAAGTTCAACCATGTTTGGGAGAAAAGTGTGTTACCCATAAATTTGTAGTCTAATACCAACTAAAAGCTCTTGGATATGAACAAGGGTGGAAATATAAGGCTAATACTCATTTAAATGGGGCTCGTCGAGTCAGGATCAATTTGTCCGAAAATCCAAGGCTAACACCCCCTCCAAAAACCAAGTTCAACCATGTTTGGGGGAAAAGTGTATTACCCATAAATTTGAAGTTTAATACCAACTAAAGGGTCTTGGATATGAAGAAGGTTAGAAATATAAGGCTAATACTCATTTAAATGGGGCTCGTCGACTCAAGATCAATTTCACCGAAAATCCAAGGCTAACACCCACTCCAAAAATAAAGTTCAACCATGTTTGGGAGAAAAGTGTATTACCCATAATTTTGAAGTCTAATACCAACTAAAAGATCTTGGATATGAACAAGGTTAGAAATATAAGGCAAATACTCATTTAAATGGGGCTCGTCGAGTCAGGATCAATTTGACCGAAAATCCAAGGCTAACACCCCTCTAAAAACCAAGTTCAACCATGTTTGGGAGAAAAGTGTATTACCCATAAATTTGTAGTCTAATACCAACTAAAAGCTCTTGGATATGAACAAGGTTAGAAATATAAGGCTAATACTAATTTAAATGGGGCTCGTCGAGTCAGGATCAATTTGTCCGAAAATCCAAGGCTAACACCACCTCCAAAAACCAAGTTCAACCATGTTTGGGGGAAAAGTGTATTACCCATAAATTTGAAGTCTAATACCAACTAAAGGTTCTTTGAAATGAACAAGGTTATAAATATAAGGCTAATACTCCTTTAAATGGGGCTCGTCGAGTCAGGATCAATTTGACCGAAAATCCAAGGCTAACACCCCCTCCAAAAACCAAGTTCAACCATGTTTGGGAGAAAAGTGTATTACCCATAAATTTGAAGTCTAATACCAACTAAAAGTTCTTGTATATGAACAATGTTAAAAATATAAGGCTACTACTCATATAAATGGGGCTCGTCGAGTCAGGATCAATTTGTCCGAAAATCGAAGGCTAACACCCCTCCAAAAACCAAGTTCAACCATGTTTGGGAGAAAAGTGTATTACCCATAAATTTGTAGTCTAATACCAACTAAAATCTCTTGGATATGAACAAGGTTGGAAATATAAGGCTAATACTCATTTAAATGGGGCTCGTCGAGTCAGGATCAATTTGTCCGAAAATCCAAGGCTAACACCCCCTCCAAAAACCAAGTTCAACCATGTTTGGGGGAAAAGTGTATTACCCATAAATTTGAAGTCTAATACCAACTAAAGGGTCTTGGATATGAACAAGGTTAGAAATATAAGGCTAATACTCATTTAAATGGGGCTCGTTGACTCAGGATCAATTTGACCGAAAATCCAATGCTAACACCCCCTCCAAAAACCAAGTTCAACCATGTTTGGGAGAAAAGTGTATTACCCATAATTTTGAAGTCTAATACCAACTCAAAGCTCTTGGATATGAACAAGGTTAGAAATATAAGGGTAATACTAATTTAAATGGGGCTCGCCGAGTCAGGATCAATTTGTCCGAAAATCGAAGGCTAACACCCCTCCAAAAACCAAGTTCAACCATGTTTGGGAGAAAAGTGTATTACCCATAAATTTGTAGTCTAATACCAACTAAAATCTCTTGGATATGAACAAGGTTGGAAATATAAGGCTAATACTCATTTAAATGGGGCTCGTCGAGTCAGGATCAATTTGTCCGAAAATCCAAGGCTAACACCCCCTCCAAAAACCAAGTTCAACCATGTTTGGGGGAAAAGTGTATTACCCATAAATTTGAAGTCTAATACCAACTAAAGGGTCTTGGATATGAACAAGGTTAGAAATATAAGGCTAATACTCATTTAAATGGGGCTTGTTGACTCAGGATCAATTTGACCGAAAATCCAATGCTAACACCCCCTCCAAAAACGAAGTTCAACCATGTTTGGGAGAAAAGTGTATTACCCATAATTTTGAAGTCTAATACCAACTCAAAGCTCTTGGATATGAACAAGGTTAGAAATATAAGGGTAATACTAATTTAAATGGGGCTCGCCGAGTCAGGATCAATTTGTCCGAAAATCGAAGGCTAACACCCCTCCAAAAACCAAGTTCAACCATGTTTGGGAGAAAAGTGTATTACCCATAAATTTGTAGTCTAATACCAACTAAAATCTCTTGGATATGAACAAGGTTGGAAATATAAGGCTAATACTCATTTAAATGGGGCTCGTCGAGTCAGGATCAATTTGTCCGAAAATCCAAGGCTAACACCCCCTCCAAAAACCAAGTTCAACCATGTTTGGGGGAAAAGTGTATTACCCATAAATTTGAAGTCTAATACCAACTAAAGGGTCTTGGATATGAACAAGGTTAGAAATATAAGGCTAATACTCATTTAAATGGGGCTCGTCGACTCAGGATCAATTTGACCGAAAATCCAAGGCTAACACCCCCTCCAAAAACCAAGTTCAACCATGATTGGGAGAAAAGTGTATTACCCATAATTTTGAAGTCTAATACCAACTCAAAGCTCTTGGATATGAACAAGGTTAGAAATATAAGGGTAATACTAATTTAAATGGGGCTCGCCGAGTCAGGATCAATTTGTCCGAAAATCCAAGGCTAACACCCACTCCCAAAACCAAGTTCAACCATGTTTGGGAGAAAAGTATATTACCCATAAATTTGTAGTCTAATACCAACTAAAAGCTCTTGGATATGAACAAGGTTAGAAATATAAGGCTAATACTAATTTAAATGGAGCTCGTCGAGTCAGGATCAATTTGTCCGAAAATCCAAGGCTAACACCCCCTCCAAAAACCAAGTTAAACCATGTTTGGGGGAAAAGTGTATTACCCATAAATTTGAAGTCTAATACCAACTAAAGGGTCTTGGATATGAACAAGGTTAGAAATATAAGGCTAATACTCATTTAAATGGGGCTCGTTGACTCAGGATCAAATTGACCGAAAATCCAATGCTAACACCCCCTCCAAAAACCAAGTTCAACCATGTTTGGGAGAAAAGTGTATTACCCATAAATTTGAAGTCTAATACCAACTAAAAGCTCTTGTATATGAACAATGTTACAAATATAAGGCTAATACTCATATAAATGGGGCTCGTCGAGTCAGGATCAATTTGTCCGAAAATCGAAGGCTAACACCCCTCCAAAAACCAAGTTCAACCATGTTTGGGAGAAAAGTGTGTTACCCATAAATTTGTAGTCTAATACCAACTAAAAGCTCTTGGATATGAACAAGGGTGGAAATATAAGGCTAATACTCATTTAAATGGGGCTCGTCGAGTCAGGATCAATTTGTCCGAAAATCCAAGGCTAACACCCCCTCCAAAAACCAAGTGCAACCATGTTTGGTGGAAAAGTGTATTACCCATAAATTTGAAGTCTAATACCAACTAAAGGGTCTTGGATATGAAAAAGGTTAGAAATATAAGGCTAATACTCATATTAATGGGGCTCGTCGAGTCAGGATCAATTTGTCCGAAAATCCAAGGCTAACACCCCCTCCAAAAACAAAGTTCAACCATGTTTGGGGGAAAAGTGTATTACCCATAAATTTGAAGTCTAATACCAACTAAAGGGTCTTGGATATGAACAAGGTTAGAAATATAAGGCTAATACTCATTTAAATGGGGCTCGTCGAGTCTGGATCAATTTGCCCGAAAATCCAAGGCTAACACCCCCTCCAAAAACCAAGTTCAACCATGTTTGGGAGAAAAGTGTATTACCCATAAATTTGTAGTCTAATACCAACTAAAATCTCTTGGATATGAACAAGGTTAGAAATATAAGGCTAATACTAATTTAAATGGGGCTCGTCGAGTCAGGATCAATTTGTCCGAAAATCGAAGGCTAACACCACCTCCAAAAACCAAGTTCAACCATGTTTGGGGGAAAAGTGTATTACCCATAAATTTGAAGTCTAATACCAACTAAAGGTTCTTTGAAATGAACAAGGTTATAAATATAAGGCTAATACTCATTTAAATGGGGCTCGTCGAGTCAGGATCAATTTGACCGAAAATCCAAGGCTAACACCCCCTCCAAAAACCAAGTTCAACCATGTTTGGGAGAAAAGTGTATTACCCATAAATTTGAAGTCTAATACCAACTAAAAGCTCTTGTATATGAACAATGTTAAAAATATAAGGCTACTACTCATATAAATGGGGCTCGTCGAGTCAGGATCAATTTGTCCGAAAATCGAAGGCTAACACCCCTCCAAAAACCAAGTTCAACCATGTTTGGGAGAAAAGTGTATTACCCATAAATTTGTAGTCTAATACCAACTAAAATCTCTTGGATATGAACAAGGTTGGAAATATAAGGCTAATACTCATTTAAATGGGGCTCGTCGAGTCAGGATCAATTTGTCCGAAAATCCAAGGCTAACACCCCCTCCAAAAACCAAGTTCAACCATGTTTGGGGAAAAAGTGTATTACCCATAAATTTGAAGTCTAATACCAACTAAAGGGTCTTGGATATGAACAAGGTTAGAAATATAAGGCTAATACTCATTTAAATGGGGCTCGTTGACTCAGGATCAATTTGACCGAAAATCCAATGCTAACACCCCCTCCAAAAACCAAGTTCAACCATGTTTGGGAGAAAAGTGTATTACCCATAATTTTGAAGTCTAATACCAACTCAAAGCTCTTGGATATGAACAAGGTTAGAAATATAAGGGTAATACTAATTTAAATGGGGCTCGCCGAGTCAGGATCAATTTGTCCGAAAATCGAAGGCTAACACCCCTCCAAAAACCAAGTTCAACCATGTTTGGGAGAAAAGTGTATTACCCATAAATTTGTAGTCTAATACCAAATAAAATCTCTTGGATATGAACAAGGTTGGAAATATAAGGCTAATACTCATTTAAATGGGGCTCGTCGAGTCAGGATCAATTTGTCCGAAAATCCAAGGCTAACACCCCCTCCAAAAACCAAGTTCAACCATGTTTGGGGGAAAAGTGTATTACCCATAAATTTGAAGTCTAATACCAACTAAAGGGTCTTGGATATGAACAAGGTTAGAAATATAAGGCTAATACTCATTTAAATGGGGCTCGTCGACTCAGGATCAATTTGACCGAAAATCCAAGGCTAACACCCCCTCCAAAAACCAAGTTCAACCATGATTGGGTGAAAAGTGTATTACCCATAATTTTGAAGTCTAATACCAACTCAAAGCTCTTGGATATGAACAAGGTTATAAATATAAGGGTAATACTAATTTAAATGGGGCTCGCCGAGTCAGGATCAATTTGTCCGAAAATCCAAGGCTAACACCCACTCCAAAAACCAAGTTCAACCATGTTTGGGAGAAAAGTATATTACCCATAAATTTGTAGTCTAATACCAACTAAAAGCTCTTGGATATGAACAAGGTTAGAAATATAAGGCTAATACTAATTTAAATGGGGGCTCGTCGAGTCGGGGATCAATTTGTCCGAAAATCCAAGGCTAACACCCCTCCAAAAACCAAGTTCAACCATGTTTGGGGGAAAAGTGTATTACCCATAAATTTGAAGTCTAATACCAACTAAAGGGTCTTGGATATGAACAAGGTTAGAAATATAAGGCTAATACTCATTTAAATGGGGCTCGTCGACTCAGGATCAATTTGACCGAAAATCCAAGGCTAACACCCCCTCCAAAAACCAAGTTCAACCATGTTTGGGAGAAAAGTGTATTACCCATAATTTTGAAGTCTAATACCAACTAAAAGCTCTTGGATATGAACAAGGTTAGAAATATAAGGCAAATACTCATTTAAATGGGGCTCGTCGAGTCAGGATCAATTTGACCGAAAATCCAAGGCTAACACCCCTCCAAAAACCAAGTTCAACCATGTTTGGGAGAAAAGTGTATTACCCATAAATTTGAAGTGTAATACCAACTAAAAGCTCTTGTATATGAACAATGTTAAAAATATAAGGCTAATACTCATATAAATGGGGCTCGTCGAGTCAGGATCAATTTGTCCGAAAATCGAAGGCTAACACCCCTCCAAAAACCAAGTTCAACCATGTATGGGAGAAAAGTGTATTACCCATAAATTTGTAGTCTAATACCAAATAAAAGCTCTTGGATATGAACAAGGTTGGAAATATAAGGCTAATACTCATTTAAATGGGGCTCGTCAAGTCCGGATCAATTTGACCGAAAATCCAAGGCTAACACCCCTCCAAAAACCAAGTTCAACCATATTTGGGAGAAAAGTATATTACCCATAAATTTTTAGTCTAATACCAACTAAAAGCTCTTGGATATGAACAAGGTTAGAAATATAAGTCTAATACTAATTTAAATGGGGCTCGTCGAGTCAGGATCAATTTGTCCGAAAATCCAAGGCTAACCCCCCCTCCAAAAACCAAGTTCAACCATGTTTGGGGGAAAAGTGTATTACCCATAAATTTGAAGTCTAATACCAACTAAAAGTTCTTTGATATGAACAAGGTTATAAATATAAGGCTAATACTCATTTAAATGGGGCTCGTCGAGTCAGGATCAATTTGACCGAAAAATCCAAGGCTAACACCCCCTCCAAAAACCAAGTTCAACCATGTTTGGGAGAAAAGTGTATTACCCATAAATTTGAAGTCTAATACCAACTAAAAGCTCTTCTATATGAACAATGTAAAAAAATATAAGGCTAATACTCATATAAATGGGGCTCGTCGAGTCAGGATCAATGTGTCCGAAAATCGAAGGCTAACACCCCTCCAAAAACCAAGTTCAACCATGTTTGGGAGAAAAGTGTATTACCCATAAATATGTATTCTAATACCAACTAAAAGCTCTTGCATATGAACAAGGTTGGAAATATAAGGCTAATACTCATTTAAATGGGGCTCGTCGAGTCAGGATCAATTTGTCCGAAAATCCAAGGCTAACACCGCCTCCAAAAACCAAGTTCAACCATGTTTGGGGGAAAAGTGTATTACCCATAAATTTGAAGTCTAATACCAACTAAAGGTTCTTTGAAATGAACAAGGTTATAAATATAAGGCTAATACTCATTTAAATGGGGCTCGTCGAGTCAGGATCAATTTGACCGAAAATCCAAGGCTAACACCCCCTCCAAAAACCAAGTTCAACCATGTTTGGGAGAAAAGTGTATTACCCATAAATTTGAAGTCTAATACCAACTAAAAGCTCTTGTATATGAACAATGTTAAAAATATAAGGCTACTACTCATATAAATGGGGCTCGTCGAGTCAGGATCAATTTGTCCGAAAATCGAAGGCTAACACCCCTCCAAAAACCAAGTTCAACCATGTTTGGGAGAAAAGTGTATTACCCATAAATTTGTAGTCTAATACCAACTAAAATCTCTTGGATATGAACAAGGTTGGAAATATAAGGCTAATACTCATTTAAATGGGGCTCGTCGAGTCAGGATCAATTTGTCCGAAAATCCAAGGCTAACACCCCCTCCAAAAACCAAGTTCAACCATGTTTGGGGAAAAAGTGTATTACCCATAAATTTGAAGTCTAATACCAACTAAAGGGTCTTGGATATGAACAAGGTTAGAAATATAAGGCTAATACTCATTTAAATGGGGCTCGTTGACTCAGGATCAATTTGACCGAAAATCCAATGCTAACACCCCCTCCAAAAACCAAGTTCAACCATGTTTGGGAGAAAAGTGTATTACCCATAATTTTGAAGTCTAATACCAAATCAAAGCTCTTGGATATGAACAAGGTTAGAAATATAAGGGTAATACTAATTTAAATGGGGCTCGCCGAGTCAGGATCAATTTGTCCGAAAATCGAAGGCTAACACCCCTCCAAAAACCAAGTTCAACCATGTTTGGGAGAAAAGTGTATTGCCCATAAATTTGTAGTCTAATACCAACTAAAATCTCTTGGATATGAACAAGGTTGGAAATATAAGGCTAATACTCATTTAAATGGGGCTCGTCGAGTCAGGATCAATTTGTCCGAAAATCCAAGGCTAACACCCCCTCCAAAAACCAAGTTCAACCATGTTTGGGGGAAAAGTGTATTACCCATAAATTTGAAGTCTAATACCAACTAAAGGGTCTTGGATATGAACAAGGTTAGAAATATAAGGCTAATACTCATTTAAATGGGGCTCGTCGACTCAGGATCAATTTGACCGAAAATCCAAGGCTAACACCCCCTCCAAAAACCAAGTTCAACCATGATTGGGAGAAAAGTGTATTACCCATAATTTTGAAGTCTAATACCAACTCAAAGCTCTTGGATATGAACAAGGTTATAAATATAAGGGTAATACTAATTTAAATGGGCCTCGCCGAGTCAGGATCAATTTGTCCGAAAATCCAAGGCTAACACCCACTCCAAAAACCAAGTTCAACCATGTTTGGGAGAAAAGTATATTACCCATAAATTTGTAGTCTAATACCAACTAAAAGCTCTTGTATATGAACAAGGTTAGAAATATAAGGCTAATACTAATTTAAATGGGGCTCGTCGAGTCAGGATCAATTTGTCTGAAAATCCAAGGCTAACACCCCCTCCAAAAACCAAGTTCAACCATGTTTGGGGGAAAAGTGTATTACCCATAAATTTGAAGTCTAATACCAACTAAAGGGTCTTGGATATGAACAAGGTTAGAAATATAAGGCTAATACTCATTTAAATGGGGGCTCGTCGACTCAGGATCAATTTGACCGAAAATCCAAGGCTAACACCCCCTCCAAAAACCAAGTTCAACCATGTTTGGGAGAAAAGTGTATTACCCATAATTTTGAAGTCTAATACCAACTAAAAGCTCTTGGATATGAACAAGGTTAGAAATATAAGGCAAATACTCATTTAAATGGGGCTCGTCGAGTCAGGATCAATTTGACCGAAAATCCAAGGCTAACACCCCCTCCAAAAACCAAGTTCAACCATGTTTGGGAGAAAAGTGTATTACCCATAAATTTGAAGTGTAATACCAACTAAAAGCTCTTGTATATGAACAATGTTAAAAAATATAAGGCTAATACTCATATAAATGGGGGCTCGTCGAGTCGGGGATCAATTTGTCCGAAAATCGAAGGCTAACACCCCTCCAAAAACCAAGTTCAACCATGTATGGGAGAAAAGTGTATTACCCATAAATTTGTAGTCTAATACCAAATAAAAGCTCTTGGATATGAACAAGGTTGGAAATATAAGGCTAATACTCATTTAAATGGGGGCTCGTCAAGTCCGAGATCAATTTGACCGAAAAATCCAAGGCTAACACCCCTCCAAAAACCAAGTTCAACCATATTTGGGAGAAAAGTATATTACCCATAAATTTTTAGTCTAATACCAACTAAAAGCTCTTGGATATGAACAAGGTTAGAAATATAAGTCTAATACTAATTTAAATGGGGCTCGTCGAGTCAGGATCAATTTGTCCGAAAATCCAAGGCTAACACCCCCTCCAAAAACCAAGTTCAACCATGTTTGGGGGAAAAGTGTATTACCCATAAATTTGAAGTCTAATACCAACTAAAAGTTCTTTGATATGAACAAGGTTATAAATATAAGGCTAATACTCATTTAAATGGGGCTCGTCGAGTCAGGATCAATTTGACCGAAAATCCAAGGCTAACACCCCCTCCAAAAACCAAGTTCAACCATGTTTGGGAGAAAAGTGTATTACCCATAAATTTGAAGTCTAATACCAACTAAAAGCTCTTCTATATGAACAATGTAAAAAATATAAGGCTAATACTCATATAAATGGGGCTCGTCGAGTCAGGATCAATGTGTCCGAAAATCGAAGGCTAACACCCCTCCAAAAACCAAGTTCAACCATGTTTGGGAGAAAAGTGTATTACCCATAAATTTGTATTCTAATACCAACTAAAAGCTCTTGCATATGAACAAGGTTGGAAATATAAGGCTAATACTCATTTAAATGGGGGCTCGTCGAGTCGGGGATCAATTTGTCCGAAAATCCAAGGCTAACACCGCCTCCAAAAAACAAGTTCAACCATGTTTGGGGGAAAAGTGTATTACCCATAAATTTGAAGTCTAATACCAACTAAAGGGTATTGGATATGAACAAGGTTATAAATATAAGGCTAATACTCATTTAAATGGGGCTCGTGGACTCAGGATCAATTTGACCGAAAATCCAAGGCTAACACCCCCTCCAAAAACCAAGTTCAACCATGTTTGGGAGAAAAGTGTATTACCCATAATTTTGAAGTCTAATACCAACTAAAAGCTCTTGGATATGAACAAGGTTAGAAATATAAGGCAAATACTCATTTAAATGGGGCTCGTCGAGTCAGGATCAATTTGACCGAAAATCCAAGGCTAACACCCCCTCCAAAAACCAAGTTCAACCATGTTTGGGAGAAAAGTGTATTACCCATAAATTTGAAGTGTAATACCAACTAAAAGCTCTTGTATATGAACAATGTTAAAAATATAAGGCTAATACTCATATAAATGGGGTTCGTCGAGTCAGGATCAATTTGTCCGAAAATCGAAGGCTAACACCCCTCCAATAACCAAGTTCAACTATGTATGGGAGAAAAGTGTATTACCCATAAATTTGTAGTCTAATACCAAATAAAAGCTCTTGGATATGAACAAGGTTGGAAATATAAGGCTAATACTCATTTAAATGGGGCTCGTCGAGTCCGGATCAATTTGACCGAAAATCCAAGGCTAACACCCCTCCAAAAACCAAGTTCAACCATGTTTGGGAGAAAAGTATATTACCCATAAATTTTTAGTCTAATACCAACTAAAAGCTCTTGGATATGAACAAGGTTAGAAATATAACGCTAATACTAATTTAAATGGGGCTCGTCGAGTCAGGATCAATTTGTCCGAAAATCCAAGGCTAACACCCCCTCCAAAAACCAAGTTCAACCATGTTTGGGGGAAAAGTGTATTACCCATAAATTTGAAGTCTAATACCAACTAAAGGTTCTTTGATATGAACAAGGTTATAAATCTAAGGCTAATACTCATTTAAATGGGGCTCGTCGAGTCAGGATCAATTTGACCAAAAATCCAAGGCTAACACCCCCTCCAAAAACCAAGTTCAACCATGTTTGGGAGAAAAGTGTATTACCCATAAATTTGAAGTCTAATACCAACTAAAAGCTCTTGTATATGAACAATGTAAAAAATATAAGGCTAATACTCATATAAATGGGGCTCGTCGAGTCAGGATCAATTTGACCGAAAATCCAAGGCTAACACCCCCTCCAAAAACCAAGTTCAACCATGTTTGGGAGAAAAGTGTATTACCCATAAATTTGAAGTCTAATACCAACTAAAAGCTCTTCTATATGAACAATGTAAAAAATATAAGGCTAATACTCATATAAATGGGGCTCGTCGAGTCAGGATCAATGTGTCCGAAAATCGAAGGCTAACACCCCTCCAAAAACCAAGTTCAACCATGTTTGGGAGAAAAGTGTATTACCCATAAATTTGTATTCTAATACCAACTAAAAGCTCTTGCATATGAACAAGGTTGGAAATATAAGGCTAATACTCATTTAAATGGGGCTCGTCGAGTCAGGATCAATTTGTCCGAAAATCCAAGGCTAACACCGCCTCCAAAAACCAAGTTCAACCATGTTTGGGGGAAAAGTGTATTACCCATAAATTTGAAGTCTAATACCAACTAAAGGGTCTTGGATATGAACAAGGTTATAAATATAAGGCTAATACTCATTTAAATGGGGCTCGTGGACTCAGGATCAATTTGACCGAAAATCCAAGGCTAACACCCCCTCCAAAAACCAAGTTCAACCATGTTTGGGAGAAAAGTGTATTACCCATAATTTTGAAGTCTAATACCAACTAAAAGCTCTTGGATATGAACAAGGTTAGAAATATAAGGCAAATACTCATTTAAATGGGGCTCGTCGAGTCAGGATCAATTTGACCGAAAATCCAAGGCTAACACCCCCTCCAAAAACCAAGTTCAACCATGTTTGGGAGAAAAGTGTATTACCCATAAATTTGAAGTGTAATACCAACTAAAAGCTCTTGTATATGAACAATGTTAAAAATATAAGGCTAATACTCATATAAATGGGGTTCGTCGAGTCAGGATCAATTTGTCCGAAAATCGAAGGCTAACACCCCTCCAAAAACCAAGTTCAACTATGTATGGGAGAAAAGTGTATTACCCATAAATTTGTAGTCTAATACCAAATAAAAGCTCTTGGATATGAACAAGGTTGGAAATATAAGGCTAATACTCATTTAAATGGGGCTCGTCGAGTCCGGATCAATTTGACCGAAAATCCAAGGCTAACACCCCTCCAAAAACCAAGTTCAACCATGTTTGGGAGAAAAGTATATTACCCATAAATTTTTAGTCTAATACCAACTAAAAGCTCTTGGATATGAACAAGGTTAGAAATATAACGCTAATACTAATTTAAATGGGGCTCGTCGAGTCAGGATCAATTTGTCCGAAAATCCAAGGCTAACACCCCCTCCAAAAACCAAGTTCAACCATGTTTGGGGGAAAAGTGTATTACCCATAAATTTGAAATCTAATACCAACTAAAGGTTCTTTGATATGAACAAGGTTATAAATCTAAGGCTAATACTCATTTAAATGGGGCTCGTCGAGTCAGGATCAATTTGTCCGAAAATCCAAGGCTAACACCCCCTCCAAAAACCAAGTTCAACCATGTTTGGGGGAAAAGTGTATTACCCATAAATTTGAAGTCTAATACCAACTAAAGGTTCTTTGATATGAACAAGGTTATAAATATAAGGCTAATACTCATTTAAATGGGGCTCGTCGAGTCAGGATCAATTTGACCAAAAATCCAAGGCTAACACCCCCTCCAAAAACCAAGTTCAACCATGTTTGGGAGAAAAGTGTATTACCCATAAATTTGGAGTCTAATACCAACTAAAAGCTCTTGTATATGAACAATGTAAAAAATATAAGGCTAATACTCATATAAATGGGGCTCGTCGAGTCATGATCAATGTGTCCGAAAATCAAAGGCTAACACCCCTCCAAAAACCAAGTTCAACCATGTTTGGGAGAAAAGTGTATTACCCATAAATTTGTAGTCTAATATCAACTAAAAGCTCTTAGATATGAACAAGGTTGGAAATATAAGGCTAATACTCATTTAAATGGGGCTCGTCGAGTCAGGATCAATTTGTCCGAAAATCCAAGGCTAACACCCCCTCCAAAAACCAAGTTCAACCATGTTTGGGAGAAAAGTATATTACCCATAAATTTGTAGTCTAATACCAACTAAAAGCTCTTGGATATGAACAAGGTTAGAAATATAAGGCTAATACTAATTTAAATAGGGCTCGTCGAGTCAGGATCAATTTGACCGAAAATCCAAGGCTAACACCCCCTCCAAAAACCAAGTTCAACCATGTTTGGGAGAAAAGTGTATTACCCATAAATTTGAAGTGTAATACCAACTAAAAGCTCTTGTATATGAACAATGTTAAAAATATAAGGCTAATACTCATATAAATGGGGTTCGTCGAGTCAGGATCAATTTGTCCGAAAATCGAAGGCTAACACCCCTCCAAAAACCAAGTTCAACTATGTATGGGAGAAAAGTGTATTACCCATAAATTTGTAGTCTAATACCAAATAAAAGCTCTTGGATATGAAAAAGGTTGGAAATATAAGGCTAATACTCATTTAAATGGGGCTCATCGAGTCCGGATCAATTTGACCGAAAATCAAAGGCTAACACCCCTCCAAAAACCAAGTTCAACCATGTTTGGGAGAAAAGTATATTACCCATAAATTTTTAGTCTAATACCAACTAAAAGCTCTTGGATATGAACAAGGTTAGAAATATAAAGCTAATACTAATTTAAATGGGGGCTCGTCGAGTCAGGGATCAATTTGTCCGAAAATCCAAGGCTAACACCCCTCCAAAAACCAAGTTCAACCATGTTTTGGGGGAAAAGTGTATTACCCATAAATTTGAAGTCTAATACCAACTAAAGGGTCTTGGATATGAACAAGGTTAGAAATATAAGGCTAATACTCATTTAAATGGGGCTCGTCGACTCAGGGATCAATTTGACCGAAAATCCAAGGCTAACACCCCCTCCAAAAACCAAGTTCAACCATGTTTGGGAGAAAAGTGTATTACCCATAATTTTAAAGTCTAATACCAACTAAAAGCTCTTGGATATGAACAAGGTTAGAAATATAAGGCAAATACTCATTTAAATGGGGCTCGTCGATTCAGGATCAATTTGACCGAAAATCCAAGGCTAACACCCCCTCCAAAAACCAAGTTCAACCATGTTTGGGAGAAAAGTGTATTACCCATAAATTTGAAGTGTAATACCAACTAAAAGCTCTTGTATATGAACAATGTTAAAAATATAAGGCTAATACTCATATAAATGGGGCTCGTCGAGTCAGGATCAATTTGTCCGAAAATCGAAGGCTAACACCCCTCCAAAAACCAAGTTCAACCATGTATGGGAGAAAAGTGTATTACCCATAAATTTGTAGTCTAATACCGAATAAAAGCTCTTGGATATGAACAAGGTTGGAAATATAAGGCTAATACTCATTTAAATGGGGCTCGTCAAGTCCGGATCAATTTGACCGAAAATCCAAGGCTAACACCCCTCCAAAAACCAAGTTCAACCATATTTGGGAGAAAAGTATATTACCCATAAATTTTTAGTCTAATACCAACTAAAAGCTCTTGGATATGAACAAGGTTAGAAATATAAGTCTAATACTAATTTAAATGGGGCTCGTCGAGTCAGGATCAATTTGTCCGAAAATCCAAGGCTAACACCCCCTCCAAAAACCAAGTTCAACCATGTTTGGGGGGAAAAGTGTATTACCCATAAATTTGAAGTCTAATACCAACTAAAAGTTCTTTGATATGAACAAGGTTATAAATATAAGGCTAATACTCATTTAAATGGGGCTCGTCGAGTCAGGATCAATTTGACCGAAAATCCAAGGCTAACACCCCCTCCAAAAACCAAGTTCAACCATGTTTGGGAGAAAAGTGTATAACCCATAAATTTGAAGTCTAATACCAACTAAAAGCTCTTCTATATGAACAATGTAAAAAATATAAGGCTAATACTCATATAAATGGGGCTCGTCGAGTCAGGATCAATGTGTCCGAAAATCGAAGGCTAACACCCCTCCAAAAACCAAGTTCAACCATGTTTGGGAGAAAAGTGTATTACCCATAAATTTGAAGTCTAATACCAACTAAAAGCTCTTGTATATGAACAATGTAAAAAATATAAGGCTAATACTCATATAAATGGGGCTCGTCGAGTCAGGATCAATTTGTTCGAAAATCCAAGGCTAACACCCCTCCAAAAACCAAGTTCAACCATGTTTGGGAGAAAAGTGTATTACCCATAAATTTGTAGTCTAATACCAACTAAAAGCTCTTGCATATGAACAAGGTTGGAAATATAAGGCTAATACTCATTTAAATGGGGCTCGTCGAGTCAGGATCAATTTGTCCGAAAATCCAAGGCTAACACCGCCTCCAAAAACCAAGTTCAACCATGTTTGGGGGAAAAGTGTATTACCCATAAATTTGAAGTCTAATACCAACTAAAGGGTCTTGGATATGAACAAGGTTATAAATATAAGGCTAATACTCATTTAAATGGGGCTCGTGGACTCAGGATCAATTTGACCGAAAATCCAAGGCTAACACCCCCTCCAAAAACCAAGTTCAACCATGTTTGGGAGAAAAGTGTATTACCCATAATTTTGAAGTCTAATACCAACTAAAAGCTCTTGGATATGAACAAGGTTAGAAATATAAGGCAAATACTCATTTAAATGGGGCTCGTCGAGTCAGGATCAATTTGACCGAAAATCCAAGGCTAACACCCCCTCCAAAAACCAAGTTCAACCATGTTTGGGAGAAAAGTGTATTACCCATAAATTTGAAGTGTAATACCAACTAAAAGCTCTTGTATATGAACAATGTTAAAAATATAAGGCTAATACTCATATAAATGGGGTTCGTCGAGTCAGGATCAATTTGTCCGAAAATCGAAGGCTAACACCCCTCCAAAAACCAAGTTCAACTATGTATGGGAGAAAAGTGTATTACCCATAAATTTGTAGTCTAATACCAAATAAAAGCTCTTGGATATGAACAAGGTTGGAAATATAAGGCTAATACTCATTTAAATGGGGCTCGTCGAGTCCGGATCAATTTGACCGAAAATCCAAGGCTAACACCCCTCCAAAAACCAAGTTCAACCATGTTTGGGAGAAAAGTATATTACCCATAAATTTTTAGTCTAATACCAACTAAAAGCTCTTGTATATGAACAAGGTTAGAAATATAAAGCTAATACTAATTTAAATGGGGCTCGTCGAGTCAGGATCAATTTGTCCGAAAATCCAAGGCTAACACCCCCTCCAAAAACCAAGTTCAACCATGTTTGGGGGAAAAGTGTATTACCCATAAATTTGAAGTCTAATACCAACTAAAGGTTCTTTGATATGAACAAGGTTATAAATCTAAGGCTAATACTCATTTAAATGGGGCTCGTCGAGTCAGGATCAATTTGACCAAAAATCCAAGGCTAACACCCCCTCCAAAAACCAAGTTCAACCATGTTTGGGAGAAAAGTGTATTACCCATAAATTTGAAGTCTAATACCAACTAAAAGCTCTTGTATATGAACAATGTAAAAAATATAAGGCTAATACTCATATAAATAGGGCTCGTCGAGTCATGATCAATGTGTCCGAAAATCGAAGGCTAACACCCCTCCAAAAACCAAGTTCAACCATGTTTGGGAGAAAAGTGTATTACCCATAAATTTGTAGTCTAATAGCAACTAAAAGCTCTTAGATATGAACAAGGTTGGAAATATAAGGCTAATACTCATTTAAATGGGGCTCGTCGAGTCAGGATCAATTTGTCCGAAAATCCAAGGCTAACACCCCCTCCAAAAACCAAGTTCAACCATGTTTGGGAGAAAAGTATATTACCCATAAATTTGTAGTCTAATACCAACTAAAAGCTCTTGGATATGAACAAGGTTAGAAATATAAGGCTAATACTAATTTAAATAGGGCTCGTCGAGTCAGGATCAATTTGTCCGAAAATCCAAGGCTAACACCCCCTCCAAAAACCAAGTTCAACCATGTTTGGGAGAAAAGTGTATTACCCATAAATTTGGAGTCTAATACCAACTAAAAGCTCTTGTATATGAACAATGTAAAAAATATAAGGCTAATACTCATATAAATGGGGCTCGTCGAGTCATGATCAATGTGTCCGAAAATCGAAGGCTAACACCCCTCCAAAAACCAAGTTCAACCATGTTTGGGAGAAAAGTGTATTACCCATAAATTTGTAGTCTAATATCAACTAAAAGCTCTTAGATATGAACAAGGTTGGAAATATAAGGCTAATACTCAATTAAATGGGGCTCGTCGAGTCAGGATCAATTTGTCCGAAAATCCAAGGCTAACACCCCCTCCAAAAACCAAGTTCAACCATGTTTGGGAGAAAAGTATATTACCCATAAATTTGTAGTCTAATACCAACTAAAAGATATTGGATATGAACAAGGTTAGAAATATAAGGCTAATACTAATTTAAATAGGGCTCGTCGAGTCAGGATCAATTTGACCGAAAATCCAAGGCTAACACCCCCTCCAAAAACCAAGTTCAACCATGTTTGGGAGAAAAGTGTATTACCCATAAATTTGAAGTGTAATACCAACTAAAAGCTCTTGTATATGAACAATGTTAAAAATATAAGGCTAATACTCATATAAATGGGGTTCGTCGAGTCAGGATCAATTTGTCCGAAAATCGAAGGCTAACACCCCTCCAAAAACCAAGTTCAACTATGTATGGGAGAAAAGTGTATTACCCATAAATTTGTAGTCTAATACCAAATAAAATCTCTTGGATATGAACAAGGTTGGAAATATAAGGCTAATACTCATTTAAATGGGGCTCATCGAGTCCGGATCAATTTGACCGAAAATCAAAGGCTAACACCCCTCCAAAAACCAAGTTCAACCATGTTTGGGAGAAAAGTATATTACCCATAAATTTTTAGTCTAATACCAACTAAAAGCTCTTGGATATGAACAAGGTTAGAAATATAAAGCTAATACTAATTTAAATGGGGCTCGTCGAGTCAGGATCAATTTGTCCGAAAATCCAAGGCTAACACCCCCTCCAAAAACCAAGTTCAACCATGTTTGGGGGAAAAGTGTATTACCCATAAATTTGAAGTCTAATACCAACTAAAAGCTCTTGGATATGAACAAGGTTAGAAATATAAGGCAAATACTCATTTAAATGGGGCTCGTCGAGTCAGGATCAATTTGACCGAAAATCCAAGGCTAACACCCCCTCCAAAAACCAAGTTCAACCATGTTTGGGAGAAAAGTGTATTACCCATAAATTTGAAGTGTAATACCAACTAAAAGCTCTTGTATATGAACAATGTTAAAAATATAAGGCTAATACTCATATAAATGGGGCTCGTCGAGTCAGGATCAATTTGTCCGAAAATCGAAGGCTAACACCCCTCCAAAAACCAAGTTCAACCATGTATGGGAGAAAAGTGTATTACCCATAAATTTGTAGTCTAATACCAAATAAAAGCTATTGGATATGAACAAGGTTGGAAATATAAGGCTAATACTCATTTAAATGGGGCTCGTCAAGTCCGGATCAATTTGACCGAAAATCCAAGGCTAACACCCCTCCAAAAACCAAGTTCAACCATATTTGGGAGAAAAGTATATTACCCATAAATTTTTAGTCTAATACCAACTAAAAGCTCTTGGATATGAACAAGGTTAGAAATATAAGTCTAATACTAATTTAAATGGGGCTCGTCGAGTCAGGATCAATTTGTCCGAAAATCCAAGGCTAACACCCCCTCCAAAAACCAAGTTCAACCATGTTTGGGGGAAAAGTGTATTACCCATAAATTTGAAGTCTAATACCAACTAAAAGTTCTTTGATATGAACAAGGTTATAAATATAAGGCTAATACTCATTTAAATGGGGCTCGTCGAGTCAGGATCAATTTGACCGAAAATCGAAGGCTAACACCCCCTCCAAAAACCAAGTTCAACCATGTTTGGGAGAAAAGTGTATTACCCATAATTTTGAAGTCTAATACCAACTAAAAGATCTTGGATATGAACAAGGTTAGAAATATAAGGCAAATACTCATTTAAATGGGGGCTCGTCGAGTCGGGGATCAATTTGACCGAAAATCCAAGGCTAACACCCCTCCAAAAACCAAGTTCAACCATGTTTGGGAGAAAAGTGTATTACCCATAAATTTGAAGTGTAATACCAACTAAAAGCTCTTGTATATGAACAATGTTAAAAATATAAGGCTAATACTCATATAAATGGGGCTCGTCGAGTCAGGATCAATTTGTCCGAAAATCGAAGGCTAACACCCCTCCAAAAACCAAGTTCAACCATGTATGGGAGAAAAGTGTATTACCCATAAATTTGTAGTCTAATACCAAATAAAAGCTCTTGGATATGAACAAGGTTGGAAATATAAGGCTAATACTCATTTAAATGGGGCTCGTCAAGTCCGGATCAATTTGACCGAAAATCCAAGGCTAACACCCCTCCAAAAACCAAGTTCAACCATATTTGGGAGAAAAGTATATTACCCATAAATTTGTAGTCTAATACCAACTAAAAGCTCTTGGATATGAACAAGGTTAGAAATATAAGGCTAATTCTAATTTAAATAGGGCTCGTCGAGTCAGGATCAATTTGTCCAAAAATCCAAGGCTAACACCCCCTCCAAAAACCAAGTTCAACCATGTTTGGGGGAAAAGTGTATTACCCATAAATTTGAAGTCTAATACCAACTAAAGGTTCTTTGATATGAACAAGGTTATAAATATAAGGCTAATACTCATTTAAATGGGGCTCGTCGAGTCAAGATCAATTTGACCGAAAATCCAAGGCTAACACCCCCTCCAAAAACCAAGTTCAACCATGTTTGGGAGAAAAGTGTATTACCCATAAATTTGAAGTCTAATACCAACTAAAAGCTCTTGTATATGAACAATGTAAAAAATATAATGCTAATACTCATATAAATGGGGTTCGTCGAGTCAGGATCAATTTGTCCGAAAATCGAAGGCTAACACCCCTCCAAAAACCAAGTTCAACCATGTTTGGGAGAAAAGTGTATTACCCATAAATTTGTAGTCTAATACCAACTAAAAGCTCTTGGATATGAACAAGGTTGGAAATATAAGGCTAATACTCATTTAAATGGGGCTCGTCGAGTCAGGATCAATTTGTCCGAAAATCCAAGGCTAACACCCCCCTCCAAAAACCAAGTTCAACCATGTTTGGGGGAAAAGTGTATTACCCATAAATTTGAAGTCTAATACCAACTAAAGGGTCTTGGATATGAACAAGGTTAGAAATATAAGGCTAATACTCATTTAAATGGGGCTCGTCGACTCAGGATCAATTTGACCGAAAATCCAAGGCTAACACCCCCTCCAAAAACCAAGTTCAACCATGTTTGGGAGAAAAGTGTATTACCCATAATTTTGAATTCTAATACCAACTAAAATCTCTTGGATATGAACAAGGTTAGAAATATAAGGCAAATACTCATTTAAATGGGGCTCGTCGAGTCAGGATCAATTTGACCGAAAATCCAAGGCTAACACCCCCTCCAAAAACCAAGTTCAACCATGTGTTGGGAGAAAAGTGTATTACCCATAAATTTGAAGTGTAATACCAACTAAAAGCTCTTGTATATGAACAATGTTAAAAATATAAGGCTAATACTCATATAAATGGGGCTCGTCGAGTCAGGATCAATTTGTCCGAAAATCGAAGGATAACACCCCTCCAAAAACCAAGTTCAACCATGTATGGGAGGAAAGTGTATTACCCATAAATTTGTAGTCTAATACCAAATAAAAGCTCTTGGATATTAACAAGGTTGGAAATATAAGGCTAATACTAATTTAAATGGGGCTCGTCGAGTCCGGATCAATTTGACCGAAAATCCAAGGCTAACACCCCTCCAAAAACCAAGTTCAACCATGTTTGGGAGAAAAGTATATTACCCATAAATTTTTAGTCTAATACCAACTAAAAGCTCTTGGATATGAACAAGGTTAGAAATATAAGGCTAATACTAATTTAAATGGGGCTCGTCGAGTCAGGATCAATATGTCCGAAAATCCAAGGCTAACACCCCCTCCAAAAACCAAGTTCAACCATGTTTGGGGGAAAAGTGTATTACCCATAAATTTGAAGTCTAATACCAACTAAAGGGTCTTGGATATGAACAAGGTTAGAAATATAAGGCTAATACTCATTTAAATGGGGCTCGTTGACTCAGGATCAATTTGACCGAAAATCCAAGGCTAACACCCTCTCCAAAAACCAAGTTCAACCATGTTTGGGAGAAAAGTGTATTACCCATAATTTTGAAGTCTAATACCAACTCAAAGCTCTTGGATATGAACAAGGTTAGAAATATAAGGGTAATACTAATTTAAATGGGGCTCGCCGAGTCAGGATCAATTTGTCCGAAAATCCAAGGCTAACACCCACTCCAAAAACCAAGTTCAACCATGTTTGGGAGAAAACTATATTACCCATAAATTTGTAGTCTAATACCAACTAAAAGCTCTTGGATATGAACAAGGTTAGAAATATAAGGCTAATACTAATTTAAATGGGGCTCGTCGAGTCAGGATCAATTTGTCCGAAAATCCAAGGCTAACACCCCCTCCAAAAACCAAGTTCAACCATGTTTGGGGGAAAAGTGTATTACCCATAAATTTGAAGTCTAATACCAACTAAAGGTTCTTTGATATGAACAAGGTTATAAATATAAGGCTAATACTCATTTAAATGGGGCTCGTCGAGTCAGGATCAATTTGACCGAAAATCCAAGGCTAACACCCCCTCCAAAAACCAAGTTCAACCATGTTTGGGAGAAAAGTGTATTACCCATAGTTTTGAAGTCTAATACCAACTAAAAGCTCTTGTATATGAACAATGTTAAAAATATAAGGCTACTACTCATATAAATGGGGCTCGTCGAGTCAGGATCAATTTGTCCGAAAATCGAAGGCTAACACCCCTCTAAAAACCAAGTTCAACCATGTTTGGGAGAAAAGTGTATTACCCATAAATTTGTAGTCTAATACCAACTAAAATCTCTTGGATATGAACAAGGTTGGAAATATAAGGCTAATACTCATTTAAATGGGGTTCGTCGAGTCAGGATCAATTTGTCCGAAAATCCAAGGCTAACACCCACTCCAAAAACCAAGTTCAACCATGTTTGGGAGAAAAGTATATTACCCATAAATTTGTAGTCTAATACCAACTAAAAGCTCTTGGATATGAACAAGGTTAGAAATATAAGTCTAATACTAATTTAAATGGGGCTCGTCGAGTCAGGATCAATTTGACCGAAAATCCAAGGCTAACACCCCCTCCAAAAACCAAGTTCAACCATGTGTTGGGAGAAAAGTGTATTACCCATAAATTTGAAGTGTAATACCAACTAAAAGCTCTTGTATATGAACAATGTTAAAAATATAAGGCTAATACTCATATAAATGGGGCTCGTCGTGTCAGGATCAATTTGTCCGAAAATCGAAGGATAACACCCCTCCAAAAACCAAGTTCAACCATGTATGGGAGAAAAGTGTATTACCCATAAATTTGTAGTCTAATACCAAATAAAAGCTCTTGGATATTAACAAGGTTGGAAATATAAGGCTAATACTCATTTAAATGGGGCTCGTCGAGTCCGGATCAATTTGACCGAAAATCAAAGGCTAACACCGCTCCAAAAACCAAGTTCAACCATGTTTGGGAGAAAAGTATATTACCCATAAATTTTTAGTCTAATACCAACTAAAAGCTCTTGGATATGAACAAGGTTAGAAATATAAGGCTAATACTCATTTAAATGGGGCTCGTCGAGTCAGGATCAATTTGACCGAAAATCCAAGGCTAACACCCCTCCAAAAACCAAGTTCAACCATGTTTGGGAGAAAAGTATATTACCCATAAATTTGAAGTCTAATACCAACTAAAGGTTCTTTGATATGAACAAGGTTATAAATATAAGGCTAATACTCATTTAAATGGGGCTCTTCGAGTCAGGATCAATTTGACTGAAAATCCAAGGCTAACACCCCCTCCAAAAACTAAGTTCAACCATGTTTGGGAGAAAAGTGTATTACCCATAAATTTGAAGTCTAATACCAACTAAAAGCTCTTGTATATGAACAATGTAAAACATATAAGGCTAATACTCATATAAATGGGGCTCGTCGAGTCAGGATCAATTTGTCCGAAAATCGAAGGCTAACACCCCTCCAAAAACCAAGTTCAACCATGTTTGGGAGAAAAGTGTATTACCCATAAATTTGAAGTCTTATACCAACTAAAGGTTCTTTGATATGAACAAGGTTATAAATATAAGGCTAATACTCATTTAAATGGGGCTCGTCGAGTCAGGATCAATTTGACCGAAAATCCAAGGCTAACACCCCCTCCAAAAACCAAGTTCAACCATGTTTGGGAGAAAAGAATATTACCCATAATTTTGAAGTCTAATACCAACTAAAAGCTCTTGTATATGAACAATGTTAAAAATATAAGGCTACTACTCATATAAATGGGGCTCGTCGAGTCAGGATCAATTTGTCCGAAAATCGAAGGCTAACACCCCACCAAAAACCAAGTTCAACCATGTTTGGGAGAAAAGTGTATTACTCATAAATTTGTAGTCTAATACCAACTAAAATCTCTTGGATATGAACAAGGTTGGAAATATAAGGCTAATACTCATTTAAATGGGGCTCGTCGAGTCAGGATCAATTTGACCGAAAATCCAACGCTAACACCCCCTCCAAAAACCAAGTTCAACCATGTTTGGGGGAAAAGTGTATTACCCATAAATTTGAAGTCTAATACCAACTAAAGGGTCTTGGATATGAATAAGGTTAGAAATATAAGGCTAATACTCATTTAAATAGGGCTCGTCGACTCAAGATCAATTTGACCGAAAATCCAAGGCTAACACCCCCTCCAAAAACAAAGTTCAACCATGTTTGGGAGAAAAGTGTATTACCCATAATTTTGAAGTGTAATACCAACTAAAAGCTCTTGGATATGAACAAGGTTAGAAATATAAGGCAAATACTCATTTAAATGGGGCTCGTCGAGTAAGGATCAATTTGACCAAAAATCCAAGGCTAACACCCCTCTAAAAACCAAGTTCAACCATGTTTGGGAGAAAAGTGTATTACCCATAAATTTTTAGTCTAATACCAACTAAAAGCTTTTGGATATGAACAAGGTTAGAAATATAAGGATAATACTAATTTAAATGGGGCTCGTCGAGTCAGGATCAATTTGTCCGAAAATCCAAGGCTAACACCCCCTCCAAAAACCAAGTTCAACCATGTTTGGGGGAAAAGTGTATTACCCATAAATTTGAAGTCTAATACCAACTAAAGGGTCTTGGATATGAATAAGGTTAGAAATATAAGGCTAATACTCATTTAAATGGGGCTCGTCGACTCAAGATCAATTTGATCGAAAATCCAAGGCTAACACCCCCTCCAAAAACAAAGTTCAACCATGTTTGGGAGAAAAGTGTATTACCCATAATTTTGAAGTGTAATACCAACTAAAAGCTCTTGGATATGAACAAGGTTAGAAATATAAGGCAAATACTCATTTAAATGGGGCTCGTCGAGTAAGGATCAATTTGACCGAAAATCCAAGGCTAACACCCCTCTAAAAACCAAGTTCAACCATGTTTGGGAGAAAAGTGTATTACCCATAAATTTTTAGTCTAATACCAACTAAAAGCTTTTGGATATGAACAAGGTTAGAAATATAAGGCTAATACTAATTTAAATGGGGCTCGTCGAGTTAGGATCAATTTGTCCGAAAATCCAAGGCTAACACCCCCTCCAAAAACCAAGTTCAACCATGTTTGGGGGAAAAGTGTATTACCCATAAATTTGAAGTCTAATACCCACTAAAGGGTCTTGGATATGAACAAGGTTAGAAATATAAGGCTAATACTCATTTAAATGGGGCTCGTCGAGTCAGGATCAATTTGTCCGAAAATCCAAGGCTAACACCCCCTCCAAAAACCAAGTTCAACCATGTTTGGGGGAAAAGTGTATTACCCATAAATTTGAAGTCTAATACCAACTAAAGGGTCTTGGATATGAGCAAGGTTAGAAATATAAGGCAAATACTCATTTAAATGGGGCTCTTCGAGTCAGGATCAATTTGACCGAAAAATCCAAGGCTAACACCCCCTCCAAAAACCAAGTTCAACCATGTTTGGGAGAAAAGTGTATTACCCATAAATTTGAAGTCTAATACCAACTAAAAGCTCTTTTATATGAACAATGTTAAAAATATAAGGCTAATACTCATATAAATGGGGCTCGTCGAGTCAGGATCAATTTGTCCGAAAATCGAAGGCTAACACCCCTCTAAAAACCAAGTTCAACCATGTTTGGGAGAAAAGTGTGTTACCCATAAATTTGTAGTATAATACCAACTAAAAGCTCTTGGATATGAACAAGGTTGGAAATATAAGGCTAATACTCATTTAAATGGGGCTCGTCGAGTCAGGATCAATTTGTCCGAAAATCCAACGCTAACACCCCCTCCAAAAACCAAGTTCAACCATGTTTGGGGGAAAAGTGTATTACCCATAAATTTGAAGTCTAATACCAACTAAAGGGTCTAGCATATGAAGAAGGTTAGAAATATAAGGCTAATACTCATTTAAATGGGGCTCGTCGACTCAAGATCAATTTGACCGAAAATCCAAGGCTAACACCCCCTCCAAAAACAAAGTTCAACCATGTTTGGGAGAAAAGTGTATTACCCATAATTTTGAAGTGTAATACCAACTAAAAGCTCTTGGATATGAACAAGGTTAGAAATATAAGGCAAATACTCATTTAAATGGGGCTCGTCGAGTAAGGATCAATTTGACCGAAAATCCAAGGCTAACACCCCTCTAAAAACCAAGTTCAACCATGTTTGGGAGAAAAGTGTATTACCCATAAATTTGTAGTCTAATACCAACTAAAAGCTCTTGTATATGAACAAGGTTATAAATATAAGGCTAATACTAATTTAAATGGGGCTCGTCGAGTCAGGATCAATTTGTCCGAAAATCCAAGGCTAACACCCCCTCCAAAAACCAAGTTCAACCATGTTTGGGGGAAAAGTGTATTACCCATAAATTTGAAGTCTAATACCAACTAAAGGGTCTTGGATATGAAGAAGGTTAGAAATATAAGGCTAATACTCATTTAAATGGGGCTCGTCGAGTCAGGATCAATTTGTCCGAAAATCCAAGGCTAACACCCCTCCAAAAACCAAGTTCAACCATGTTTGGGGGAAAAGTGTATTACCCATAAATTTGAAGTCTAATACCAACTAAAGGGTCTTGGATATGAGCAAGGTTAGAAATATAAGGCAAATACTCATTTAAATGGGGCTCTTCGAGTCAGGATCAATTTGACCGAAAATCCAAGGCTAACACCCCCTCCAAAAACCAAGTTCAACCATGTTTGGGAGAAAAGTGTATTACCCATAAATTTGAAGTCTAATACCAACTAAAAGCTCTTTTATATGAACAATGTTAAAAATATAAGGCTAATACTCATATAAATGGGGCTCGTCGAGTCAGGATCAATTTGTCCGAAAATCGAAGGCTAACACCCCTCTAAAAACCAAGTTCAACCATGTTTGGGAGAAAAGTGTGTTACCCATAAATTTGTAGTATAATACCAACTAAAAGCTCTTGGATATGAACAAGGTTGGAAATATAAGGCTAATACTCATTTAAATGGGGCTCGTCGAGTCAGGATCAATTTGTCCGAAAATCCAACGCTAACACCCCCTCCAAAAACCAAGTTCAACCATGTTTGGGGGAAAAGTGTATTACCCATAAATTTGAAGTCTAATACCAACTAAAGGGTCTAGCATATGAAGAAGGTTAGAAATATAAGGCTAATACTCATTTAAATGGGGCTCGTCGACTCAAGATCAATTTGACCGAAAATCCAAGGCTAACACCCCCTCCAAAAACAAAGTTCAACCATGTTTGGGAGAAAAGTGTATTACCCATAATTTTGAAGTGTAATACCAACTAAAAGCTCTTGGATATGAACAAGGTTAGAAATATAAGGCAAATACTCATTTAAATGGGGCTCGTCGAGTAAGGATCAATTTGACCGAAAATCCAAGGCTAACACCCCTCTAAAAACCAAGTTCAACCATGTTTGGGAGAAAAGTGTATTACCCATAAATTTGTAGTCTAATACCAACTAAAAGCTCTTGTATATGAACAAGGTTATAAATATAAGGCTAATACTAATTTAAATGGGGCTCGTCGAGTCAGGATCAATTTGTCCGAAAATCCAAGGCTAACACCCCCTCCAAAAACCAAGTTCAACCATGTTTGGGGGAAAAGTGTATTACCCATAAATTTGAAGTCTAATACCAACTAAAGGGTCTTGGATATGAACAAGGTTAGAAATATAAGGCTAATACTCATTTAAATGGGGCTCGTCGAGTCAGGATCAATTTGTCCGAAAATCCAAGGCTAACACCCCCTCCAAAAACCAAGTTCAACCATGTTTGGGGGAAAAGTGTATTACCCATAAATTTGAAGTCTAATACCAACTAAAGGGTCTTGGATATGAGCAAGGTTAGAAATATAAGGCAAATACTCATTTAAATGGGGCTCTTCGAGTCAGGATCAATTTGACCGAAAATCCAAGGCTAACACCCCCTCCAAAAACCAAGTTCAACCATATTTGGGAGAAAAGTGTATTACCCATAAA
This sequence comes from Salix suchowensis, assembly GCA_029030765.1. Lineage (NCBI taxonomy): Eukaryota > Viridiplantae > Streptophyta > Magnoliopsida > Malpighiales > Salicaceae > Salix > Salix suchowensis. Next base: position 3,021,763 of record JAPFFH010000011.1, on the reverse strand, counting down.
TTTGAAGTCTAATACCAACTAAAAGCTCTTTTCTATGAACAATGTTAAAAATATAAGGCTAATACTCATATAAATGGGGCTCGTCGAGTCAGGATCAATTTGTCCGAAAATCGAAGGCTAACACCCCTCCAAAAACCAAGTTCAACCATGTTTGGGAGAAAAGTGTGTTACCCATAAATTTGTAGTCTAATTCCAACTAAAAGCTCTTGGATATGAACATGGTTAGAAATATAAGGCTAAAACTCATTTAAATGGGGCTCGTCGAGTCAGGATCAATTTGTCCGAAAATCCAACGCTAACACCCCCTCCAAAAACCAAGTTCAACCATGTTTGGGGGAAAAGTGTATTACCCATAAATTTGAAGTCTAATACCAACTAAAGGGTCTTGGATATGAAGAAGGTTAGAAATATAAGGCTAATACTCATTTAAATGGGGCTCGTCGACTCAAGATCAATTTGACCGAAAATCCAAGGCTAACACCCCCTCCAAAAACAAAGTTCAACCATGTTTGGGAGAAAAGTGTATTACCCATAATTTTGAAGTGTAATACCAACTAAAAGCTCTTGGATATGAACAAGGTTAGAAATATAAGGCAAATACTCATTTAAATGGGGCTCGTCGAGTAAGGATCAATTTGACCGAAAATCCAAGGCTAACACCCCTCTAAAAACCAAGTTCAACCATGTTTGGGAGAAAAGTGTATTACCCATAAATTTGTAGTCTAATACCAACTAAAAGCTCTTGGATATGAACAAGGTTAGAAATATAAGGCTAATACTAATTTAAATGGGGCTCGTCGAGTCAGGATCAATTTGTCCGAAAATCCAAGGCTAACACCCCCTCCAAAAACCAAGTTCAACCATGTTTGGGGGAAAAGTGTATTACCCATAAATTTGAAGTCTAATAACAACTAAAGGGTCTTGGATATGAGCAAGGTTAGAAATATAAGGCAAATACTCATTTAAATGGGGCTCTTCGAGTCAGGATCAATTTGACCGAAAATCCAAGGCTAACACCCCCTCCAAAAACCAAGTTCAACCATATTTGGGAGAAAAGTGTATTACCCATAAATTTGAAGTCTAATACCAACTAAAAGCTCTTTTCTATGAACAATGTTAAAAATATAAGGCTAATACTCATATAAATGGGGCTCGTCGAGTCAGGATCAATTTGTCCGAAAATCGAAGGCTAACACCCCTCCAAAAACCAAGTTCAACCATGTTTGGGAGAAAAGTGTGTTACCCATAAATTTGTAGTCTAATTCCAACTAAAAGCTCTTGGATATGAACATGGTTAGAAATATAAGGCTAATACTCATTTAAATGGGGCTCGTCGAGTCAGGATCAATTTGTCCGAAAATCCAACGCTAACACCCCCTCCAAAAACCAAGTTCAACCATGTTTGGGGGAAAAGTGTATTACCCATAAATTTGAAGTCTAATACCAACTAAAGGGTCTTGGATATGAAGAAGGTTAGAAATATAAGGCTAATACTCATTTAAATGGGGCTCGTCGACTCAAGATCAATTTGACCGAAAATCCAAGGCTAACACCCCCTCCAAAAACAAAGTTCAACCATGTTTGGGAGAAAAGTGTATTACCCATAATTTTGAAGTGTAATACCAACTAAAAGCTCTTGGATATGAACAAGGTTAGAAATATAAGGCAAATACTCATTTAAATGGGGCTCGTCGAGTAAGGATCAATTTGACCGAAAATCCAAGGCTAACACCCCTCTAAAAACCAAGTTCAACCATGTTTGGGAGAAAAGTGTATTACCCATAAATTTGTAGTCTAATACCAACTAAAAGCTCTTGGATATGAACAAGGTTAGAAATATAAGGCTAATACTAATTTAAATGGGGCTCGTCGAATCAGGATCAATTTGTCCGAAAATCCAAGGCTAACACCCCCTCCAAAAACCAAGTTCAACCATGTTTGGGGGAAAAGTGTATTACCCATAAATTTGAAGTCTAATACCAACTAAAGGGTCTTGGATATGAACAAGGTTAGAAATATAAGGCTAATACTCATTTAAATGGGGCTCGTCGAGTCAGGATCAATTTGTCCGAAAATCCAAGGCTAACACCCCCTCCAAAAACCAAGTTCAACCATGTTTGGGGGAAAAGTGTATTACCCATAAATTTGAAGTCTAATACCAACTAAAGGGTCTTGGATATGAGCAAGGTTAGAAATATAAGGCAAATACTCATTTAAATGGGGCTCTTCGAGTCAGGATCAATTTGACCGAAAATCCAAGGCTAACACCCCCTCCAAAAACCAAGTTCAACCATGTTTGGGAGAAAAGTGTATTACCCATAAATTTGAAGTCTAATACCAACTAAAAGCTCTTTTATATGAACAATGTTAAAAATATAAGGCTAATACTCATATAAATGGGGCTCGTCGAGTCAGGATCAATTTGTCCGAAAATCGAAGCCTAACACCCCTCCAAAAACCAAGTTCAACCATGTTTGAGAGAAAAGTGTGTTACCCATAAATTTGTAGTCTAATACCAACTAAAAGCTCTTGGATATGAACATGGTTGGAAATATAAGGCTAATACTCATTTAAATGGGGCTCGTCGAGTCAGGATCAATTTGTCCGAAAATCCAACGCTAACACCCCCTCCAAAAACCAAGTTCAACCATGTTTGGGGGAAAAGTGTATTACCCATAAATTTGAAGTCTAATACCAACTAAAGGGTCTTGGATATGAAGAAGGTTAGAAATATAAGGCTAATACTCATTTAAATGGGGCTCGTCGACTCAAGATCAATTTGACCGAAAATCCAAGGCTAACACCCCCTCCAAAAACAAAGTTCAACCATGTTTGGGAGAAAAGTGTATTACCCATAATTTTGAAGTGTAATACCAACTAAAAGCTCTTGGATATGAACAAGGTTAGAAATATAAGGCAAATACTCATTTAAATGGGGCTCGTCGAGTAAGGATCAATTTGACCGAAAATCCAAGGCTAACACCCCTCTAAAAACCAAGTTCAACCATGTTTGGGAGAAAAGTGTATTACCCATAAATTTGTAGTCTAATACCAACTAAAAGCTCTTGTATATGAACAAGGTTAGAAATATAAGGCTAATACTAATTTAAATGGGGCTCGTCGAGTCAGGATCAATTTGTCCGAAAATCCAAGGCTAACACCCCTCCAAAAAACCAAGTTCAACCATGTTTGGGGGGAAAAGTGTATTACCCATAAATTTGAAGTCTAATACCAACTAAAGGGTCTTGGATATGAACAAGGTTAGAAATATAAGGCTAATACTCATTTAAATGGGGCTCGTCGAGTCAGGATCAATTTGTCCGAAAATCCAAGGCTAACACCCCCTCCAAAAACCAAGTTCAACCATGTTTGGGGGAAAAGTGTATTACCCATAAATTTGAAGTCTAATACCATCTAAAGGGTCTTGGATATGAGCAAGGTTAGAAATATAAGGCTAATACTCATATAAATGGGGCTCTTCGAGTCAGGATCAATTTGACCGAAAATCCAACGCTAACACCCCCTCCAAAAACCAAGTTCAACCATGTTTGGTGGAAAAGTGTATTACCCATAAATTTGAAGTCTAATACCAACTAAAGGGTCTTGGATATGAAGAAGGTTAGAAATATAAGGCTAATACTCATTTAAATGGGGCTCGTCGACTCAAGATCAATTTGACCAAAAATCCAAGGCTAACACCCCCTCCAAAAACAAAGTTCAACCATGTTTGGGAGAAAAGTGTATTACCCATAATTTTGAAGTGTAATACCAACTAAAAGCTCTTGGATATGAACAAGGTTAGAAATATAAGGAAAATACTCATTTAAATGGGGCTCATCGAGTAAGGATCAATTTGACCGAAAATCCAAGGCTAACACCCCTCTAAAAACCAAGTTCAACCATGTTTGGGAGAAAAGTGTATTACCCATAAATTTGTAGTCTAATACCAACTAAAAGCTCTTGGATATGAACAAGGTTAAAAATATAAGGCTAATACTAATTTAAATGGGGCTCGTCGAGTCAGGATCAATTTGTCCGAAAATCCAAGGCTAACACCCCCTCCAAAAACCAAGTTCAACCATGTTTGGGGGAAAAGTGTATTACCCATAAATTTGAAGTCTAATACCAACTAAAGGGTCTTGGATATGAACAAGGTTAGAAATATAAGGCTAATACTCATTTAAATGGGGCTCGTCGAGTCAGGATCAATTTGTCCGAAAATCCAAGGCTAACACCCCCTCCAAAAACCAAGTTCAACCATGTTTGGGGGAAAAGTGTATTACCCATAAATTTGAAGTCTAATACCAACTAAAAGATCTTTTATATGAACAATGTTAAAAATATAAGGCTAATACTCATATAAATGGGGCTCGTCGAGTCAGGATCAATTTGTCCGAAAATCGAAGGCTAACACCCCTCCAAAAACCAAGTTCAACCATGTTTGGGAGAAAAGTGTGTTACCCATAAATTTGTAGTCTAATACCAACTAAAAGCTCTTGGATATGAACATGGTTGGAAATATAAGGCTAATACTCATTTAAATCGGGCTCGTCGAGTCAGGATCAATTTGTCCGAAAATCCAACGCTAACACCCCCTCCAAAAACCAAGTTCAACCATGTTTGGGGGAAAAGTGTATTACCCATAAATTTGAAGTCTAATACCAACTAAAGGGTCTTGGATATGAACAAGGTTAGAAATATAAGGCAAATACTCATTTGAATGGGGCTCGTCGAGTAAGGATCAATTTGACCGAAAATCCAAGGCTAACACCCCTCTAAAAACCAAGTTCAACCATGTTTGGGAGAAAAGTGTATTACCCATAAATTTGTAGTCTAATACCAACTAAAAGCTCTTGGATATGAACAAGGTTAGAAATATAAGGCTAATACTAATTTAAATGGGGCTCGTCGAGTCAGGATCAATTTGTCCGAAAATCCAAGGCTAACACCCCCTCCAAAAACCAAGTTCAACCACGTTTGGGGGAAAAGTGTATTACCCATAAATTTGAAGTCTAATACCAACTAAAGGGTCTTGGATATGAACAAGGTTAGAAATATAAGGCTAATACTCATTTAAATGGGGCTCGTCGAGTCAGGATCAATTTGTCCGAAAATCCAAGGCTAACACCCCCTCCAAAAACCAAGTTCAACCATGTTTGGGAGAAAAGTGTATTACCCATAATTTTGAAGTCTAATACCAACTCAAAGCTCTTGGATATGAATAAGGTTAGAAATATAAGGGTAATACTAATTTAAATGGGGCTCGCCGAGTCAGGATCAATTTGTCCGAAAATCCAAGGCTAACACCCACTCCAAAAACCAAGTTCAACCATGTTTGGGGGAAAAGTGTATTACCCATAAATTTGAAGTCTAACACCAAATAAAGGGTCTTGGATATGAACAGGGTTAGAAATATAAGGCTAATACTTATTTAAATGGGGCTCGTCGACTCAGGATCAATTTGACCGAAAATCCAAGGCTAACACCCCTCTAAAAACCAAGTTCAACCATGTTTGGGAGAAAAGTGTATTACCCATAAATTTGTAGTCTAATACCAACTAAAAGCTCTTGGATATGAACAAGGTTAGAAATATAAGGCTAATACTAATTTAAATGGGGGCTCGTCGAGTCGGGATCAATTTGTCCGAAAAATCCAAGGCTAACACCCCTCCAAAAACCAAGTTCAACCATGTTTGGGGGGAAAAGTGTATTACCCATAAATTTGAAGTCTAATACCAACTAAAGGGTCTTGGATATGAGCAAGGTTAGAAATATAATTCTAATACTCATTTAAATGGGGCTCGTCGACTCAGGATCAATTTGACCGAAAATCCAAGGCTAACACCCCCTCCAAAAACCACGTTCAACCATGTTTGGGGGAAAAGTGTATTACCCATAAATTTGAAGTCTAATACCAACTAAAGGGTCTTGGATATGAGCAAGGTTAGAAATATAAGGCTAATACTCATTTAAATGGGGCTCGTCGAGTCAGGATCAATTTGTCCGAAAATCCAAGGCTAACACCCCCTCCAAAAACCAAGTTCAACCATGTTTGGGGGAAAAGTGTATTACCCATAAATTTGAAGTCTAATACCAACTAAAGGGTCTTGGATATGAGCAAGTTTAGAAATATAATTCTAATACTCATTTAAATGGGGCTCGTCGACTCAGGATCAATTTGACCGAAAATCCAAGGCTAACACCCCCTTCAAAAACCAAGTTCAACCATGTTTGGGAGAAAAGTGTATTACCCATAATTTTGAAGTCTAATACCAACTCAAAGATCTTGTATATGAACAAGTTTAGAAATATAAGGTTAATACTAATTTAAATGGGGCTCGCCGAGTCAGGATCAATTTGTCCGAAAATCCAAGGCTAACACCCACTCCAAAAACCAAGTTCAACCATGTTTGGGGGAAAAGTGTATTACCCATAAATTTGAAGTCTAACACCAAATAAAGGGTCTTGGATATGAACAGGGTTAGAAATATAAGGCTAATACTCATTTAAATGGGCTCGTCGACTCAGGATCAATTTGACCAAAAATCCAAGGCTAACACCCCTCTAAAAACCAAGTTCAACCATGTTTGGGAGAAAAGTGTATTACCCATAAATTTGTAGTCTAATACCAACTAAAAGCTCTTGGATATGAACAAGGTTAGAAATATAAGGCTAATACTAATTTAAATGGGGCTCGTCGAGTCAGGATCAATTTGTCCGAAAATCCAAGGCTAACACCCCCTCCAAAAACCAAGTTCAACCATGTTTGGGGGAAAAGTGTATTACCCATAAATTTGAAGTCTAATACCAACTAAAGGGTCTTGGATATGAACAAGGTTAGAAATATAAGGCTAATACTCATTTAAATGGGGCTCGTCGAGTCAGGATCAATTTGACCGAAAATCCAAGGCTAACACCCCCTCCAAAAACCAAGTTCAACCATGTTTGGGAGAAAAGTGTATTACCCATAAATTTCTAGTCTAATACCAACTAAAATCTCTTGGATATGAACAAGGTTAGAAATATAAGGCTAATACTAATTTAAATGGGGCTCGTCGAGTCAGGATCAATTTGTCCGAAAATCCAAGGCTAACACCCCCTCCAAAAACCAAGTTCAACCATGTGTGGGGGAAAAGTGTATTACCCATAAATTTGAAGTCTAATACCAACTAAAGGGTCTTGGATATGAACAAGGTTAGAAATATAAGGCTAATACTCATTTAAATGGGGCTCGTCAAGTCAGGATCAATTTGTCCGAAAATCCAAGGCTAACACCCCCTCCAAAAACCAAGTTCAACCATGTTTGGGGGAAAAGTGTATTACCCATAAATTTGAAGTCTAATACCAACTAAAGGGTCTTGGATATGAGAAAAGTTAGAAATATAATTCTAATACTCATTTAAATGGGGCTCGTCGACTCATGATCAATTTGACCGAAAATCCAAGGCTAACACCCCCTCCAAAAACCAAGTTCAACCATGTTTGGGAGAAAAGTGTATTACCCATAATTTTGAAGTCTAATACCAACTCAAAGCTCTTGGATATGAACAAGGTTAGAAATATAAGGGTAATACTAATTTAAATGGGGCTCGCCGAGTCAGGATGAATTTGTCCAAAAATCCAAAGCTAACACCCACTCCAAAAACCAAGTTCAACCATGTTTGGGGGAAAAGTGTATTACCCATAAATTTGAAGTCTAACACCAACTAAAGGGTCTTGGATATGAACAGGGTTAAAAATATAAGGCTAATACTCATTTAAATGGGGCTCGTCGACTCAGGATCAATTTGATTAAAAATCCAAGGCTAACACCCCTCTAAAAACCAAGTTCAACCATGTTTGGGAGAAAAGTGTATTACCCATAATTTTGTAGTCTAATACCAACTAAAAGCTCTTGGATATGAACAAGGTTAGAAATATAAGGCTAATACTAATTTAAATGGCCCTCGTCGAGTGAGGATCAATTTGTCCGAAAATCCAAGGCTAACACCCCCTCCAAAAACCAAGTTCAACCATGTTTGGGGGAAAAGTGTATTACCCATAAATTTGAATTCTAATACCAACTAAAGGGTCTTTGATATGAACAAGGTTAGAAATATAAGGCTAATACTCATTTAAATGGGGCTCGTCGAGTCAGGATCAATTTGACCGAAAATCCAAGGCTAACACCCCCTCCAAAAACCAAGTTCAACCATGTTTGGGAGAAAAGTGTATTACCCATAAATTTGAAGTCTAATACCAACTAAAGGGTCTTGGATATGAACAAGGTTAGAAATATAAGGCTAATACTCATTTAAATGGGGCTCGTCGAGTCAGGATCAATTTGACCGAAAATCCAAGGCTAACACCCCCTTCAAAAACCAAGTTCAACCATGTTTGGGAGAAAAGTGTATTACCCATAATTTTGAAGTCTAATACCAACTCAAAGATCTTGGATATGAACAAGGTTAGAAATATAAGGTTAATACTAATTTAAATGGGGCTCGCCGAGTCAGGATCAATTTGTCCGAAAATCCAAGGCTAACACCCACTCCAAAAACCAAGTTCAACCATGTTTGGGGGAGAAGTGTATTACCCATAAATTTGAAGTCTAACACCAAATAAAGGGTCTTGGATATGAACAGGTTTAGAAATATAAGTCTAATACTCATTTAAATGGGCTCGTCGACTCAGGATCAATTTGACCGAAAATCCAAGGCTAACACCCCTCTAAAAACCAAGTTCAACCATGTTTGGGAGAAAAGTGTATTACCCATAAATTTGTAGTCTAATACCAACTAAAAGCTCTTATATATGAACAAGGTTAGAAATATAAGGCTAATACTAATTTAGATGGGGCTCGTCGAGTCAGGATCAATTTGTCCGAAAATCCAAGGCTAACACCCCCTCCAAAAACCAAGTTCAACCATGTTTGGGGGAAAAGTGTATTACCCATAAATTTGAAGTCTAATACCAACTAAAGGGTCTTGGATATGAACAAGGTTAGAAATATAAGGCTAATACTCATTTAAATGGGGCTCGTCGAGTCAGGATCAATTTGTCCGAAAATCCAAGGCTAACACCCCCTCCAAAAACCAAGTTCAACCATGTTTGGGGGAAAAGTGTATTACCCATAAATTTGAAGTCTAATACCAACTAAAGGGTCTTGGATATGAGAAAGGTTAGAAATATAATTCTAATACTCATTTAAATGGGGCTCGTCGAGTCAGGATCAATTTGACCGAAAATCCAAGGCTAACACCCCCTCCAAAAACCAAGTTCAACCATGTTTGGGAGAAAAGTGTATTACCCATAATTTTGAAGTCTAATACCAACTCAAAGATCTTGGATATGAACAAGGTTAGAAATATAAGGGTAATACTCATTTAAATGGGGCTCGCCGAGTCAGGATCAATTTGTCCGAAAATCCAAGCCTAACACCCACTCCAAAAACCAAGTTCAACCATGTTTGGGGGAAAAGTGTATTACCCATAAATTTGAAGTCTAACACCAACTAAAGGGTCTTGGATATGAACAGGGTTAGAAATATAAGGCTAATACTCATTTAAATGGGGCTCGTCGACTCAGGATCAATTTGACCGAAAATCCAAGGCTAACACCCCTCTAAAAACCAACTTCAACCATGTTTGGGAGAAAAGTGTATTACCTATAAATTTGTAGTCTAATACCAACTAAAAGCTCTTGGATATGAACAAGGTTAGAAATATAAGGCTAATACTAATTTAAATGGGGCTCGTCGAGTCAGGATCAATTTGTCCGGAAATCCAAGGCTAACACCCCCTCCAAAAACCAAGTTCAACCATGTTTGGGGGAAAAGTGTATTACCCATAAATTTGAAGTCTAATACCAACTAAAGGGTCTTGGATATGAGCAAGGTTAGAAATATAATTCTAATACTCATTTAAATGGGGCTCGTCGACTCAGGATCAATTTGACCGAAAATCCAAGGCTAACACCCCCTCCAAAAACCAAGTTCAACCATGTTTGGGAGAAAAGTGTATTACCCATAATTTTGAAGTCTAATACCAACTCAAAGCTCTTGGATATGAACAAGGTTAGAAATATAAGGGTAATACTGATTTAAATGGGGCTCGCCGAGTCAGGATCAATTTGTCCAAAAATCCAAGGCTAACACCCACTCCAAAAACCAAGTTCAACCATGTTTGGGGGAAAAGTGTATTACCCATAAATTTGAAGTCTAACACCAACTAAAGGGTCTTGGATATGAACAGGGTTAGAAATATAAGGCTAATACTCATTTAAATGGGGCTCGTCGACTCAGGATCAATTTGACCGAAAATCCAAGGCTAACACCCCTCTAAAAACCAAGTTCAACCATGTTTGGGAGAAAAGTGTATTACCCATAATTTTGTAGTCTAATACCAACTAAAAGCTCTTGGATATGAACAAGGTTAGAAATATAAGGCTAATACTAATTTAAATGGCGCTCGTCGAGTCAGGATCAATTTGTCCGAAAATCCAAGGCTAACACCCCCTCCAAAAACCAAGTTCAACCATGTTTGGGGGAAAAGTGTATTACCCATAAATTTGGATTCTAATACCAACTAAAGGGTCTTTGATATGAACAAGGTTAGAAATATAAGGCTAATACTCATTTAAATGGGGCTCGTCGAGTCAGGATCAATTTGACCGAAAATCCAAGGCTAACACCCCCTCCAAAAACCAAGTTCAACCATGTTTGGGAGAAAAGTGTATTACCCATAAATTTGAAGTCTAATACCAACTAAAAGCTCTTGGATATGAATAAGGTTAGAAATATAAGGCTAATACTCATTTAAATGGGGCTCGTCGAGTCAGGATCAATTTGTCCGAAAATCCAAGGCTAACACCCCCTCCAAAAACCAAGTTCAACCATGTTTGGGGGAAAAGTGTATTACCCATAAAATTGAAGTCTAATACCAACTAAAGGGTCTTTGATATGAACAAGGTTAGAAATATAAGGCTAATACTCATTTAAATGGGGCTCGTCGAGTCAGGATCAATTTGACCGAAAATCCAAGGCTAACACCCCCTCCAAAAACCAAGTTCAACTATGTTTGGGAGAAAAGTGTATTACCCATAAATTTGAAGTCTAATACCAACTAAAAGCTCTTGTATATGAAAAATGTTAAAAATATAACGCTACTACTCATATAAATGGGGCTTGTCGAGTCAGGATCAATTTGTCCGAAAATCGAAGGCTAACACCCTTCCAAAAACCAAGTTCAACCATGTTTGGGAGAAAAGTGTATTACCCATAAATTTTTAGTCTAATACCAACTCAAAGCTCTTGGATATGAACAAGGTTGGAAATATAAGGCTAATACTCATTTAAATGGGGCTCGTCGAGTCAGGATCAATTTGTCCGAAAATCCAAGGCTAACACCCCCTCCAAAAACCAAGTTCAACCATGTTTGGGGGAAAAGTGTATTACCCATAAATTTGAAGTCTAACACCAACTAAAGGGTCTTGGATATGAACAGGGTTAGAAACATAAGGCTAATACTCATTTAAATGGGGCTCGTCGACTCAGGATCAATTTGACCGAAAATCCAAGGCTAAAACCCCCTCCAAAAACCAAGTTCAACCATGTTTGGGAGAAAAGTGTATTACCCATAAATTTGAAGTCTAATACCAACTAAAAGCTCTTGTATATTAACAATGTTAAAAGTATAAGGCTACTACTCATATAAATGGGGCTCGTCGAGTCAGGATCAATTTGTCCGAAAATCGAAGGCTAACACCCCCTCCAAAAACCAAGTTCAACCATGTTTGGGAGAAAAGTGTATTACCCATAAATTTGTAGTCTAATACCAACTAAAAGCTCTTGGATATGAACAAGGTTATAAATATAAGGCTAATACTCATTTAAATGGGGCTCGTCGACTCAGGATCAATTTGACCGAAAATCCAAGGCTAACACCCCCTCCAAAAACCAAGTTCAACCATGTTTGGGGGAAAAGTGTATTACCCATAAATTTGAAGTCTAATACCAACTAAAGGGTCTTGGATATGAGCAAGGTTAGAAATATAATTCTAATACTCATTTAAATGGGGCTCGTCGACTCAGGATCAATTTGACCCAAAATCCAAGGCTAACACCCCCTCCAAAAACCAAGTTCAACCATGTTTGGGGGAAAAGTGTATTACCCATAAATTTGAAGTCTAATACCAACTAAAGGGTCTTGGATATGAACAAGGTTAGAAATATAAGGCTAATACTCATTTAAATGGGGCTTGTAGAGTCAGGATCAATTTGTCCGAAAATCCAAGGCTAACACCCCCTCCAAAAACCAAGTTCAACCATGTTTGGGGGAAAAGTGTATTACCCATAAATTTGAAGTCTAATACCAACTAAAGGGTCTTGGATATGAGCAAGTTTAGAAATATAATTCTAATACTCATTTAAATGGGGCTCGTCGACTCAGGATCAATTTGACCGAAAATCCAAGGCTAACACCCCCTCCAAAAACCAAGTTCAACCATGTTTGGGAGAAAAGTGTATTACCCATAAATTTGAAGTCTAATACCAACTAAAGGCTCTTGTATATTAACAATGTTAAAAGTATAAGGCTACTACTCATATAAATGGGGCTCGTCGAGTCAGGATCAATTTGTCCGAAAATCGAAGGCTAACACCCCCTCCAAAAACCAAGTTCAACCATGTTTGGGAGAAAAGTGTATTACCCATAAATTTGTAGTCTAATACCAACTAAAAGCTCTTGGATATGAACAAGGTTAGAAATATAAGGCTAATACTCATTTAAATGGGGCTCGTCGAGTCAGGATCAATTTGTCCGAAAATCGAAGGCTAACACCCCCTCTAAAAACCAAGTTCAACCATGTTTGGGGGAAAAGTGTATTACCCATAAATTTGAAGTCTAATACCAACTAAAGGGTCTTGGATATGAACAAGGTTAGAAATATAAGGCTAATAATCATTTAAATGGGGCTCGTCGACTCAGGATCAATTTGACCGAAAATCCAAGGCTAACACCCCCTCCAAAAACCAAGTTCAACCATGTTTGGGAGAAAAGTGTATTACCCATAAATTTGTAGTCTAATACCAACTAAAAGCTCTTGGATATGAACAAGGTTAGAAATATAAGGCTAATACTCATTTAAATGGGGGCTCGTCGACTCGGGATCAATTTGACCCAGAAAATCCAAGGCTAACACCCCCTCCAAAAACCAAGTTCAACCATGTTTGGGAGAAAAGTGTATTACCCATAATTTTGAAGTCTAAGACCAACTCAAAGCTCTTGGATATGAACAAGGTTAGAAATATAAGGGTAATACTAATTTAAATGGGGGCTCGTCGAGTCGGGATCAATTTGTCCGAAAATCCAAGGCTAACACCCACTCCAAAAACCAAGTTCAACCATGTTTGGGGGAAAAGTGTATTACCCATAAATTTGAATTCTAATACCAACTAAAGGGTCTTTGATATGAACAGGGTTAGAAATATAAGGCTAATACTCATTTAAATGGGGCTCGTCGAGTCGGGGATCAATTTGACCGAAAATCCAAGGCTAACACCCCCTCCAAAAACCAAGTTCAACCATGTTTGGGAGAAAAGTGTATTACCCATAAATTTGAAGTCTAATACCAACTAAAAGCTCTTGTATATTAACAATGTTAAAAGTATAAGGCTACTACTCATATAAATGGGGCTCGTCGAGTCAGGATCAATTTGTCCGAAAATCGAAGGCTAACACCCCCTCCAAAAACCAAGTTCAACCATGTTTGGGAGAAAAGTGTATTACCCATAAAATTGAAGTCTAATACCAACTAAAGGGTCTTTGATATGAAGAAGGTTAGAAATATAAGGCTAATACTCATTTAAATGGGGCTCGTCGAGTCAGGATCAATTTGACCGAAAATCCAAGGCTAACACCCCCTCCAAAAACCAAGTTCAACTATGTTTGGGAGAAAAGTGTATTACCCATAAATTTGAAGTCTAATACCAACTAAAAGCTCTTGTATATGAACAATGTTAAAAATATAAGGCTACTACTCATATAAATGGGGCTCGTCGAGTCAGGATCAATTTGTCCGAAAATCGAAGGCTAACACCCTTCCAAAAACCAAGTTCAACCATGTTTGGGAGAAAAGTGTATTACCCATAAATTTGTAGTCTAATACCAACTAAAAGCTCTTGGATATGAACAAGGTTGGAAATATAAGGCTAGTACTCATTTAAATGGGGCTCGTCGAGTCAGGATCAATTTGTCCGAAAATCCAAGGCTAACACCCCCTCCAAAAACCAAGTTCAACCATGTTTGGGGGAAAAGTGTATTACCCATAAATTTGAAGTCTAATACCAACTAAAGGGTCTTGGATATGAACAAGGTTAGAAATATAAGGCTAATAATCATTTAAATGGGGCTCGTCGACTCAGGATCAATTTGACCGAAAATCCAAGGCTAACACGCCCTCCAAAAACCAAGTTCAACCATGTTTGGGAGAAAAGTGTATTACCCATAAATTTGTAGTCTAATACCAACTAAAAGCTCTTGGATATGAACAAGGTTAGAAATATAAGGCTAATACTCATTTAAATGGGGCTCGTCGACTCAGGATCAATTTGACCGAAAATCCAAGGCTAACACCCCCTCCAAAAACCAAGTTCAACCATGTTTAGGAGAAAAGTGTATTACCCATAATTTTGAAGTCTAATACCAACTCAAAGCTCTTGGATATGAACAAGGTTAGAAATATAAGGGTAATACTAATTTAAATGGGGCTCGCCGAGTCAGGATCAATTTGTCCGAAAATCCAAGGCTAACACCCACTCCAAAAACCAAGTTCAACCATGTTTGGGGGAAAAGTGTATTACCCATAAATTTGAAGTCTAACAGCAACTAAAGGGTCTTGGATATGAACAGGGTTAGAAACATAAGGCTAATACTCATTTAAATGGGGCTCGTCGACTCAGGATCAATTTGACCGAAAATCCAAGGCTAAAACCCCCTCCAAAAACCAAGTTCAACCATGTTTGGGAGAAAAGTGTATTACCCATAAATTTGAAGTCTAATACCAACTAAAAGCTCTTGTATATTAACAATGTTAAAAGTATAAGGCTACTACTCATATAAATGGGGCTCGTCGAGTCAGGATCAATTTGTCCGAAAATCGAAGGCTAACACCCCTCCAAAAACCAAGTTCAACCATGTTTGGGAGAAAAGTGTATTACCCATAAATTTGTAGTCTAATACCAACTAAAAGCTCTTGGATATGAACAAGGTTATAAATATAAGGCTAATACTCATTTAAATGGGGCTCGTCGACTCAGGATCAATTTGACCGAAAATCCAAGGCTAACACCCCCTCCAAAAACCAAGTTCAACCATGTTTGGGGGAAAAGTGTATTACCCATAAATTTGAAGTCTAATACCAACTAAAGGGTCTTGGATATGAGCAAGGTTAGAAATATAATTCTAATACTCATTTAAATGGGGCTCGTCGACTCAGGATCAATTTGACCGAAAATCCAAGGCTAACACCCCCTCCAAAAACCAAGTTCAACCATGTTTGGGGGAAAAGTGTATTACCCATAAATTTGAAGTCTAATACCAACTAAAGGGTCTTGGATATGAACAAGGTTAGAAATATAAGGCTAATACTCATTTAAATGGGGCTTGTAGAGTCGGGGATCAATTTGTCCGAAAATCCAAGGCTAACACCCCCTCCAAAAAACCAAGTTCAACCATGTTTGGGGGGAAAAGTGTATTACCCATAAATTTGAAGTCTAATACCAACTAAAGGGTCTTGGATATGAGCAAGTTTAGAAATATAATTCTAATGCTCATTTAAATGGGGCTCGTCGACTCAGGATCAATTTGACCGAAAATCCAAGGCTAACACCCCCTCCAAAAACCAAGTTCAACCATGTTTGGGAGAAAAGTGTATTACCCATAAATTTGAAGTCTAATACCAACTAAAGGCTCTTGTATATTAACAATGTTAAAAGTATAAGGCTACTACTCATATAAATGGGGCTCGTCGAGTCAGGATCAATTTGTCCGAAAATCGAAGGCTAACACCCCCTCCAAAAACCAAGTTCAACCATGTTTGGGAGAAAAGTGTATTACCCATAAATTTGTAGTCTAATACCAACTAAAAGCTCTTGGATATGAACAAGGTTAGAAATATAAGGCTAATACTCATTTAAATGGGGCTCGTCGAGTCAGGATCAATTTGTCCGAAAATCGAAGGCTAACACCCCCTCTAAAAACCAAGTTCAACCATGTTTGGGGGAAAAGTGTATTACCCATAAATTTGAAGTCTAATACCAACTAAAGGGTCTTGGATATGAACAAGGTTAGAAATATAAGGCTAATAATCATTTAAATGGGGCTCGTCGACTCGGGGATCAATTTGACCGAAAATCCAAGGCTAACACCCCCTCCAAAAACCAAGTTCAACCATGTTTGGGAGAAAAGTGTATTACCCATAAATTTGTAGTCTAATACCAACTAAAAGCTCTTGGATATGAACAAGGTTAGAAATATAAGGCTAATACTCATTTAAATGGGGCTCGTCGACTCAGGATCAATTTGACCGAAAATCCAAGGCTAACACCCCCTCCAAAAACCAAGTTCAACCATGTTTGGGAGAAAAGTGTATTACCCATAATTTTGAAGTCTAATACCAACTCAAAGCTCTTGGATATGAACAAGGTTAGAAATATAAGGGTAATACTAATTTAAATGGGGCTCGCCGAGTCAGGATCAATTTGTCCGAAAATCCAAGGCTAACACCCACTCCAAAAACCAAGTTCAACCATGTTTGGGGGAAAAGTGTATTACCCATAAATTTGAAGTCTAACAGCAACTAAAGGGTCTTGGATATGAACAGGGTTAGAAACATAAGGCTAATACTCATTTAAATGGGGCTCGTCGACTCAGGATCAATTTGACCGAAAATCCAAGGCTAAAACCCCCTCCAAAAACCAAGTTCAACCATGTTTGGGAGAAAAGTGTATTACCCATAAATTTGAAGTCTAATACCAACTCAAAGCTCTTGGATATGAAAAAGGTTAGAAATATAAGGGTAATACTAATTTAAATGGGGCTCGCCGAGTCAGGATCAATTTGTCCGAAAATCCAAGGCTAACACCCACTCCAAAAACCAAGTTCAACCATGTTTGGGGGAAAAGTGTATTACCCATAAATTTGAAGTCGAACACCAACTAAAGGGTCTTGGATATGAACAGGGTTAGAAATATAAGGCTAATACTCATTTAAATGGGGCTCGTCAACTCAGGATCAATTTGACCGAAAATCCAAGGCTAACACCCCCTCCAAAAACCAAGTTCAACCATGTTTGGGAGAAAAGTGTATTACCCATAAATTTGTAGTCTAATACCAACTAAAAGCTCTTGTATATTAACAATGTTAAAAATATAAGGCTACTACTCATATAAATGGGGCTCGTCGAGTCAGGATCAATTTGTCCGAAAATCGAAGGCTAACACCCCCTCCAAAAACCAAGTTCAACCATGTTTGGGAGAAAAGTGTATTACCCATAAATTTGTAGTCTAATACCAACTAAAAGCTCTTGGATATGAACAAGGTTAGAAATATAAGGCTAATACTCATTTAAATGGGGCTCGTCGACTCAGGATCAATTTGACCGAAAATCCAAGGCTAACACCCCTCTAAAAACCAAGTTCAACCATGTTTGGGAGAAAAGTGTATTACCCATAAATTTGTAGTCTAATACCAACTAAAAGCTCTTGGATATGAATAAGGTTAGAAATATAAGGCTAATACTAATTTAAATGGGGCTCGTCGAGTCAGGATCAATTTGTCCGAAAATCGAAGGCTAACACCCTTCCAAAAACCAAGTTCAACCATGTTTGGGAGAAAAGTGTATTACCCATAAATTTGTAGTCTAATACCAACTAAAAGCTCTTGGATATGAACAAGGTTGGAAATATAAGGCTAATACTCATTTAAATGGGGCTCGTCGAGTCAGGATCAATTTGTCCCAAAATCCAAGGCTAACACCCCCTCCAAAAACCAAGTTCAACCATGTTTGGGAGAAAAGTGTATTACCCATAAATTTGAAGTCTAATACCAACTAAAGGGTCTTGGATATGAACAAGGTTAGAAATATAAGGCTAATAATCATTTAAATGGGGCTCGTCGACTCAGGATCAATTTGACCGAAAATCCAAGGCTAACACGCCCTCCAAAAACCAAGTTCAACCATGTTTGGGAGAAAAGTGTATTACCCATAAATTTGTAGTCTAATACCAACTAAAAGCTCTTGGATATGAACAAGGTTAGAAATATAAGGCTAATACTCATTTAAATGGGGGCTCGTCGACTCGGGATCAATTTGACCGAAAATCCAAGGCTAACACCCCCTCCAAAAACCAAGTTCAACCATGTTTGGGAGAAAAGTGTATTACCCATAATTTTGAAGTCTAATACCAACTCAAAGCTCTTGGATATGAACAAGGTTAGAAATATAAGGGTAATACTAATTTAAATGGGGCTCGCCGAGTCAGGATCAATTTGTCCGAAAATCCAAGGCTAACACCCACTCCAAAAACCAAGTTCAACCATGTTTGGGGGAAAAGTGTATTAGCCATAAATTTGAAGTCTGACAGCAACTAAAGGGTCTTGGATATGAACAGGGTTAGAAACATAAGGCTAATACTCATTTAAATGGGGCTCGTCGACTCAGGATCAATTTGACCGAAAATCCAAGGCTAAAACCCCCTCCAAAAACCAAGTTCAACCATGTTTGGGAGAAAAGTGTATTACCCATAAATTTGAAGTCTAATACCAACTAAAAGCTCTTGTATATGAACAATGTTAAAAATATAAGGCTACTACTCATATAAATGGGGCTCGTCGAGTCAGGATCAATTTGTCCGAAAATCGAAGGCTAACACCCCCTCCATAAACCAAGTTCAACCATGTTTGGGAGAAAAGTGTATTACCCATAAATTTGTAGTCTAATACCAACTAAAAGCTCTTGGATATGAACAAGGTTAGAAATATAAGGCTAATACTCATTTCAATGGGGCTCGTCGACTCAGGATCAATTTGACCGAAAATCCAAGGCTAACACCCCTCTAAAAACCAAGTTCAACCTTGTTTGGGAGAAAAGTGTATTACCCATAAATTTGTAGTCTAATACCAACTAAAATCTCTTGGATATGAACAAGGTTAGAAATATAAGGCTAATACTAATTTAAATGGGGCTCGTCGAGTCAGGATCAATTTGTCCGAAAATCCAAGGCTAACACCCCCTCCAAAAACCAAGTTCAACCATGTTTGGGAGAAAAGTGTATTACCCATAAATTTGAAGTCTAATACCAACTAAACGCTCTTGTATATGAACAATGTTAAAAGTATAAGGCTACTACTCATATAAATGGGGCTCGTCGAGTCAGGATCAATTTGTCCGAAAATCGAAGGCTAACACCCCCTCCAAAAACCAAGTTCAACCATGTTTGGGAGAAAAGTGTATTACCCATAAATTTGTAGTCTAATACCAACTCAAAGCTCTTGGATATGAACAAGGTTAGAAATATAAGGCTAATACTAATTTAAATGGGGCTCGTCGAGTCAGGATCAATTTGTCCGAAAATCCTAGGCTAACACCCCCTCCAAAAACCAAGTTCAACCATGTTTGGGGGAAAAGTGTATTACCCATAATTTTGAAGTCTAATACCAACTCAAAGCTCTTGGATATGAACAAGGTTAGAAATATAAGGGTAATACTAATTTAAATGGGGGCTCGTCGAGTCGGGATCAATTTGTCCGAAAATCCAAGGCTAACACCCCCTCCAAAAACCAAGTTCAACCATGTTTGGGAGAAAAGTGTATTACCCATAAATTTGAAGTCTAATACCAACTAAAAGCTCTTGTATATGAACAATGTTAAAAGTATAAGGCTACTACTCATATAAATGGGGCTCGTCGAGTCAGGATCAATTTGTCCGAAAATCGAAGGCTAACACCCCCTCCAAAAACCAAGTTCAACCATGTTTGGGAGAAAAGTGTATTACCCATAAATTTGTAGTCTAATACCAACTAAAAGCTCTTGGATATGAATAAGGTTAGAAATATAAGGCTAATACTAATTTAAATGGGGCTTGTCGAGTCAGGATCAATTTGTCCGAAAATCCAAGGCTAACACCCCCTCCAAAAACCAAGTTCAACCATGTTTGGGGGAAAAGTGTATTACCCATAAATTTGAAGTCTAATACCAACTGAAGGGTCTTGGATATGAACAAGGTTAGAAATATAAGGCTAATACTCATTTAAATGGGGCTCGTTGAGTCAGGATCAATTTGTCCGAAAATCCAAGGCTAACACCCCCTCCAAAAACCAAGATCAACCATGTTTGGGGGAAAAGTGTATTACCCATAAATTTGAAGTCTAATACCAACTAAAGGGTCTTGTATATGAGCAAGGTTAGAAATATAATTCTAATACTCATTTAAATGGGGCTCGTCGACTCACGATCAATTTGACCGAAAATCCAAGGCTAACACCCCCTCCAAAAACCAAGTTCAACCATGTTTGGGGGAAAAGTGTATTACCCATAAATTTGAAGTCTAATACCAACTAAAGGGTCTTGGATATGAACAAGGTTAGAAATATAAGGCTAATACTCATTTAAATGGGGCTCGTCGAGTCAGGATCAATTTGACCGAAAATCCAAGGCTAACACCCCCTCCAAAAACCAAGTTCAACCATGTTTGGGGGAAAAGTGTATTACCCATAAATTTGAAGTCTAATACCAACTAAAGGGTCTTGGATATGAGCAAGTTTAGAAATATAATTCTAATACTCATTTAAATGGGGCTCGTCGACTCAGGATCAATTTGACCGAAAATCCAAGGCTAACACCCCCTCCAAAAACCAAGTTCAACCATGTTTGGGAGAAAAGTGTATTACCCATAATTTTGAATTCTAATACCAACTCAAAGCTCTTGGATATGAACAAGGTTAGAAATATAAGGCTAATACTAATTTAAATGGGGCTCGTCGAGTCAGGATCAATTTGTCCGAAAATCCAAGGCTAACACCCCCTCCAAAAACCAAGTTCAACCATGTTTGGGGGAAAAGTGTATTACCCATAATTTTGAAGTCTAATACCAACTCAAAGCTCTTGGATATGAACAAGGTTAGAAATATAAGGGTAATACTAATTTAAATGGGGTTCGCCGAGTCAGGATCAATTTGTCCAAAAATCCAAGGCTAACACCCACTCCAAAAACCAAGTTCAACCATGTTTGGGGGAAAAGTGTATTACCCATAAATTTGAAGTCTAACACCAACTAAAGGGTCTTGGATATGAACAGGGTTAGAAATATAAGGCTAATACTCATTTAAATGGGGCTCGTCGAGTCAGGATCAATTTGACCGAAAATCCAAGGCTAACACCCCCTCCAAAAACCAAGTTCAACCATGTTTGGGGGAAAAGTGTATTACCCATAAATTTGAAGTCTAATACCAACTAAAGGGTCTTGGATATGAGCAAGTTTAGAAATATAATTCTAATACTCATTTAAATGGGGCTCGTCGACTCAGGATCAATTTGACCGAAAATCCAAGGCTAACACCCCCTCCAAAAACCAAGTTCAACCATGTTTGGGAGAAAAGTGTATTACCCATAATTTTGAATTCTAATACCAACTCAAAGCTCTTGGATATGAACAAGGTTAGAAATATAAGGCTAATACTAATTTAAATGGGGCTCGTCGAGTCAGGATCAATTTGTCCGAAAATCCAAGGCTAACACCCCCTCCAAAAACCAAGTTCAACCATGTTTGGGGGAAAAGTGTATTACCCATAATTTTGAAGTCTAATACCAACTCAAAGCTCTTGGATATGAACAAGGTTAGAAATATAAGGGTAATACTAATTTAAATGGGGTTCGCCGAGTCAGGATCAATTTGTCCGAAAATCCAAGGCTAACACCCACTCCAAAAACCAAGTTCAACCATGTTTGGGGGAAAAGTGTATTACCCATAAATTTGAAGTCTAACACCAACTAAAGGGTCTTGGATATGAACAGGGTTAGAAATATAAGGCTAATACTCATTTAAATGGGGCTCGTCGACTCAGGATCAATTTGACCGAAAATCCAAGGCTAACACCCCTCTAAAAACCAAGTTCAACCTTGTTTGGGAGAAAAGTGTATTACCCATAAATTTGTAGTCTAATACCAACTAAAATCTCTTGGATATGAACAAGGTTAGAAATATAAGGCTAATAGTAATTTAAATGGGGTTCGCCGAGTCAGGATCAATTTGTCCAAAAATCCAAGGCTAACACCCACTCCAAAAACCAAGTTCAACCATGTTTGGGGGAAAATTGTATTACCCATAAATTTGAAGTCTAACACCAACTAAAGGGTCTTGGATATGAACAGGGTTAGAAATATAAGGCTAATACTCATTTAAATGGGGCTCGTCGAGTCAGGATCAATTTGACCGAAAATCCAAGGCTAACACCCCCTCCAAAAACCAAGTTCAACCATGTTTGGGGGAAAAGTGTATTACCCATAAATTTGTAGTCTAATACCAACTAAAGGGTCTTGGATATGAGCAAGTTTAGAAATATAATTCTAATACTCATTTAAATGGGGCTCGTCGACTCAGGATCAATTTGACCGAAAATCCAAGGCTAACACCCCCTCCAAAAACCAAGTTCAACCATGTTTGGGAGAAAAGTGTATTACCCATAATTTTGAATTCTAATACCAACTCAAAGCTCTTGGATATGAACAAGGTTAGAAATATAAGGCTAATACTAATTTAAATGGGGCTCGTCGAGTCAGGATCAATTTGTCCGAAAATCCAAGGCTAACACCCCCTCCAAAAACCAAGTTCAACCATGTTTGGGGGAAAAGTGTATTACCCATAATTTTGAAGTCTAATACCAACTCAAAGCTCTTGGATATGAACAAGGTTAGAAATATAAGGGTAATACTAATTTAAATGGGGTTCGCCGAGTCAGGATCAATTTGTCCGAAAATCCAAGGCTAACACCCACTCCAAAAACCAAGTTCAACCATGTTTGGGGGAAAAGTGTATTACCCATAAATTTGAAGTCTAACACCAACTAAAGGGTCTTGGATATGAACAGGGTTAGAAATATAAGGCTAATACTCATTTAAATGGGGGCTCGTCGACTCGGGATCAATTTGACCGAAAATCCAAGGCTAACACCCCTCTAAAAACCAAGTTCAACCTTGTTTGGGAGAAAAGTGTATTACCCATAAATTTGTAGTCTAATACCAACTAAAATCTCTTGGATATGAACAAGGTTAGAAATATAAGGCTAATACTAATTTAAATGGGGCTCGTCGAGTCAGGATCAATTTGTCCGAAAATCCAAGGCTAACACCCCTCCAAAAAACCAAGTTCAACCATGTTTGGGAGAAAAGTGTATTACCCATAAATTTGAAGTCTAATACCAACTAAAAGCTCTTGTATATGAACAATGTTAAAAGTATAAGGCTACTACTCATATAAATGGGGCTCGTCGAGTCAGGATCAATTTGTCCGAAAATCGAAGGCTAACACCCCCTCCAAAAACCAAGTTCAACCATGTTTGGGAGAAAAGTGTATTACCCATAAATTTGTAGTCTAATACCAACTCAAAGCTCTTGGATATGAACAAGGTTAGAAATATAAGGCTAATACTAATTTAAATGGGGCTCGTCGAGTCAGGATCAATTTGTCCGAAAATCCAAGGCTAACACCCCCTCCAAAAACCAAGTTCAACCATGTTTGGGGGAAAAGTGTATTACCCATAATTTTGAAGTCTAATACCAACTCAAAGCTCTTGGATATGAACAAGGTTAGAAATATAAGGGTAATACTAATTTAAATGGGGCTCGTCGAGTCAGGATCAATTTGTCCGAAAATCCAAGGCTAACACCCCCTCCAAAAACCAAGTTCAACCATGTTTGGGAGAAAAGTGTATTACCCATAAATTTGAAGTCTAATACCAACTAAAAGCTCTTGTATATGAACAATGTTAAAAGTATAAGGCTACTACTCATATAAATGGGGCTCGTCGAGTCAGGATCAATTTGTCCGAAAATCGAAGGCTAACACCCCCTCCAAAAACCAAGTTCAACCATGTTTGGGAGAAAAGTGTATTACCCATAAATTTGTAGTCTAATACCAACTAAAAGCTCTTGGATATGAACAAGGTTAGAAATATAAGGCTAATACTCATTTAAATGGGGCTCGTCGACTCAGGATCAATTTGACCGAAAATCCAAGGCTAACACCCCCTCCAAAAACCAAGTTCAACCACGTTTGGGGGAAAAGTGTATTACCCATAAATTTGAAGTCTAACACCAACTAAAGGGTCTTGGATATGAACAGGGTTAGAAATATAAGGCTAATACTCATTTAAATGGGGCTCGTCAAGTCAGGATCAATTTGTCCGAAAATCCAAGGCTAACACCCCCTCCAAAAACCAAGTTCAACCATGTTTGGGGGAAAAGTGTATTACCCATAAATTTGAATTCTAATACCAACTAAAGGGTCTTTGATATGAACAAGGTTAGAAATATAAGGCTAATACTCATTTAAATGGGGCTCGTCGAGTCAGGATCAATTTGACCGAAAATCCAAGGCTAACACCCCCTCCAAAAACCAAGTTCAACCATGTTTGGGAGAAAAGTGTATTTCCCATAATTTTGAAGTCTAATACCAACTAAAAGATCTTGGATATGAACAAGGTTAGAAATATAAGGCTAATACTCATTTAAATGGGGCTCGTCGAGTCAGGATCAATTTGTCCGAAAATCCAAGGCTAACACCCCTCCAAAAACCAAGTTCAACCATGTTTGGGGGAAAAGTGTATTACCCATAAAATTGAAGTCTAATACCAACTAAAGGGTCTTTGATATGAACAAGGTTAGAAATATAAGGCTAATACTCATTTAAATGGGGCTCGTCGAGTCAGGATCAATTTGTCCGAAAATCGAAGGCTAACACCCCTCCAAAAACCAAGTTCAACCATGTTTGGGAGAAAAGTGTATTACCCATAAATTTGTAGTCTAATACCAACTAAAAGCTCTTGGATATGAACAAGGTTAGAAATATAAGGCTAATACTCATTTAAATGGGGCTCGTCGACTCAGGATCAATTTGACCGAAAATCCAAGGCTAACACCCCCTCCAAAAACCAAGTTCAACCACGTTTGGGGGAAAAGTGTATTACCCATAAATTTGAAGTCTAACACCAACTAAAGGGTCTTGGATATGAACAGGGTTAGAAATATAAGGCTAATACTCATTTAAATGGGGCTCGTCAAGTCAGGGATCAATTTGTCCGAAAAATCCAAGGCTAACACCCCTCCAAAAACCAAGTTCAACCATGTTTGGGGGGAAAAGTGTATTACCCATAAATTTGAATTCTAATACCAACTAAAGGGTCTTTGATATGAACAAGGTTAGAAATATAAGGCTAATACTCATTTAAATGGGGCTCGTCGAGTCAGATCAATTTGACCGAAAATCCAAGGCTAACACCCCTCCAAAAACCAAGTTCAACCATGTTTGGGAGAAAAGTGTATTACCCATAATTTTGAAGTCTAATACCAACTAAAAGATCTTGGATATGAACAAGGTTAGAAATATAAGGCTAATACTCATTTAAATGGGGCTCGTCGAGTCAGATCAATTTGTCCGAAAAATCCAAGGCTAACACCCCTCCAAAAACCAAGTTCAACCATGTTTGGGGGAAAAGTGTATTACCCATAAAATTGAAGTCTAATACCAACTAAAGGGTCTTTGATATGAACAAGGTTAGAAATATAAGGCTAATACTCATTTAAATGGGGCTCGTCGAGTCAGGATCAATTTGTCCGAAAATCGAAGGCTAACACCCCTCCAAAAACCAAGTTCAACCATGTTTGGGAGAAAAGTGTATTACCCATAAATTTGTAGTCTAATACCAACTAAAAGATCTTGGATATGAACAAGGTTAGAAATATAAGGCTAATACTCGTTTAAATGGGGGCTCGCCGAGTCAGGGATCAATTTGTCCGAAAATCCAAGGCTAACACCCCCTCCAAAAACCAAGTTCAACCATGTTTGGGGGAAAAGTGTATTACCCATAAAATTGAAGTCTAATACCAACTAAAGGGTCTTTGATATGAAAAAGGTTAGAAATATAAGGCTAATACTCATTTAAATGGGGCTCGTCGAGTCAGGATCAATTTGTCCGAAAATCGAAGGCTTACACCCCTCCAAAAACCAAGTTCAACCATGTTTGGGAGAAAAGTGTATTACCCATAAATTTGTAGTCTAATACCAACTAAAAGCTCTTGGATATGAACAAGGTTGGAAATATAAGGCTAATACTCATTTAAACGGGGCTCGTCGAGTCAGGATCAATTTGTCCGAAAATCCAAGGCTAACACCCCTCCAAAAACCAAGTTCAACCATGTTTGGGGGAAAAGTGTATTACCCATAAATTTGAAGTCTAATACCAACTAAAGGGTCTTGGATATGAACAAGGTTAGAATTATAAGGCTAATACTCATTTAAATGGGGCTCGTCGACTCAGGATCAATTTGACCGAAAATCCAAGGCTAACACCCTCCAAAAACCAAGTTCAACCATGTTTGGGAGAAAACTGTATTACCCATTATTTTGAAGTCTAATACCAACTAAAAGCTCTTGGATATGAACAAGGTTAGAAATATAAGGCTAATACTAATTTAAATGGGGCTCGTCGAGTCAGGATCAATTTGTCCGAAAATCCAAGGCTAACACCCCCTCCAAAAACCAAGTTCAACCATGTTTGGGGGAAAAGTGTATTTCCCATAAATTTGAAGTCTAATACCAACTAAAGGGTCTTTGATATGAACAAAGTTATAAATATAAGGCTAATACTCATTTAAATCGGGCTCGTCGAGTTAGGATCAATTTGTCCGAAAATCCAAGGCTAACACGCCCTTCAAAAACCAAGTTCAACCATGTTTGGGAGAAAAGTGTATTACCCATAAATTTGAAGTCTAATACCAACTAAAAGCTGTTGTATATGAACAATGTAAAAAATATAAGGCTAATACTCATATAAATGGGGCTCGTCGAGTCAGGATCAATTTGTCCGAAAATCCAAGGCTAACACCTCCTCCAAAAACCAAGTTCAACCATGTTTGGGAGAAGTGTATTATCCATAAATTTGAAGTCTAACACAAACTAAAGGGTCTTGGATATGAACAAGGTTAGAAATATAAGGCTAATACTCATTTAAATGGGGCTCGTTGAGTCAGGATCAATTTGACCGAAAATCCAAGGCTAACACCCCCTCCAAAAACCAAGTTCAACCATGTTTGGGAGAAAAGTGTATTACCCATAAATTTGAAGTCTAATACCAACTAAAGGGTCTTGGATATGAACAAGGTTAGAAATATAAGGCTAATACTCATTTAAATGGGCCTCGTCGTGTCAGGATCAATTTGACCGAAAATCCAAGGCTAACACCCTCTCCAAAAACCAAGTTCAACCATGTTTGGGAGAAAAGTGTATTACCCATAAATTTGAAGTCTAATACCAACTAAAGGGTCTTGGATATGAACAAGGTTAGAAATATAAGGCTAATACTAATTTAAATGGGGCTCGTCGAGTCAGGATCAATTTGTCCGAAAATCCAAGGCTAACACCCCCTCCAAAAACCAAGTTCAACCATGTTTGGGGGAAAAGTGTATTTCCCATAAGTTTGAAGTGTAATACCAACTAAAGGGTCTTTGATATGAACAAAGTTATAAATATAAGGCTAATACTCATTTAAATCGGGCTCATCGAGTTAGGATCAATTTGTCCGAAAATTCAAGGCTAACACCCCTCCAAAAACCAAGTTCAACCATGTTTGGGAGAAAAGTGTATTACCCATAAATTTGAAGTCTAATACCAACTAAAAGCTGTTGTATATGAACAATGTAAAAAATATAAGGCTAATACTCATATAAATGGGGCTCGTCGAGTCAGGATCAATTTGTCCGAAAATCCAAGGCTAACACTCCCTCCAAAAACCAAGTTCAACCATGTTTGGGAGAAAACTGTATTACCCATAATTTTGAAGTCTAATACCAACTAAAAGCTCTTGGATATGAACAAGGATAGAAATATAAGGCTAATACTCATTTAAATGGGGCTCGTCGAGTCAGGATCAATTTGACCGAAAATCCAAGTCTAACACCTCCTCCAAAAACCAAGTTCAGCCATGTTTGGGAGAAAAGTGTATTACCCATAATTTGAAGTCTAACACAAACTAAAGGGTCTTGGATATGAACAAGGTTAGAAATATAAGGCTAATACTCATTTAAATGGGGCTCGTCGAGTCAGGATCAATTTGACCGAAAATCCAAGGCTAACACCCCCTCCAAAAACCAAATTCAACCATGTTTGGGAGAAAAGTGTATTTCCCATGAATTTAAAGTCTAATACCAAGTAAAGGGTATTGGATATGAACAAGGTTAGAAATATAAGGCTAATACTCATTTAAATGGGGCTCGTCGAGTCAGGATCAATTTGACCGAAAATCCAAGGCTAACACCCCCTCCAAAAACCAAGTTCAACCATGTTTGGGAGAAAAGTGTATTACCCATAAATTTGAAGTCTAATACCAACTAAAGGGTCTTGGATATGAACAAGGTTAGAAATATAAGGCTAATACTCATTTAAATGGGCCTCGTCGTGTCAGGATCAATTTGACCGAAAATCCAAGGCTAACACCCTCTCCAAAAACCAAGTTCAACCATGTTTGGGAGAAAAGTGTATTACCCATAAATTTGAAGTCTAATACCAACTAAAGGGTCTTGGATATGAACAAGGTTAGAAATATAAGGCTAATACTAATTTAAATGGGGCTCGTCGAGTCAGGATCAATTTGTCCGAAAATCCAAGGCTAACACCCCTCCAAAAACCAAGTTCAACCATGTTTGGGAGAATAGTGTATTACCCATAAATTTGAAGTCTAATACCAACTAAAGGGTCTTGGATATGAACAAGGTTAGAAATATAAGGCTAATACTCATTTAAATGGGCCTCGTCGTGTCAGGATCAATTTGACCGAAAATCCAAGGCTAACACCCTCTCCAAAAACCAAGTTCAACCATGTTTGGGAGAAAAGTGTATTACCCATAAATTTGAAGTCTAATACCAACTAAAGGGTCTTGGATATGAACAAGGTTAGAAATATAAGGCTAATACTCATTTAAATGGGCCTCGTCGTGTCAGGATCAATTTGACCAAAAATCCAAGGCTAACACCCTCTCCAAAAACCAAGTTCAACCATGTTTGGGAGAAAAGTGTATTACCCATAAATTTGAAGTCTAATACCAACTAAAAGGTCTTGGATATGACCAAGGTTAGAAATATAAGGCTAATACTTATTTAAATGGGGCTCGTCGAGTCAGGATCAATTTGACCGAAAATCCAAGGCTAACACCCCCTCCAAAAACCAAGTTCAACCATGTTTGGGAGAAAAGTGTATTACCCATAAATTTGAAGTCTAATACCAACTAAAAGCTCTTGGATATGAACAAGGTTAGAAATATAAGGCTAATACTCATTTAAATGGGGCTCGTCGAGTCAGGATCAATTTGACCGAAAATCCAAGGCTAACACCCCTCCAAAAACCAAGTTCAGCCATGTTTGGGAGAAAAGTGTATTACCCATAAATTTGAAGTCTAATACCAACTAAAGGGTCTTGGATATGAACAAGGTTAGAAATATAAGGCTAATACTCATTTAAATGGGCCTCGTCGAGTCAGGATCAATTTGACCGAAAATCCAAGGCTAACACCCCCTCCAAAAACCAAGTTCAACCATGTTTGGGAGAAAAGTGTATTACCCATAAATTTGAAGTCTAATACCAACTAAAGGGTCTTGGATAAGAACAAGGTTAGAAATATAAGGCTAATACTCATTTAAATGGGGCTCGTCGAGTCAGGATCAATTTGACCGAAAATCCAAGCCTAACACCCTCTCCAAAAACCAAGTTCAACCATGTTTGGGAGAAAAGTGTATTACCCATAAATTTGAAGTCTAATACCAACTAAAGGGTCTTGGATATGAACAAGGTTAGAAATATAAGGCTAATACTCATTTAAATGGGCCTCGTCGTGTCAGGATCAATTTGACCAAAAATCCAAGTCTAACACCCTCTCCAAAAACCAAGTTCAACCATGTTTGGGAGAAAAGTGTATTACCCATAAATTTGAAGTCTAATACCAACTAAAAGGTCTTGGATATGACCAAGGTTAGAAATATAAGGCTAATACTTATTTAAATGGGGCTCGTCGAGTCAGGATCAATTTGACCGAAAATCCAAGGCTAACACCCCCTCCAAAAACCAAGTTCAACCATGTTTGGAAATTTGACCAAAAATCCAAGGCTAACACCCCCTCCAAAAACCAAGTTCAATCATGTTTGGGGGAAAAGTCTATTACCAATAAATTTGAAGTCTAATACCAACTAAAAGGGCTTGGATATGAAACAAGGTTAGAAATATAAGGCTAATACTCATTTAAATGGGGCTCGTCGAGTCAGGATCAATTTGACCGAAAATCCAAGGCTAACACCCCCTCCAAAAACCAAGTTCAACCATGTTTGGGAGAAAAGTGTATTACCCATAAATTTGAAGTCTAATACCAACTAAAAGCTCTTGTATATGAACAAGGTTAGAAATATAAGGCTAATACTCATTTAAATTGGGCTCGTCGAGTCAGGATCAATTTGACCAAAAATCCAAGGCTAACACCCCCTCCAAAAACCAAGTTCAATCATGTTTGGGAGAAAAGTGTATTAACCATAAATTTGAAGTCTAATACCAACAAAAGGGTCTTGGATATGAAAAAGGTTAGAAATATAAGGCTAATACTCATTTAAATGGGGCTCGTCGAGTCAGGATCAATTTGACCGAAAATCCAAGGCTAACACCCCCTCCAAAAACCAAGTTCAACCATGTTTGGGAGAAAAGTGTATTACGCATAAATTTGAAGTCTAATACCAACTAAAAGCTCTTGGATATGAAAAAGGTTAGAAATATAATGCTAATATTCATTTAAACGGGGCTCGTCGAATCAGGATCAATTTGACCGAAAATCCAAGGCTAACACCCCCTCCAAAAACCAAGTTCAACCATGTTTGGGAGAAAAGTGTATTACCCATAAATTTGAAGTCTAATACCAACTAAAGGGTCTTGTATATGAACAAGGTTAGAAATATAAGGCTAATACTCATTTAAATTGGGCTCGTCGAGTCAGGATCAATTTGACCAAAAATCCAAGGCTAACACCCCCTCCAAAAACCAAGTTCAATCATGTTTGGGGGAAAAGTCTATTACCAATAAATTTGAAGTCTAATACCAACTAAAAGGGCTTGGATATGAAACAAGGTTAGAAATCTAAGGATAATACTAATTTAAAATGGGGCTCGTTGAGTCAGGACCAATTTGTCCGAAAATCCAAGGCTAACACCCCCTCCAAAAACCAAGTTCAATCATGTTTGGGGGAAAAGTCTATTACCAATAAATTTGAAGTCTAATACCAACTAAAAGGGCTTGGATATGAAACAAGGTTAGAAATATAAGGCTAATACTCATTTAAATGGGGCTCGTCGAGTCAGGATCAATTTGACCGAAAATCCAAGGCTAACACCCCCTCTAAAAACCAAGTTCAACCATGTTTGGGAGAAAAGTGTATTACCCTTAAATTTGTAGTCTAATACCAACTAAAAGCTCTTGGATATGAACAATGTTGGAAATATAAGGCTAATACTCATTTAAATGGGGCTCGTCGAGTCAGGATCAATTTGACCGAAAATCCAAGGCTAACACCCCCTCCAAAAACCAAGTTCAACCATGTTTGAGAGAAAAGTGTATTACCCATAAATTTGAAGTCTAATACCAACTAAAGGGTCTTTCATATGAACAAGGTTAGAAATATAAGGCTAATACTCATTTAAATGGGGCTCGTCGAGTCAGGATCAATTTGTCCGAAAATCCAAGGCTAACACCCCCTCCAAAAACCAAGTTCAATTATGTTTGGGGGAAAAGTCTATTACCAATAAATTTGAAGTCTAATACCAACTAAAAGGGATTGGATATGAACAAGGTTATAAATATAAGGCTAATACTCATTTAAAATGGGGCTCGTCGAGTCGGGGACCAATTTGTCCGAAAAATCCAAGGCTAACACCCCCTCCAAAAACCAAGTTCAATCATGTTTGGGGGAAAAGTCTATTAGCCATAAATTTGAAGTCTAATACCAACTAAAAGGGCTTGGATATGAACAAGGTTAGAAATCTAAGGCTAATACTCATTTAAAATGGGTCTCGTCGAGTCGGGACCAATTTGTCCGAAAAATCCAAGGCTAACATCCCCTCCAAAAAACCAAGTTCAACCATGTTTGGGAGAAAAGTGTATTACCCATAAATTTGAAGCCTAATACCAACTAAAGGGTCTTTCATATGATCAAGGTTAGAAATATAAGGCTAATACTCATTTAAATGGGGCTCGTCGAGTCAGGATCAATTTGACCGAAAATCCAAGCCTAACACCCCCTCCAAAAACAAAGTTCAACCATGTTTGAGAGAAAAGTGTATTACCCATAATTTTGAAGTCTAATACCAACTAAAAGCTCTTGGATATGAACAAGGTTATAAATATAAGGCTAATACTCATTTAAATGGGGCTCGTCGAGTCAGGATCAATTTGACCGAAAATCCAAGGCTAACACCCCCTCCAAAAACCAAGTTCAACCATGTTTGGGAGAAAAGTGTATTACCCATAAAGTTGAAGTCTAATACCAACTAAAGGGTCTTTCATATGAACAAGGTTAGAAATATAAGGCTAATACTCATTTAAATGGGGCTCGTCGAGTCAGGATCAATTTGTACGAAAATCCAAGGCTAACACCCCCTCCAAAAACCAAGTTCAACCATGTTTGAGAGAAAAGTGTATTACCCATAATTTTGAAGTCTAATACCAACTAAAAGATCTTGGATATGAACAAGGTTAGAAATATAAGGCTAATACTCATTTAAATGGGGCTTGTCGAGTCAGGATCAATTTGACCGAAAATCCAAGGCTAACACCCCCTCCAAAAACCAAGTTCAACCATGTTTGGGAGAAAAGTGTATTACCTATAAATTTGAAGTCTAATACCAACTAAAGGGTCTTTCATAAGAACAAGGTTAGAAATATAAGGCTAATACTCATTCAAATGGGGCTCGTCGAGTCAGGATCAATTTGACCGAAAATCCAAGGCTAACACCCTCTCCAAAAATGAAGTTCAACCATGTTTGGTGGAAAAGTGTATTACCCATAAATTTAAAGTCTAATACCAAGTAAAAGGGCTTGGATATGAAAAAGGATAGAAATGTAAGGCTAATACTCATTTAAATGGGGCTCGTCGAGTCAGGATCAATTTGTCCGAAAAACCAAGGCAAACACCCCCTCCAAAAACGAAGTTCAATCATGTTTGGGGGAAAAGTCTATTACCAATAAATTTGAAGTCTAATACCAACTAAAAGGGCTTGGATATGAAACAAGGTTAGAAATCTAAGGATAATACTAATTTAAAATGGGGCTCGTTGAGTCAGGACCAATTTGTCCGAAAATCCAAGGCTAACACCCCCTCCAAAAACCAAGTTCAATCATGTTTGGGAAAAAAGTGTATTACCCATAAATTTGAAGTCTAATACCAACTAAAAGCTCTTGTATATGAACAAGGTTAGAAATATAAGGCTAATACTCATTTAAATGGGGCTCGTCGAGTCAGGATCAATTTGTCCGAAAATCAAAAGCTAACACTCCTCCAAAAACCAAGTTCAACCATGTTTGGGAGAAAAGTGTATTACCCATAAATTTGAAGTCTAATACCAACTAAAGGGTCTCGGATATGAAAAAGGTTAGAAATATAAGGCTAATACTCATTTAAATGGGGGCTCGTCGAGTCGGGATCAATTTGACCGAAAATCCAAGGCTAACACCCCCTCCAAAAACAAAGTTCAACCATGTTTGGGAGAAAAGTGTATTACCCTTAAATTTGTAGTCTAATACCAACTAAAAGCTCTTGGATATGAACAATGTTGGAAATATAAGGCTAATACTCATTTAAATAGGGCTCGTCGACTCAGGATCAATTTGACCGAAAATCCAAGGCTAACACCCCCTCCAAAAACCAAGTTCAACCATGTTTGAGAGAAAAGTGTATTACCCATAAATTTGAAGTCTAATACCAACTAAAGGGTCTTTCATATGAACAAGGTTAGAAATATAAGGCTAATACTCATTTAAATGGGGGCTCGTCGAGTCAGGGATCAATTTGTCCTAAAATCCAAGGCTAACACCCCCTCCAAAAACCAAGTTCAATCATGTTTGGGGGAAAAGTCTATTAGCCATAAATTTGAAGTCTAATACCAACTAAAAGGGCTTGGATATGAACAAGGTTAGAAATCTAAGGCTAATACTCATTTAAAATGGGGCTCGTCGAGTCGGGACCAATTTGTCCGAAAATCCAAGGCTAACATCCCCTCCAAAAACCAAGTTCAACCATGTTTGGGAGAAAAGTGTATTACCCATAAATTTGAAGCCTAATACCAACTAAAGGGTCTTTCATATGATAAAGGTTAGAAATATAAGGCTAATACTCATTTAAATGGGGCTCGTCGAGTCAGGATCAATTTGACCGAAAATCCAAGGCTAACACCCCCTCCAAAAACAAAGTTCAACCATGTTTGAGAGAAAAGTGTATTACCCATAATTTTGAAGTATAATACCAACTAAAAGCTCTTTGATATGAACAAGGTTAGAAATATAAGGCTAATACTCATTTAAATGGGGC
Organism: Salix suchowensis; assembly: GCA_029030765.1. NCBI lineage: Eukaryota > Viridiplantae > Streptophyta > Magnoliopsida > Malpighiales > Salicaceae > Salix > Salix suchowensis. The sequence continues at coordinate 2,986,903 of JAPFFH010000011.1, read as the reverse complement.
TCGTCGAGTCAGGATCAATTTGACCGAAAATCCAAGGCTAACACCCCCTCCAAAAACCAAGTTCAACCATGTTTGGGAGAAAAGTGTATTACCCATAAAGTTGAAGTCTAATACCAACTAAAGGGTCTTTCATATGAATAAGGTTAGAAATATAAGGCTAATACTCATTTAAATGGGGCTCGTCGAGTCAGGATCAATTTGTACGAAAATCCAAGGCTAACACCCCCTCCAAAAACCAAGTTCAACCATGTTTGAGAGAAAAGTGTATTACCCATAATTTTGAAGTCTAATACCAACTAAAAGCTCTTGGATATGAACAAGGTTAGAAATATAAGGCTAATACTCATTTAAATGGGGCTCGTCGAGTCGGGATCAATTTGACCGAAAAATCCAAGGCTAACACCCCTCCAAAAATGAAGTTCAACCATGTTTGGTGGGAAAAGTGTATTACCCATAAATTTAAAGTCTAATACCAAGTAAAAGGGCTTGGATATGAAAAAGGATAGAAATGTAAGGCTAATACTCATTTAAATGGGGCTCGTCGAGTCAGGATCAATTTGTCCGAAAATCCAAGGCTAACACCCCCTCCAAAAACCAAGTTCAACCATGTTTGGGGGGAAAAGTGTATTACCCATAAATTTGAAGTCTAATACCAAGTGAAAGGGCTTGGATATGAAAAAATGTTTAGAAATCTAAGGCTAATACTCATTTAAATGGGGCTCGTCGAGTCGGGATCAATTTGTCCGAAAATCCAAGGCTAACACCCCCTCGCAAAACACCAAGTTCAACCATGTTTGGGGGAAAAGTGTATTACTCATAAATTTGAAGTCTAATACCAACTAAAAGGTCTTGGATATGAAAAAGGATATAAATCTAAGGCTAATACTCATTTAAATGGGTCTCGTCGAGTCAGGATCAATTTGTCCAAAAATCCAAGGCTAACACCCCCTCCAAAAACCAAGTTCAACCATGTTTGGGGGAAAAGTGTATTACCCATAAATTTGAAGTCTAATACCAAGTAAAAGGGCTTGGATATGAAAAAGGTTAGAAATCTAAGGCTAATACTCATTTAAATGGGGCTCGTCGAGTTAGGATCAATTTGTCCGAAAATCCAAGGCTAACACCCCCTCCAAAAAATGAAGTTCAACCATGTTTGGGGGAAAAGTGTATTACCCATAAATTTAAAGTCTAATACCAAGTAAAAGGGCTTGGATATGAAAAAGGTTAGAAATATAAGGCTAATACTCATTTAAATGGGGCTCATCGAGTCAGGATCAATTTGTCCGAAAATCGAAGGCTAACACCCCTCCAAAAACCAAGTTCAACCATGTATGGGAGAAAAGTGTATTACCCATAAATTTGAAGTCTAATACCAACTAAAAGGGCTTGAATATGACCATGGTTAGAAATCTAAGGCTAATACTCATTTAAAATGGGGCTCGTCGAGTGAGGACCAATTTGTCTGAAAATCCTAGGCTAACACCCCCTCCAAAAACCAAGTTCAATCATGTTTGGGGGAAAAGTATATTACCCATAAATTTGAAGTCTAATACCAACTAAAAGGGATTGGATATGAACAAGGTTAGAAATCGAAGGCTAATACTCATTTAAAATGGGGCTCGTCGAGTCAGGACCAATTTGTCCGAAAATCCAAGGCTAACACCCCCTCCAAAAACCAAGTTCAATCATGTTTGGGGGAAAAGTCTATTACCAATAAATTTGAAGTCTAATACCAACTAAAAGGGCTTGGATATGAAACAAGGTTAGAAATCTAAGGATAATACTAATTTAAAATGGGGCTCGTCGAGTCAGGACCAATTTGTCCGAAAATCCAAGGCTAACACCCCCTCCAAAAACCAAGTTCAATCATGTTTGGGGGAAAAGTCTATTACCCATAAATTTGAAGTCTAATACCAAATAAAAGGGCTTGGATATTAACAAGGTTAGAAATCTAAGGCTAATACTCATTTAAAATGGGGCTCGTCAAGTCAAGACCAATTTTTCCGAAAATCAAAGGCTAACACCCCCTCCAAAAACCAAGTTCAATCATATTTGGGGGAAAAGTCTATTACCAATAAATTTGAAGTCTAATACCAACTAAAAGGGCTTGGATATGAACAAGGTTAGAAATCTAAGGCTAATACTCATTTAAATGGGGCTCGTCGAGTCAGGTCCAATTTGTCTGAAAATCCAAGGCTAACACCCCCTCCAAAAACCAAGTTCAATCATGTTTGGGGGAAAATTCTATTACCCATAAAATTGAAGTCTAATACCAACTAAATGGACTTGGATATGAACAAGGTTAGAAATCTAAGGCTAATACTCATTTAAAATGGGGCTCGTCGAGTCAGGTCCAATTTGTCCGAAAATCCAAGGCTAACACCCCCTCCAAAAACTAAGTTCAATCATGTTTGGGGGAATAGTCTATTACCAATAAATTTGAAGTCTAATACCTACTAAATGGGCTTGGATATGAACAAGGTTAGAAATTTAAGGCTAATACTCATTTAAAATGGGGCTCATCGAGTCAGGACCAATTTGTCCGAAAATCCAAAGATAACACCCCATCCAAAAACCAAGTTCAATCATGTTTGGGAGAAAAGTCTATTACCCATAAAATTAAAGTCTAATACCAACTAAAAGGGCTTGGATATGAACAAGTTTAGAAATCTACGGCTAATTCTCATTTAAATAGGGCTCGTCGAGTCAGGTCCAATTTGTCCGAAAATCCAAGGCTAACAGCCCCTCCAAAAACCAAGTTCAATCATGTTTGGGGGAAAAGTCTATTACCAATAAATTTGAAGTCTAATACCAACAAAAAAGGATTGGATATGAACAAGGTTATAAATCTAAGGCTAATACTCATTTAAAATGGGGCTCGTCGAGTCAGGACCAATTTGTCCGAAAAATCCAAGGCTAACACCCCCTCCAAAAACCAAGTTCAATCATGTTTGGGGGAAAAGTCTATTAGCCATAAATTTGAAGTCTAATACCAACTAAAAGGTCTTGGATATGAACAAGGTTAGAAATCTAAGGCTAATACTCATTTAAAATGAGGGCTCGTCGAGTCAGGGAACAATTTGTCCTAAAATCCAAGGCTAACACCCACTCCAAAAACCAAGTTCAATCATGTTTGGGGGAAAAGTCTATTAGCCATAAAATTGAAGTCTAATACCATCTAAAAGGACTTGGATATGAACAAGGTTAGAAATCTAAGGCTAATACTCATTTAAAATGGGGCTCGTCAAGTCAAGATCAATTTTTCCGAAAATCCAAGGCTAACACCCCCTCCAAAAACCAAGTTCAATCATATTTGGGGGAAAAGTCTATTACCAATAAATTTGAAGTCTAATACCAACTAAAAGGGCTTGGATATGAACAAGGTTACAAATCTAAGGCTAATACTCATTTAAAATGGGACTCGGCGAGTCGGGACGAATTTGTCCGAAAATCCAACGCTAACACCCACTCCAAAAACCAAGTTCAATCGTGTTTGGGGGAAAAGTCTATTAGCCATAAAATTGAAGTCTAATACCAACTAAAAGGACTTGGATATGAACAAGGTTAGAAATCTAAGGCTAATACTCATTTAAAATGGGGCTCGTCAAGTCAAGACCAATTTTTCCGAAAATCAAAGGCTAACACCCCCTCCAAAAACCAAGTTCAATCATATTTGGGGGAAAAGTCTATTACCAATAAATTTGAAGTCTAATACCAACTAAAAGGGCTTGGATATGAACAAGGTTAGAAATCTAAGGCTAATACTCATTTAAAATGGGGCTCGTCGAGTAAAGACCAATTTGTCCGAAAAATCCAAGGCTAACACCCCCTCCAAAAACCAAGTTCAATCATGTTTGGGGAAAAGTCTATTACCAATAAAATTAAAGTGTAATACCAACTAAAAGGGCTTGGATATGAACAAGGTTAGAAATATAAGGCTAATACTCATTTAAAATGGGGCTCGTAAAGTAAAGACCAATTTGTCCGAAAATCCAAGGCTAACACCCCCTCGAAAAACCAAGTTCAATCATGTTTGGGGGAAAAGTCTATTACCAATAAATTTGAAGTCTAATACCAACTAAAAGGGCTTGGATATGAACAAGGTTTACAAATCTAAGGCAAATACTCATTTAAAATGGGGGCTCGCGAGTCGGGACCAATTTGTCCGAAAATCCAAGGCTAACACGCACTCCAAAAAACCAAGTTCAATCGTGTTTGGGGGAAAAGTCTATTAGCCATAAAATTGAAGTCTAATACCAACTAAAAGGACTTGTATATGAACAAGGTTAGAAATCTAAAGCTAATTCTCATTTAAATGGGGCTCGTCGAGTCATGATCAATTTGTCTGAAAATCCAAGGCTAACACCCCCTCCAAAAACCAAGTTCAATCATGTTTGGGGGAAAATTCTATTACCCATAAAATTGAAGTCTAATACCAACTAAATGGACTTGGATATGAACAAGGTTAGAAATCTAAGGCTAATACTCATTTAAAATGGGGCTCGTCGAGTCAGGTCCAATTTGTCCGAAAATCCAAGGCTAACACCCCCTCCAAAAACTAAGTTCAATCATGTTTGGGGGAATAGTCTATTACCAATAAATTTGAAGTCTAATACCTACTAAATGGGCTTGGATATGAACAAGGTTAGAAATTTAAGGCTAATACTCATTTAAAATGGGGCTCATCGAGTCGGGGACCAATTTGTCCGAAAATCCAAAGATAACACCCCATCCAAAAACCAAGTTCAATCATGTTTGGGAGAAAAGTCTATTACCCATAAAATTAAAGTCTAATACCAACTAAAAGGGCTTGGATATGAACAAGTTTAGAAATCTACGGCTAATTCTCATTTAAATAGGGGCTCGTCGAGTCGAGTCCAATTTGTCCGAAAATCCAAGGCTAATGACCCCTCCAAAAAACCAAGTTCAATCATGTTTGGGGGGAAAAGTCTATTACCAATAAATTTGAAGTCTAATACCAACAAAAAGGATTGGATATGAACAAGGTTATAAATCTAAGGCTAATACTCATTTAAAATGGGGCTCGTCGAGTCGGGACCAATTTGTCCGAAAATCCAAGGCTAACACCCCCTCCAAAAACCAAGTTCAATCATGTTTGGGGGGAAAAGTCTATTAGCCATAAATTTGAAGTCTAATACCAACTAAAAGGTCTTGGATATGAACAAGGTTAGAAATCTAAGGCTAATACTCATTTAAAATGAGGGCTCGTCGAGTCGGGAACAATTTGTCCTAAAATCCAAGGCTAACACCCCCTCCAAAAACCAAGTTCAATCATGTTTGGGGGAAAAGTCTATTAGCCCATAAAATTGAAGTCTAATACCATCTAAAAGGGACTTGGATATGAACAAGGTTAGAAATCTAAGGCTAATACTCATTTAAAATGGGGCTCGTCAAGTCAAGATCAATTTTTCCGAAAATCCAAGGCTAACACCCCCTCCAAAAACCAAGTTCAATCATATTTGGGGGAAAAGTCTATTACCAATAAATTTGAAGTCTAATACCAACTAAAAGGGCTTGGATATGAACAAGGTTACAAATCTAAGGCTAATACTCATTTAAAATGGGACTCGGCGAGTCGGGACGAATTTGTCCGAAAATCCAACGCTAACACCCACTCCAAAAACCAAGTTCAATCGTGTTTGGGGGAAAAGTCTATTAGCCATAAAATTGAAGTCTAATACCAACTAAAAGGACTTGGATATGAACAAGGTTAGAAATCTAAGGCTAATACTCATTTAAAATGGGGCTCGTCAAGTCAAGACCAATTTTTCCGAAAATCAAAGGCTAACACCCCCTCCAAAAACCAAGTTCAATCATATTTGGGGGGAAAAGTCTATTACCAATAAATTTGAAGTCTAATACCAACTAAAAGGGCTTGGATATGAACAAGGTTAGAAATCTAAGGCTAATACTCATTTAAAATGGGGCTCGTCGAGTAAAGACCAATTTGTCCGAAAAATCCAAGGCTAACACCCCCTCCAAAAACCAAGTTCAATCATGTTTGGGGAAAAGTCTATTACCAATAAAATTAAAGTGTAATACCAACTAAAAGGGCTTGGATATGAACAAGGTTAGAAATATAAGGCTAATACTCATTTAAAATGGGGCTCAGTAAAGTAAAGACCAATTTGTCCGAAAATCCAAGGCTAACACCCCCTCGAAAAACCAAGTTCAATCATGTTTGGGGGAAAAGTCTATTACCAATAAATTTGAAGTCTAATACCAACTAAAAGGGCTTGGATATGAACAAGTTTACAAATCTAAGGCAAATACTCATTTAAAATGGGGCTCGGCGAGTCGGGACCAATTTGTCCGAAAATCCAAGGCTAACACGCACTCCAAAAACCAAGTTCAATCGTGTTTGGGGGAAAAGTCTATTAGCCATAAAATTGAAGTCTAATACCAACTAAAAGGACTTGTATATGAACAAGGTTAGAAATCTAAAGCTAATTCTCATTTAAATGGGGCTCGTCGAGTCATGATCAATTTGTCTGAAAATCCAAGGCTAACACCCCCTCCAAAAACCAAGTTCAATCATGTTTGGGGGAAAATTCTATTACCCATAAAATTGAAGTCTAATACCAACTAAATGGACTTGGATATGAACAAGGTTAGAAATCTAAGGCTAATACTCATTTAAAATGGGGCTCGTCGAGTCAGGTCCAATTTGTCCGAAAATCCAAGGCTAACACCCCCTCCAAAAACTAAGTTCAATCATGTTTGGGGGAATAGTCTATTACCAATAAATTTGAAGTCTAATACCTACTAAATGGGCTTGGATATGAACAAGGTTAGAAATTTAAGGCTAATACTCATTTAAAATGGGGCTCATCGAGTCAGGACCAATTTGTCCGAAAATCCAAAGATAACACCCCATCCAAAAACCAAGTTCAATCATGTTTGGGAGAAAAGTCTATTACCCATAAAATTAAAGTCTAATACCAACTAAAAGGGCTTGGATATGAACAAGTTTAGAAATCTACGGCTAATTCTCATTTAAATAGGGCTCGTCGAGTCAGGTCCAATTTGTCCGAAAATCCAAGGCTAACAGCCCCTCCAAAAACCAAGTTCAATCATGTTTGGGGGAAAAGTCTATTACCAATAAATTTGAAGTCTAATACCAACAAAAAAGGATTGGATATGAACAAGGTTATAAATCTAAGGCTAATACTCATTTAAAATGGGGCTCGTCGAGTCAGGACCAATTTGTCCGAAAATCCAAGGCTAACACCCCCTCCAAAAACCAAGTTCAATCATGTTTGGGGGAAAAGTCTATTAGCCATAAATTTGAAGTCTAATACCAACTAAAAGGTCTTGGATATGAACAAGGTTAGAAATCTAAGGCTAATACTCATTTAAAATGAGGCTCGTCGAGTCGGGAACAATTTGTCCTAAAATCCAAGGCTAACACCCCCTCCAAAAACCAAGTTCAATCATGTTTGGGGGAAAAGTCTATTAGCCATAAAATTGAAGTCTAATACCATCTAAAAGGACTTGGATATGAACAAGGTTAGAAATCTAAGGCTAATACTCATTTAAAATGGGGCTCGTCAAGTCAAGATCAATTTTTCCGAAAATCCAAGGCTAACACCCCCTCCAAAAACCAAGTTCAATCATATTTGGGGGAAAAGTCTATTACCAATAAATTTGAAGTCTAATACCAACTAAAAGGGCTTGGATATGAACAAGGTTACAAATCTAAGGCTAATACTCATTTAAAATGGGACTCGGCGAGTCGGGACGAATTTGTCCGAAAATCCAACGCTAACACCCACTCCAAAAACCAAGTTCAATCGTGTTTGGGGGAAAAGTCTATTAGCCATAAAATTGAAGTCTAATACCAACTAAAAGGACTTGGATATGAACAAGGTTAGAAATCTAAGGCTAATACTCATTTAAAATGGGGCTCGTCAAGTCAAGACCAATTTTTCCGAAAATCAAAGGCTAACACCCCCTCCAAAAACCAAGTTCAATCATATTTGGGGGAAAAGTCTATTACCAATAAATTTGAAGTCTAATACCAACTAAAAGGGCTTGGATATGAACAAGGTTAGAAATCTAAGGCTAATACTCATTTAAAATGGGGCTCGTCGAGTAAAGACCAATTTGTCCGAAAAATCCAAGGCTAACACCCCTCCAAAAAACCAAGTTCAATCATGTTTGGGGAAAAGTCTATTACCAATAAAATTAAAGTGTAATACCAACTAAAAGGGCTTGGATATGAACAAGGTTAGAAATATAAGGCTAATACTCATTTAAAATGGGGCTCGTAAAGTAAAGACCAATTTGTCCGAAAATCCAAGGCTAACACCCCCTCGAAAAACCAAGTTCAATCATGTTTGGGGGAAAAGTCTATTACCAATAAATTTGAAGTCTAATACCAACTAAAAGGGCTTGGATATGAACAAGTTTACAAATCTAAGGCAAATACTCATTTAAAATGGGGCTCGGCGAGTCGGGACCAATTTGTCCGAAAATCCAAGGCTAACACGCACTCCAAAAATCAAGTTCAATCGTGTTTGGGGGAAAAGTCTATTAGCCATAAAATTGAAGTCTAATACCAACTAAAAGGACTTGTATATGAACAAGGTTAGAAATCTAAAGCTAATTCTCATTTAAATGGGGCTCGTCGAGTCATGATCAATTTGTCTGAAAATCCAAGGCTAACACCCCCTCCAAAAACCAAGTTCAATCATGTTTGGGGGAAAAGTCTATTACCAATAAATTTGAAGTCTAATACCAACAAAAAAGGATTGGATATGAACAAGGTTATAAATCTAAGGCTAATACTCATTTAAAATGGGGCTCGTCGAGTCAGGACCAATTTGTCCGAAAATCCAAGGCTAACACCCCCTCCAAAAACCAAGTTCAATCATGTTTGGGGGAAAAGTCTATTAGCCATAAATTTGAAGTCTAATACCAACTAAAAGGTCTTGGATATGAACAAGGTTAGAAATCTAAGGCTAATACTCATTTAAAATGAGGCTCGTCGAGTCGGGAACAATTTGTCCTAAAAATCCAAGGCTAACACCCACTCCAAAAACCAAGTTCAATCATGTTTGGGGGGAAAAGTCTATTAGCCATAAAATTGAAGTCTAATACCATCTAAAAGGACTTGGATATGAACAAGGTTAGAAATCTAAGGCTAATACTCATTTAAAATGGGGCTCGTCAAGTCAAGATCAATTTTGTCCGAAAATCCAAGGCTAACACCCCCTCCAAAAACCAAGTTCAATCATATTTGGGGGGATAAGTCTATTACCAATAAATTTGAAGTCTAATACCAACTAAAAGGGCTTGGATATGAACAAGGTTACAAATCTAAGGCTAATACTCATTTAAAATGGGGCTCGGCGAGTCGGGACCAATTTGTCCGAAAATCCAAGGCGAACACCCACTCCAAAAACCAAGTTCAATCGTGTTTGGGGGAAAAGTCTATTAGCCATAAAATTGAAGTCTAATACCAACTAAAAGGACTTGTATATGAACAAGGTTAGAAATCTAAGGCTAATACTCATTTAAAATGGGGCTCGTCAAGTCAAGACCAATTTTTCCGAAAATCAAAGGCTAACACCCCCTCCAAAAACCAAGTTCAATCATATTTGGGGGAAAAGTCTATTACCAATAAATTTGAAGTCTAATACCAACTAAAAGGGCTTGGATATGAACAAGGTTAGAAATCTAAGGCTAATACTCATTTAAAATGGGGCTCGTCGAGTAAAGACCAATTTGTCCGAAAATCCAAGGCTAACACCCCCTCCAAAAACCAAGTTCAATCATGTTTGGGGAAAAGTCTATTACCAATAAAATTAAAGTGTAATACCAACTAAAAGGGCTTGGATATGAACAAGGTTAGAAATATAAGGCTAATACTCATTTAAAATGGGGCTCGTAAAGTAAAGACCAATTTGTCCGAAAATCCAAGGCTAAGACCCCCTCGAAAAACCAAGTTCAATCATGTTTGGGGGAAAAGTCTATTACCAATAAATTTGAAGTCTAATACCAACTAAAAGGGCTTGGATATGAACAAGGTTAGAAATCTAAGGCTAATACTCATTTAAAATGGGGCTCGTCGAGTAAAGACCAATTTGTCCGAAAATCCAAGGCTAGCACCCCCTCCAAAAACCAAGTTCAATCATGTTTGGGGAAAAGTCTATTACCAATAAAATTAAAGTGTAATACCAACTAAAAGGGCTTGGATATGAACAAGGTTAGAAATATAAGGCTAATACTCATTTAAAATGGGGCTCGTAAAGTAAAGACCAATTTGTCCGAAAATCCAAGGCTAACACCCCCTCGAAAAACCAAGTTCAATCATGTTTGGGGGAAAAGTCTATTACCAATAAATTTGAAGTCTAATACCAACTAAAAGGGCTTGGATATGAACAAGGTTACAAATCTAAGGCAAATACTCATTTAAAATGGGGCTCGGCGAGTCGGGACCAATTTGTCCGAAAATCCAAGGCTAACACGCACTCCAAAAACCAAGTTCAATCGTGTTTGGGGGAAAAGTCTATTAGCCATAAAATTGAAGTCTAATACCAACTAAAAGGACTTGTATATGAACAAGGTTAGAAATCTAAAGCTAATTCTCATTTAAATGGGGCTCGTCGAGTCATGATCAATTTGTCTGAAAATCCAAGGCTAACACCCCCTCCAAAAACCAAGTTCAATCATGTTTGGGGGAAAATTCTATTACCCATAAAATTGAAGTCTAATACCAACTAAATGGACTTGGATATGAACAAGGTTAGAAATCTAAGGCTAATACTCATTTAAAATGGGGCTCGTCGAGTCAGGACCAATTTGTCCGAAAATCCAAGGCTAACACCCCCTCCAAAAACTAAGTTCAATCATGTTTGGGGGAATAGTCTATTACCAATAAATTTGAAGTCTAATACCTACTAAATGGGCTTGGATATGAACAAGGTTAGAAATTTAAGGCTAATACTCATTTAAAATGGGGCTCATCGAGTCAGGACCAATTTGTCCGAAAATCCAAAGATAACACCCCATCCAAAAACCAAGTTCAATCATGTTTGGGAGAAAAGTCTATTACCCATAAAATTAAAGTCTAATACCAACTAAAAGGGCTTGGATATGAACAAGTTTAGAAATCTACGGCTAATTCTCATTTAAATAGGGCTCGTCGAGTCAAGACCAATTTGTCCGAAAAACCAAGGCGAACACCCCCTCCAAAAACGAAGTTCAATCATGTTTGGGGGAAAAGTCTATTACCAATAAATTTGAAGTCTAATACCAACTAAAAGTGCTTGGATATGAACAAGGTTAGAAATATAATTCTTATACTCATTTAAAATGGGGCTCGGCGAGTCGGGACCAATTTGTCCGAAAATCCAAGGCTAACACCCACTCCAAAAACCAAGTTCAATCATGTTTGGGGGAAAAGTCTATTACCCATAAAATTGAAGTCTAATACCAACTAAAAGGACTTGGATATGAACAAGGTTAGAAATCTAAGGCTAATACTCATTTAAAATGGGGCTCGTCGAGTCAGGACCAACTTGTCTGAAAATCCAAGGCTAACACCCCCTCCAAAAACTAAGTTCAATCATGTTTGGGGGAATAGTCTATTACCAATAAATTTGAAGTCTAATACCTACTAAATGGGCTTGGATATGAACAAGGTTAGAAATTTAAGGCTAATACTCATTTAAAATGGGGCTCATCGAGTCAGGACCAATTTGTCCGAAAATCCAAAGATAACACCCCATCCAAAAACCAAGTTCAATCATGTTTGGGAGAAAAGTCTATTACCCATAAAATTAAAGTCTAATACCAACTAAAAGGGCTTGGATATGAACAAGTTTAGAAATCTACGGCTAATTCTCATTTAAATAGGGCTCGTCGAGTCAAGACCAATTTGTCCGAAAAACCAAGGCGAACACCCCCTCCAAAAACGAAGTTCAATCATGTTTGGGGGAAAAGTCTATTACCAATAAATTTGAAGTCTAATACCAACTAAAAGTGCTTGGATATGAACAAGGTTAGAAATATAATTCTTATACTCATTTAAAATGGGGCTCGGCGAGTCGGGACAAATTTGTCCGAAAATCCAAGGCTAACACCCACTCCAAAAACCAAGTTCAATCATGTTTGGGGGAAAAGTCTATTACCCATAAAATTGAAGTCTAATACCAACTAAAAGGACTTGGATATGAACAAGGTTAGAAATCTAAGGCTAATACTCATTTAAAATGGGGCTCGTCGAGTCAGGACCAATTTGTCTGAAAATCCAAGGCTAACACCCCCTCCAAAAACTAAGTTCAATCATGTTTGGGGGAATAGTCTATTACCAATAAATTTGAAGTCTAATACCTACTAAATGGGCTTGGATATGAACAAGGTTAGAAATTTAAGGCTAATACTCATTTAAAATGGGGCTCATCGAGTCAGGACCAATTTGTCCGAAAATCCAAGGCTAACACCCCCTCCAAAAACCAAGTTCAATCATGTTTGGGAGAAAAGTCTATTACCCATAAAATTAAAGTCTAATACCAACTAAAAGGGCTTGGATATGAACAAGGTTAGAAATCTAAGGCTAATTCTCATTTAAATAGGGCTCGTCGAGTCAGGACCAATTTGTCCGAAAATCCAAGGCTAACAGCCCCTCCAAAAACCAAGTTCAATCATGTTTGGGGGAAAAGTCTATTACCAATAAATTTGAAGTCTAATACCAACAAAAAGGGATTGGATATGAACAAGGTTATAAATCTAAGGCTAATACTCATTTAAAATGGGGCTCGTCGAGTCAGGACCAATTTGTCCGAAAATCCAAGGCTAACACCCCCTCCAAAAACCAAGTTCAATCATGTTTGGGGGAAAAGTCTATTAGCCATAAATTTGAAGTCTAATACCAACTAAAAGGGCTTGGATATGAACAAGGTTAGAAATCTAAGGCTAATACTCATTTAAAATGAGGCTCGTCGAGTCGGGAAATATTTGTCCGAAAATCCAAGGCTAACACCCACTCCAAAAACCAAGTTCAATCATGTTTGGGGGAAAAGTCTATTACCCATAAAATTGAAGTCTAATACCTTCTAAAAGGACTTGTATATGAACAAGGTTAGAAATCTAAGGCTAATACTCATTTAAAATGGGGCTCGTCAAGTCAAGACCAATTTTTCCGAAAATCAAAGGCTAACACCCCCTCCAAAAACCAAATTCAATCATATTTGGGGGAAAAGTCTATTACCAATAAATTTGAAGTCTAATACCAACTAAAAGGGCTTGGATATGAACAAGGTTATAAATCTAAGGCTAATACTCATTTAAAATGGGGCTCGTCGAGTAAAGACCAATTTGTCCGAAAATCCAAGGCTAACACCCCCTCCAAAAACCAAGTTCAATCATGTTTGGGGAAAAGTCTATTACCAATAAAATTAAAGTGTAATACCAACTAAAAGGGCTTGGATATGAACAAGGTTAGAAATATAAGGCTAATACTCATTTAAAATGGGGCTCGTAAAGTAAAGACCAATTTGTCCAGAAAATCCAAGGCTAACACCCCCTCGAAAAAACCAAGTTCAATCATGTTTGGGGGAAAAGTCTATTACCAATAAATTTGAAGTCTAATACCAACTAAAAGGGCTTGGATATGAACAAGGTTACAAATCTAAGGCAAATACTCATTTAAAATGGGGCTCGGCGAGTCGGGACCAATTTGTCCGAAAATCCAAGGCTAACACGCACTCCAAAAACCAAGTTCAATCGTGTTTGGGGGAAAAGTCTATTACCCATAAAATTGAAGTCTAATACCAACTAAAAGGACTTGTATATGAACAAGGTTAGAAATCTAAAGCTAATTCTCATTTAAATGGGGCTCGTCGAGTCATAATCAATTTGTCTGAAAATCCAAGGCTAACACCCCCTCCAAAAACCAAGTTCAATCATGTTTGGGGGAAAAGTCTATTACCCATAAAATTGAAGTCTAATACCATTTAAAAGGACTTGGATATGAACAAGGTTAGAAATCTAAGGCTAATACTCATTTAAAATGGGTCTAGTCGAGTCAAGACCAATTTGTCCGAAAAACCAAGGCAAACACCCCCTCCAAAAACGAAGTTCAATCATGTTTGGGGGAAAAGTCTATTACCAATAAATTTGAAGTCTAAAACCAACTAAAAGTGCTTGGATATGAACAAGGTTAGAAATATAATTCTTATACTCATTTAAAATGGGGCTCGGCGAGTCGGGACCAATTTGTCCGAAAATCCAAGGCTAACACCCACTCCAAAAACCAAGTTCAATCATGTTTGGGGGAAAAGTCTATTACCCATAAAATTGAAGTCTAATACCAACTAAAAGGACTTGGATATGAACAAGGTTAGAAATCTAAGGCTAATACTCATTTAAAATGGGGCTCGTCGAGTCAGGACCAATTTGTCTGAAAATCCAAGGCTAACACCCCCTCCAAAAACTAAGTTCAATCATGTTTGGGGGAATAGTCTATTACCAATAAATTTGAAGTCTAATACCTACTAAATGGGCTTGGATATGAACAAGGTTAGAAATTTAAGGCTAATACTCATTTAAAATGGGGCTCATCGAGTCAGGACCAATTTGTCCGAAAATCCAAAGATAACACCCCATCCAAAAACCAAGTTCAATCATGTTTGGGAGAAAAGTCTATTACCCATAAAATTAAAGTCTAATACCAACTAAAAGGGCTTGGATATGAACAAGTTTAGAAATCTACGGCTAATTCTCATTTAAATAGGGCTCGTCGAGTCAGGTCCAATTTGTCCGAAAATCCAAGGCTAACAGCCCCTCCAAAAACCAAGTTCAATCATGTTTGGGGGAAAAGTCTATTACCAATAAATTTGAAGTCTAATACCAACAAAAAAGGATTGGATATGAACAAGGTTATAAATCTAAGGCTAATACTCATTTAAAATGGGGCTCGTCGAGTCAGGACCAATTTGTCCGAAAATCCAAGGCTAACACCCCCTCCAAAAACCAAGTTCAATCATGTTTGGGGGAAAAGTCTATTAGCCATAAATTTGAAGTCTAATACCAACTAAAAGGTCTTGGATATGAACAAGGTTAGAAATCTAAGGCTAATACTCATTTAAAATGAGGCTCGTCGAGTCGGGAACAATTTGTCCTAAAATCCAAGGCTAACACCCACTCCAAAAACCAAGTTCAATCATGTTTGGGGGAAAAGTCTATTACCCATAAAATTGAAGTCTAATACCATCTAAAAGGACTTGGATATGAACAAGGTTAGAAATCTAAGGCTAATACTCATTTAAAATGGGGCTCGTCAAGTCAAGACCAATTTTTCCGAAAATCCAAGGCTAACACCCCCTCCAAAAACCAAGTTCAATCATATTTGGGGGAAAAGTCTATTACCAATAAATTTGAAGTCTAATACCAACTAAAAGGGCTTGGATATGAACAAGGTTAGAAATCTAAGGCTAATACTCATTTAAAATGGGGCTCGTCGAGTAAAGACCAATTTGTCCGAAAATCCAAGGCTAACACCCCCTCCAAAAACCAAGTTCAATCATGTTTGGGGGAAAAGTCTATTACCAATAAAATTAAACTCTAATACCAACTAAAAGGGCTTGGATATGAACAAGGTTAGAAATATAAGGCTAATACTCATTTAAAATGGGGCTCGTCAAGTAAAGACCAATTTGTCCGAAAATCCAAGGCTAACACCCCCTCGAAAAAACCAAGTTCAATCATGTTTGGGGGAAAAGTCTATTACCAATAAATTTGAAGTCTAATACCAACTAAAAGGGCTTGGATATGAACAAGGTTACAAATCTAAGGCTAATACTCATTTAAAATGGGGCTCGTCGAGTCGGGACCAATTTGTCCGAAAATCCAAGGCTAACACCCACTCCAAAAACCAAGTTCAATCATGTTTGGGGGGAAAAGTCTATTAGCCATAAAATTGAAGTCTAATACCAACTAAAAGGACTTGGATATGAACAAGGTTAGAAATCTAAGGCTAATACTCATTTAAAATGGGGCTCGTCAAGTCAAGACCAATTTTTCCGAAAATCAAAGGCTAACACCCCCTCCAAAAACCAAGTTCAATCATATTTGGGGGAAAAGTCTATTACCAATAAATTTGAAGTCTAATACCAACTAAAAGGGCTTGGATATGAACAAGGTTAGAAATCTAAGGCTAATACTCATTTAAAATGGGGCTCGTCGAGTAAAGACCAATTTGTCCGAAAATCCAAGGCTAACACCCCCTCCAAAAACCAAGTTCAATCATGTTTGGGGGAAAAGTCTATTACCAATAAAATTAAACTCTAATACCAACTAAAAGGGCTTGGATATGAACAAGGTTAGAAATATAAGGCTAATACTCATTTAAAATGGGGCTCGTCAAGTAAAGACCAATTTGTCCGAAAATCCAAGGCTAACACCCCCTCGAAAAACCAAGTTCAATCATGTTTGGGGGAAAAGTCTATTACCAATAAATTTGAAGTCTAATACCAACTAAAAGGGCTTGGATATGAACAAGGTTACAAATCTAAGGCTAATACTCATTTAAAATGGGACTCGGCGAGTCGGGACGAATTTGTCCGAAAATCCAAGGCTAACACCCACTCCAAAAACCAAGTTCAATCGTGTTTGGGGGAAAAGTCTATTAGCCATAAAATTGAAGTCTAATACCAACTAAAAGGACTTGGATATGAACAAGGTTAGAAATCTAAGGCTAATACTCATTTAAAATGGGGCTCGTCAAGTCAAGACCAATTTTTCCGAAAATCAAAGGCTAACACCCCCTCCAAAAACCAAGTTCAATCATATTTGGGGGAAAAGTCTATTACCAATAAATTTGAAGTCTAATACCAACTAAAAGGGCTTGGATATGAACAAGGTTAGAAATCTAAGGCTAATACT
Organism: Salix suchowensis; assembly: GCA_029030765.1. Lineage (NCBI taxonomy): Eukaryota > Viridiplantae > Streptophyta > Magnoliopsida > Malpighiales > Salicaceae > Salix > Salix suchowensis. The sequence continues at coordinate 2,969,992 of JAPFFH010000011.1, read as the reverse complement.
CATTTAAAATGGGGCTCGTCGAGTAAAGACCAATTTGTCCGAAAATCCAAGGCTAACACCCCCTCCAAAAACCAAGTTCAATCATGTTTGGGGAAAAGTCTATTACCAATAAAATTAAAGTGTAATACCAACTAAAAGGGCTTGGATATGAACAAGGTTAGAAATATAAGGCTAATACTCATTTAAAATGGGGCTCGTAAAGTAAAGACCAATTTGTCCGAAAATCCAAGGCTAACACCCCCTCGAAAAACCAAGTTCAATCATGTTTGGGGGAAAAGTCTATTACCAATAAATTTGAAGTCTAATACCAACTAAAAGGGCTTGGATATGAACAAGGTTACAAATCTAAGGCAAATACTCATTTAAAATGGGGCTCGGCGAGTCGGGACCAATTTGTCCGAAAATCCAAGGCTAACACGCACTCCAAAAACCAAGTTCAATCGTGTTTGGGGGAAAAGTCTATTACCCATAAAATTGAAGTCTAATACCAACTAAAAGGACTTGTATATGAACAAGGTTAGAAATCTAAAGCTAATTCTCATTTAAATGGGGCTCGTCGAGTCATGATCAATTTGTCTGAAAATCCAAGGCTAACACCCCCTCCAAAAACTAAGTTCAATCATGTTTGGGGGAATAGTCTATTACCAATAAATTTGAAGTCTAATACCTACTAAATGGGCTTGGATATGAACAAGGTTAGAAATTTAAGGCTAATACTCATTTAAAATGGGGCTCATCGAGTCAGGACCAATTTGTCCGAAAATCCAAGGCTAACACCCCCTCCAAAAACCAAGTTCAATCATGTTTGGGAGAAAAGTCTATTACCCATAAAATTAAAGTCTAATACCAACTAAAAGGGCTTGGATATGAACAAGGTTAGAAATCTAAGGCTAATTCTCATTTAAAATGGGGCTCGTCGAGTCGGGGACCAATTTGTCCGAAAATCCAAGGCTAACACCCCCTCCAAAAACCAAGTTCAATCATGTTTGGGGGAAAAGTCTATTACCAATAAATTTGAAGTCTAATACCAACTAAAAGGGCTTGGATATGAACAAGGTTATAAATCTAAGGCTAATACTCATTTAAAATGGGGCTCGTCGAGTCAGGACCAATTTGTCCGAAAATCCAAGGCTAACACCCCCTCCAAAAACCAAGTTCAATCATGTTTGGGGGAAAAGTCTATTAGCCATAAATTTGAAGTCTAATACCAACTAAAAGGGCTTGGATATGAACAAGGTTAGAAATCTAAGGCTAATACTCATTTAAAATGAGGCTCGTCGAGTCGGGAAATATTTGTCCGAAAATCCAAGGCTAACACCCACTCCAAAAACCAAGTTCAATCATGTTTGGGGGAAAAGTCTATTACCCATAAAATTGAAGTCTAATACCTTCTAAAAGGACTTGTATATGAACAAGGTTAGAAATCTAAGGCTAATACTCATTTAAAATGGGGCTCGTCAAGTCAAGACCAATTTTTCCGAAAATCAAAGGCTAACACCCCCTCCAAAAACCAAGTTCAATCATATTTGGGGGAAAAGTCTATTACCAATAAATTTGAAGTCTAATACCAACTAAAAGGGCTTGGATATGAACAAGGTTATAAATCTAAGGCTAATACTCATTTAAAATGGGGCTCGTCGAGTAAAGACCAATTGTCCGAAAATCCAAGGCTAACACCCCCTCCAAAAACCAAGTTCAATCATGTTTGGGGGAAAAGTCTATTACCAATAAAATTAAAGTCTAATACCAACTAAAAGGGCTTGGATATGAACAAGGTTAGAAATCTAAGGCTAATACTCATTTAAAATGGGGCTCGTCGAGTAAAGACCAATTTGTCCGAAAATCCAAGGCTAACACCCCCTCCAAAAACCAAGTTCAATCATGTTTGGGGGAAAAGTCTATTACCAATAAAATTAAACTCTAATACCAACTAAAAGGGCTTGGATATGAACAAGGTTAGAAATATAAGGCTAATACTCATTTAAAATGGGGCTCGTCAAGTAAAGACCAATTTGTCCGAAAATCCAAGGCTAACACCCCCTCGAAAAACCAAGTTCAATCATGTTTGGGGGAAAAGTCTATTACCAATAAATTTGAAGTCTAATACCAACTAAAAGGGATTGGATATGAACAAGGTTACAAATCTAAGGCTAATACTCATTTAAAAATGGGGACTCATCGAGTCGGGACCAATTTGTCCGAAAATCCAAGGCTAACACCCACTCCAAAAACCAAGTTCAATCGTGTTTGGGGGAAAAGTCTATTAGCCATAAAATTGAAGTCTAATACCAACTAAAAGGACTTGGATATGAACAAGGTTAGAAATCTAAGGCTAATACTCATTTAAAATGGGGCTCGTCAAGTCAAGACCAATTTTTCCGAAAATCAAAGGCTAACACCCCCTCCAAAAACCAAGTTCAATCATATTTGGGGGAAAAGTCTATTACCAATAAATTTGAAGTCTAATACCAACTAAAAGGGCTTGGATATGAACAAGGTTATAAATCTAAGGCTAATACTCATTTAAAATGGGGCTCGTCGAGTAAAGACCAATTGTCCGAAAATCCAAGGCTAACACCCCCTCCAAAAACCAAGTTCAATCATGTTTGGGGGAAAAGTCTATTACCAATAAAATTAAAGTCTAATACCAACTAAAAGTGCTTGGATATGAACAAGGTTAGAAATATAAGGCTAATACTCATTTAAAATGGGGCTCGTCAAGTTAAGACCAATTTGTCCGAAAATCCAAGGCTAAGACCCCCTCGAAAAACCAAGTTCAATCATGTTTGGGGGAAAAGTCTATTACCAATAAATTTGAAGTCTAATACCAACTAAAAAAGCTTGGATATGAACAAGGTTACAAATCTAAGGCTAATACTCATTTAAAATGGGGCTCGTCGAGTAAAGACCAATTTGTCCGAAAATCCAAGGCTAACACCCCCTCCAAAAACCAAGTTCAATCATGTTTGGGGGAAAAGTCTATTACCAATAAAATTAAAGTCTAATACCAACTAAAAGGGCTTGGATATGAACAAGGCTAGAAATATAAGGCTAATACTCATTTAAAATGGGGCTCGTAAAGTAAAGACCAATTTGTCCGAAAATCCAAGGCTAACACCCCCTCGAAAAACCAAGTTCAATCATGTTTGGGGGAAAAGTCTATTACCAATAAATTTGAAGTCTAATACCAACTAAAAGGGCTTGGATATGAACAAGGTTACAAATCTAAGGCTAATACTCATTTAAAATGGGGCTCGGCGAGTCGGGACCAATTTGTTCGAAAATCCAAGGCTAACACGCACTCCAAAAACCAAGTTCAATCGTGTTTGGGGGAAAAGTCTATTAGCCATAAAATTGAAGTCTAATACCAACTAAAAGGACTTGTATATGAACAAGGTTAGAAATCTAAGGCAAATACTCATTTAAAATGGAGCTCGTCGAGTACAGACCAATTTGTCTGAAAATCCAAGGCTAACACCCCCTCCAAAAACCAAGTTCAATCATGTTTGGGGGAAAAGTCTATTACCAATAAATTTGAAGTCTAATACCAACTAAAAGGGCTTGGATATGAACAAGGTTAGAAATCTAAGGATAATACTCATTTAAAATAGGGCTCGTCGAGTCGGGACCAATTTGTATGAAAATCCAAGTCTAACACCCACTCCAAAAACCAAGTTCAATCATGTTTGGGGGAAAAGTCTATTACCCATAAAATTGAAGTCTAATACCATTTAAAAGGACTTGGATATGAACAAGGTTAGAAATCTAAGGCTAATACTCATTTAAAATGGGGCTCGTCGAGTCAAGACCAATTTTTCCGAAAATCCAAGGCTAACACCCCCTCCAAAAACGAAGTTCAATCATGTTTGGGGGAAAAGTCTATTACCAATAAATTTGAAGTCTAATACCAACTAAAAGGGCTTGGATATGAACAAGGTTACAAATCTAAGGCTAATACTCATTTAAAATGGGGCTCGGCGAGTCGGGTCCAATTTGTCCGAAAATCCAAGGCTAACACCCCCTCCAAAAACCAAGTTCAATCGTGTTTGGGGGAAAAGTCTATTAGCCATAAAATTGAAGTCTAATACCAACTAAAAGGGCTTGGATATGACCATGGTTAGAAATCTAAGGCTAATACTCATTTAAAATGTGGCTCGTCGAGTCATGACCAATTTGTCCGAAAATCCAAGGCTAACACCCCGTCCAAAAACCAAGTTCAATCATGTTTGGGGGAAAAGTCTATTACCCATAAATTTGAAGTCTAATACCAAATAAAAGGGCTTGGATATTAACAAGGTTAGAAATCTAAGGCTAATACTCATTTAAAATGGGGCTCGTCGAGTCAGGACCAATTTGTCCGAAAATCCAAGGATAACACACCCTCCAAAAACCAAGTTCAATCATGTTTGGGGGAAAAGTCTATTACCCATAAATTTGAAGTCTAATACCAACTAAAAGGGCTTGGATATTCACAAGGTTAGAAATCTAAGGCTAATACTCATTTAAAATGGGGCTCGTCGAGTCATGACCAATTTGTCCGAAAATCCAAGGCTAACACCCCCTCCAAAAACCAAGTTCAATCATGTTTGGGGGAAAAGTCTATTACCCATAAATTTGATGTCTAATACCAAATAAAAGGGCTTGGATATTAACAAGGTTAGAAATCTATGGCTAATACTCATTTAAAATGGGGCTCGTCGAGTCAGGACCAATTTGTCCGAAAATCCAAGGATAACACACCCTCCAAAAACCAAGTTCAATCATGTTTGGGGGAAAAGTCTATTACCCATAAATTTGAAGTCTAATACCAACTAAAAGGGCTTGGATATTCACAAGGTTAGAAATCTAAGGCTAATACTCATTTAAAATGGGGCTCGTCGAGTCAGGACCAATTTGTCCGAAAATCCAAGGCTAACACCCCCTCCAAAAACCAAGTTCAATCATGTTAGGGGGAAAAGTCTATTACCCATAAATTTGAAGTCTAATACCAAATAAAAGGGCTTGGATATTAACAAGGTTAGAAATCTAAGGCTAATACTCATTTAAAATGGGGCTCGTCGAGTCAGGACCAATTTGTCCGAAAATCCAAGGATAACACACCCTCCAAAAACCAAGTTCAATCATGTTTGGGGGAAAAGTCTATTACCCATAAATTTGAAGTCTAATACCAACTAAAAGGGCTTTGATATTCACAAGGTTAGAAATCTAAGGCTAATACTCATTTAAAATGGGGCTCGTCGAGTCAAGACCAATTTTTCCGAAAATCCAAGGCTAACACCCCCTCCAAAAACCAAGTTCAATCATATTTGGGGGAAAAGTCTATTACCCATAAAATTAAAGTCTAATACCAACTAAAAGGGCTTGTATATGAACAAGGTTAGAAATATAAGGCTTATACTCATTTAAAATGGGGCTCGGCGAGTCGGGACCAATTTGTTCGAAAATCCAAGGCTAACACGCACTCCAAAAACCAAGTTCAATCGTGTTTGGGGGAAAAGTCTATTACCAATAAAATTGAAGTCTAATACCAACTAAAAGGTCTTGGATATGAACAAGGTTACAAATCTGAGGATAATACTCATTTAAAATGGGGCTCGGCGAGTCGGGACCAATTTGTCCAAAAATCCAAGGCTAACACCCCCTCCAAAAACCAAGTTCAATCATGTTTGGGGGAAAAGTCTATTACCCATAAAATTATAGTCTAATACCAACTAAAAGGGCTTGGATATGAACAAGGTTAGAAATCTAAGGCTAATTCTCATTTAAATGGGGCTCGTCGAGTGAGGACCAATTTATCTGAAAATCCAAGGCTAACACCCCCTCCAAAAACCAAGTTCAATCATGTTTGGGGGAAAAGTCTATTACCCATAAATTTGAAGTCTAATACCAACAAAAAGGGATTGGATATGAACAAGGTTAGTAATTTAAGGCTAATACTCATTCAAAATGGGGCTCATCGAGTCAGGACCAATTTGTCCGAAAATCCAAGGCTAACACCCCCTCCAAAAACCAAGTTCAATCATGTTTGGGGGAAAAGTCTATTACCCATAAAATTAAAGTCTAATACCAACTAAAAGGGCTTGGATATGAACAAGGTTAGAAATCTAAGGCTAATTCTCATTTAAATAGGGCTCGTCGAGTCAGGACTAATTTGTCCGAAAATCCAAGGCTAACAGCCCCTCCAAAAACCAAGTTCAATCATTTTTGGGGGAAAAGTCTATTACCCATAAAATTGAAGTCTAATACCAACTAAAAGGGCTTGGATATGAACAAGGTTAGAAATCTAAGGCTAATTCTCATTTAAATAGGGCTCGTCGAGTCAGGACTAATTTGTCCGAAAATCCAAGGCTAACAGCCCCTCCAAAAACCAAGTTCAATCATGTTTGGGGGAAAAGTCTATTACCAATAAATTTGATGTCTAATAGCAACTAAAAGGTCTTGGATATGAACAAGGTTAGAAATCTAAGGCTAATACTCATTTAAAATGGGGCTCGTCGAGTCAAGACCAATTTATCCAAAAAACCAAGGCTAACACCCCCTCCAAAAACGAAGTTCAATCATGTTTGGGGGAAAAGTCTATTACCAATAAATTTGAAGTCTAATACCAACTAAAAGGGCTTGTATATGAACAAGGTTAGAAATATAAGGCTTATACTCATTTAAAATGGGGCTCGGCGAGTCGGGACCAATTTGTCCGAAAATCCAAGGCTAACACCCACTCCAAAAACCAAGTTCAATCATGTTTGGGGGAAAAGTCTATTACCCATAAAATTGAAGTCTAATACCAACTAAAAGGGCTTGGATATGAAAAAGGTTATAAATCTAAGGCTAATACTCATTTAAAATGGGGCTCGGTGAGTCGGGATCAATTTGTCCAAAAATCCAAGGCTAACACCCACTCCAAAATCCAAGTTCAATCATGTTTGGCGGAAAAGTCTATTACCCATAAAATTGAAGTCTAATACCAACTAAAAGGGCTTGGATATGAACAAGGTTATAAATCTAAGGATAATACTCATTTAAATGGGCTCGTCGATTCAGGACCAATTTGTCCAAAAATCCAAGGCTAACACCCCCTCCAAAAACCAAGTTCAATCATGTTTGGGGGAAAAGTCTATTACCAATAAATTTGAAGTCTAATACCAACTAAAAGGGCTTGTATATGAACAAGGTTAGAAATATAAGGCTTATACTCATTTAAAATGGGGCTCGGCGAGTCGGGACCAATTTGTCCAAAAATCCAAGGCTAACACCCACTCCAAAAACCAAGTTCAATCATGTTTGGGGGAAAAGTCTATTACCCATAAAATTAAAGTCTAATACCAACTAAAAGGGCTTGGATATGAACAAGGTTAGAAATCTAAGGCTAATTCTCATTTAAATAGGGCTCGTCGAGTCAGGACTAATTTGTCCGAAAATCCAAGGCTAACACCCCCTCCAAAAACCAAGTTCAATCATTTTTGGGGGAAAAGTCTATTACCCATAAAATTGAAGTCTAATACCAACTAAAAGGGCTTGGATATGACCATGGTTAGAAATCTAAGGCTAATACTCATTTAAAATGGGGCTCGTCGAGTCAGGACCAATTTCTCCGAAAATCCAAGGCTAACACCCCCTCCAAAAACTAAGTTCAATCATGTTTGGGGGGAAAGTCTATTACCAATAAATTTGAAGTCTAATACCTACTAAACGGGCTTGGATATGAACAAGGTTAGTAATTTAAGGCTAATACTCATTTAAAATGGGGCTCATCGAGTCAGGACCAATTTGTCCGAAAATTCAAGGCAAACACCCCCTCAAAAACCAAGTTCAATCATGTTTGGGGGAAAACTCTATTACCCTTAAATTTGAAGTCTAATACCAACTAAAAGGGCTTGGATATTAACAAGGTTAGAAATCTAAGGCTAATAATCATTTCAAATGGGGCTCGTCGAGTCAGGACCAATTTGTCCGAAAATCCAAGGCTAACACCCCCTCAAAAAACCAAGTTCAATCATGTTTGGGGGATAAGTCTATTACCCATAAATTTGAAGTCTAATACCAACTAAAAGGGATTGGGTATGAACAAGGTTAGAAATCTAAGTCTAATACTCATTTCAAATGGGGCTCGTCGAGTCAGGACCAATTTGTACGAAAATCCAAGGCTAACACCCCCTCAAAAACCAAGTTCAATCATGTTTGGGGGAAAAGTCTATTGCCCATATATTTGAAGTCTAATACCAACTAAAAGGGCTTGGATATGGACAATGTTAGAAATCTAAGGACAATACTCATTTAAAATGGGGCTCGTCGAGTTAGGACCAATTTGTCCGAAAATCCAAGGCTAACACCCCCTCAAAAACCAAGTTCAATCATGTTTGCGGGAAAAGTCTATTACCCATATATTTGAAGTCTAATACCAACTAAAAGGGCTTGGATATGACCATGGTTAGAAATCTAAGGCTAATACTCATTTAAAATGGGGCTCATCGAGTCAGGACCAATTTGTCCGAAAATCCAAGGATAACACCCCCTCCAAAAACAAAGTTCAATCATGTTTGGGGGAAAAGTCTATTACCCATAAATTTGAAGTCTAATACCAACTAAAAGGGCTTGTATATGACTATGGTTAGAAATCTAAGGCTAATACTCATTTAAAATGGGGCTCGTAGAGTCAGGACCAATTTGTCTGAAAATCCAAGGCTAATACAACCTCTAAAAATCAAGTTCAATCATGTTTGGGGGAAAAGTCTATTACCAATAAATTTGAAGTCTAATACCAACTAAAAGGGCTTGGATATGAAACAAGGTTAGAAATCTAAGGATAATACTAATTTAAAATGGGGCTCGTCGAGTCAGGACCAATTTGTCCGAAAATCCAAGGCTAACACCCCCTCCAAAAACCAAGTTCAATCATGTTTGGGGGAAAAGTCTATTACCCATAAATTTGAAGTCTAATACCAACTAAAAGGGCTTGGATATGAACAAGGTTAGAAATCTAAGGCTAATACTCATTTAAAATGGGGCACGTCGAGTCAGGACCAATTTGTCCAAAATCCAAGGCTAACACCCCCTCCAAAAACCAAGTTCAATCATGTTTTGGGGAAAAGTCTATTACCCATAAATTTGAAGTCTAATACCAACTAAAAGGGCTTGTATATGAACAAGGTTAGA